>JANXJC010000013.1:6016922-6048683 GCA_027564655.1 Leptodon cayanensis
AAAAGTGCCAGCCCTGAAAGCTGTTGCTGCTCTTGTCCTTCCCTGTGCAGACTATTCACAGGCACAGCAGCACTGGCCCTTATATTTCCTTTGTGAACAACTAAGCCTCCAGATCTTGCTCTACCAGTCTCTACCACTTTTTCCTTTTTAGACCATGTTTCATTCCCACGTCTGCTGTATCAGCCTTTACAGACAATTTCTCCGTTTTAGCATTATTTTCAATTGTAATATGCTTGCACATCTTCCCAGTCTTGTGTCATCCACACATTTTATCAGTACAGTTTCTACTCCAAATCCAAGTTACTGATTAAATACTGACTGGATTGGTGCAAACAAATCTTTGACAAGACTTAAAGAAAATGTTCTATTTGATGACTATTTTTGAGATAGATTTTCCATCATTTTATAACTTTTTCTAGGTTATTCTAACTAGATCACATTTCCTTAGCTGCCTTATGAGAATATCATGCAGGACATGTCAGAGGTCTTATTAATGTTGAGAACTACTATCTCCTATTTAGCTAGTCATCTATCCTGTCAAAGAAGGAGGTTACTGTAATTTAGCAAGATATCTTCTGGAGTAATTGATTTAATTTTTTTTTTTTGAGGGATTTACAAATTGTTTGCTTTTTTTTTTAAATTCTGTATTCTTTCTGAAGTTAGACTATAGTTCCTTTTCCAGTTCTCAGGCATCTTCACTGTCCAAAGTGAATTTATAGCACAAAAAAAAATATTCATAGCAATATAGGGCAAATTGAAAACAGAGAATACTAAGCAGAAATTAACTTTGTGAATCCCTAATGAAACACAGTGAAACATTAGTATTTCTGCAAAGTGGAAATACAGGATGGATAATCACAGAAAAATAACATTTGAATGTGGGTGATAAGTGCATCCAGAAGCCCTGTGAAGCCAACTTTAAAGAAACACTAGGCAATGACAAGAAAAACAACACTGGAAGTGTGAAGAAGCTGGCCTTTCTAACCTAGGAAATCTGTGTAACATACCTTGCTTAGGCTGGAAAAAAAAAGGAATAGGAGAGAGCAGTGTAATATACACCTCTTTCTATGTTGATGTGTACATTTTCATTGCTTACTTAGGGCATCTTATGCTAACGTAGGTTAAAATTTCTCGTACCCTGCATGGTGATGCCTTGGTGCACATTTTCTGAACATTTCTCAATAATCTGCCCTTTCAGGCCTGCCAAAGAACTCAGTGATCAATTGAAGACTGTAGTTTAAAAGCGTGCAGCTGTTTTGTTTGCATCTGCAATCTCCAGCTTCATGCCCTTTTCACACCGTATTTGAGTCTCTAACTGGACAGGGTTATCGCATTTGGTTTGCCTGTACTGTTGTACAGCTGAAAACGCAGTGGTGGCACAAGATTTGCTTCATTTCTCTCATTTTTAGATAGTTCAATATTTTTGAACGTTTTTTCTAAAAGCAATCATTCCTCAGGTTTTTTGTGGACCCCATTCAGCTGCACCCTGACTGATTCTGTACCATAATCCTGATGATAATGACTGATACTCTCTGTTGACTAGAATGGAAGTTCTGAAAAGTCGTACAAGAAATCTAAAGCAAGTTGTATGTGCTCCTGAGACTTAGACTATGCTTCAACTTTGGCTGAGAATCTGGCCCTGAGCCACTGTACAGCTTTAGAGTTGTATTATTACTTTATTTTAGACCCCTCGGAAAATATGTAACATTTAAAAAGTGCATTATCCATTTCAAAGCATACTACTGTCCTTAAGCCGGCAGTTTTTTGTCTCTTATGTGAAGATTTTTAATCTTACATCAGTGAAGATATGAGAATTATGTTCCCACTTTCCTATTGTGTACTTTAGAAGTTACCATCTGGAAGAGCAAGAAGCTGCAGTTAAGGACAAGTCCTTTACCAGACATGATGAGAGGAGGGAGTGAGAAATGTGGCTTGAAGTTAGTGTTCTGCTTCCAGAGCTGAAAGCCAAACCTACTCCTGGCATGTCTTCGAACAGCCGGGGGGATGCGCTAAATAATTCTGGCTTTATGCCTGCTAATGACTCATGTAAGCGGTCTTATCACAAAGGGACCTCAGCAGAAGCCAAGGATCAGACCTTATTTGTGTATCTGTGTGAGTGATAGCAGAAGGGAATGAAGCAATTCTTCATCTTCTTTTTCTATAGGTAAATGCTTATCTCGTTCTTTAATGAAATGTCTTGCATGGGAAGCAACTAAGCATCAGCTATTCATTCGTAAAATATTTTTGGAGTTGTAAACAACTTACATATGCAAGTCTTCTGCAAACGAATCTATGAGAATTGAGCAGAGCATGTCATGTTTGGAAAGAATGTGGACTTCTTCTAAATGACAACTATTAAACTCCAAGCCATAAACTGTTAAAATGCCTTAACTTCAGAAAGTGTTGCATATTGCCATCCCTAAGGAATGGGAATTGAAAAAAATGTGCAACTCTGCTCCACATATATAATATTTTGTGTCATCACAGTGAGTATGAAAGACCTGGCACATCATTTGGAGCTGAGGAAAATTAGCAGTATACACAGCATAGTTTAGCCTGTTCTCATAACTTCCATGCAGAAGCAAGGTAGGATGATATTTCCTAAAACGTGGTCTTCAAAACTGGAAGGTATGCTCAAGGCAATATTAGCTGGTGCTTAGTTGCTGGCTGAAGTTAAACCACAATAATAATGAACAAAATCTTGGTTTATATATGCCCATTAGCTAATGCAGAGGTTTTTCATATAGATCAAATGTGGTGGCTTATTGTGATGCTGTTAACCATGTGAGGTTCAAAACTAGAATCCAACAGTTCATTCCTAGATTCTTTTTTTTTTTTTTTTAAAAAGATGACTCTATTCTAAACTATGAGAGAAATACTTTTTTTTTGGAAAGACAGGCCCCATATTTACTTTAAAAATCATTTTTCAGCTTGGTTTAATCAAGGTGAGCTATGAAGTTAGATTCTCCCTATTCCAGTGAAGATTTTAGTGTCCAAGAGAACAATTTTCTTTAAATACTCACTTTCTTTGAAGGAAGAGGGAATGCTGAGAGTGAATATAAGCTAATATTTCTTATGAGAATTGAATGGCTGCTTGCTGTATAGATTTTTATAGTAGTTGTAGGGTTCATTTTCCACTCTCAGTCTTTCAGAAGTGATGTTACATACCTGGAGTTTTGTTATATTTTTTGGAAGATGAACATCAATTTCTTTTTCATATAAAATATAGACTGTTTTTTAGTTGCTAGCTAAAGCAAAACATTTCTTTTTATTGCTGTCCAGCAATGACCTCCGACCGGGATAAGATGCATGGCTCCAAGGCAAGCCTTAAGCCTACTTTTTCCAAGACCTTGAAAGAAGATGTTGTGAGGCAGAATTAATACAAGTTTCAAGCTACAAGAACAGAGGTAAAGCAATGCTGCCTCATCCTTCAAGTCAGAAAGTTGCATGAGAGGAGGAGGACAACTTGGAAGCCAAAGACGTGGGGAGTAAAAGTCATTCCAGTCCTTGACAAGGCTCTCTGAACCTCTGGGAAGCTGATGAAGGTGAAGTTGGGTGCCAGCAGACCATTGTGACCTGGCTCCAGGTTATAGTTCTACCTCCATAGTCTGCTAGTGTGAGTTTTCAGACTTTTTTTCTTTTTTTTAAATCTCCAGGTGTTTTGATTTCTCTTTTCCTGCTTGACTTTTAAATTGTCCATAAAAAAGCAGCATATGCAAACTTCCTCAGGTTTTTTTGCATGTGCAAGTAAATGCATAGCTGTGAGCATACACCAGATTATATCCACAGAGAGATGCCCTCGGCTTTGCACAGTCCTGTATATTGTGCCATTAATAGAATGCAATTTTGTGTTAATCCTTAAAAAACCTAGAGAGTTGAAGATAGCAAAATGTAATTTTCAATAAATAAAGAGTTGTCAAACCTCCACCTACTAAGCAATTTGATCAATAATACTATGTGCTCTCTGGAGGTAAAAGATGATGACAACTTGGAAGAAATTCCAAGAAGAAAAATTAAAACTTGAACCTAAGGTCACAGACATTTGCTTCTAGGTTTTTAGCACTTAACAGCTTCAAATGACACCTAAAAAAGAACAAAATAATTCTTCACTGTCAATTTGCAGAATTTAAAAGCTTCAGACACTATGGATTATTTGAAGCAGTATCTTAAACTTCTGTTCCACTTTGAACCTAATGCTCTTTGTCTTGTGATCTAGTTTTAGTCAAAAGTCTTACTATGTTCTCAGTTTAATTTTATGTGATTCAATAGCAAATTTAAATAGGAGGATTAAGATTTCATTTTACTTTAAAACTTTCAGTTTCATTCAATTCCAAACTAAAGAATCTTGAGAAACTTAAGAGACAGTCTGTACATTCACAAGAAAATAAATAAAATATACAGACAAACCTTTGTTCGCATGAAAGCTCCTACCGGTGTGTTGATAGTGCAAACAAAATGATAAAATACTGCACAATGATACAATGCTTATAAGAAGTATAAAATGCTTGCAAGCAGCAGGGCTGTTGTTTAAAGCTCCTATTCAAGGCTCAGAACAAAAATGTGTGACCAACTGGAAAAAGACTCTTAAAGGACCAAACCAAAAAGATTCAGTGAGGCAATAGATGAGACATCCTTTGTCCAAATGAAAGAAATACAGGAGAAAAAAATCAAGATCTAATGCAGTAAATTGCTATGGCATAAAAGCAAATTGTAAGATGTCAGTATATTTTTAAATCCATTGGATGCGGGAAGCCTGGCAGAAGTCTGAGGTATAAAACAGATGTCAAGGTCATCCATGGCAGAAAAGTTGAACAAATTCTTTGTGTTGGTGATAACTACAGAGCATCTGAGGAAGGGTATGTTCCACCCTGAAGTCTTTAAAACCTTGAGAATTAGGTCGAACTCAAGTGTCAATGGGAGTATTTTTGAAAAATTAGAAAAAAATAATGAAAATAGTATTCAGTATGGGATGGTAGTCAGTTATGTAGTTAAAATGGCATAAACCCCAGACTACTTCTAAACTATCTGACGTCGCGGGGGATGCTGCTAGATGAAGGCTTGCTTCGTACTGGCTTTGTTTCTCACACTCTCCCTCAGGATGTGCGACTGACCTCTGTCAGACATGGGATACTGGGACAGAGGAAACTGTAGTCTGAACTGATAACGGTTGGGACATTCTCCTGCATTTGCCTCCGAAAACATAGAAAATTATTACAGCTACTTTGTTATTTAACTTTTTTCATGTTATTCATATTACTTTGTTATTAGGATGACAAAAGCAAAAAAACTTCACCTATCTGTGCTAAAGCACATCTCACAAGGCAGTAAGCTTGACAGTTGTTGCAACAGCCCTTGTGGTGGCGGTTACAGTATTATATCTGTAACTAGAAAGAAAAGTAAAGAGAAGAAATAAAGGCAAAGGAAAGTACAGCTGACTGTGTAAATAAGCTTTACGTCATGGTGTATAGTTATTTGGAAGATAGCTTTGTGAGTTTTCTAATTGTGCAAAGACCAAGAACACAACTCTTACGATACTAATTAATAAAAAGATAGAAATTTGGAACTTATATCTATAATAGTCCTAACTTTATTTTTTGTTCATTATATGAAATCCAAAGCTTCTGTCTTATAAAAAAAGAGAAAAAAGCTTTGACTTATGTTCTCCTAATCTATAAGTTTGTTGAAGGTAGAAGAAATTCACTATTAAATGTCAATTTACTAAATACTTTAAGTCATTTTTTGGTAGTTCAGTGGTAGCTCAGCCTGCCTCATGTCATTAACATTCACTAAAAATTATAAATACCCTGAAGCTCTTGTTTCTGGTAGACCAAAAATTTTTATATGGGAAAGCACTATCCTTGTCTTATGCATATGATGAACCCTTTTCCTGTCTCTGTATTGCTGCCTTTATTGTGGTGAATGGTTAAGATTGCTGTCTGACCATAGCAAACTGTGATTAATAATGACCTTTTGCTACCAAAGACCCACCCACACACTTAAAAGCAACGATATACAAGCTGAGAAGTGCTCTGGATGAGTAATGCATATTTGGTGACTCTTGTGTTCCACACAACTCTGAAAATGCTTTAGTTGCATGCTAGCAAGTTATACCTCATTGTATGAAGCGAGCCCATGGGATTAAATGAAAACTTTTTTGGGGAAAGGAAGAAACCCAGCCATTGCCAATAATTGTTGGATACAACATAAAGAGTGCTAATAGTAACTGGAAATCCGAACAAAGTAAATTTGTGATATTCGTTGAAAAACCTGTCTGAACGTCGCTTCAAAAAACATTGAAGCATTTTGCTCATCTGAGTTTTTCTGGTGTGCGTGGATACACACTGGCTGTCGCAATGTTGGAGGGAATCTTTGAAATTGCCTGCTAAATGGCACAGGGACCATTAAAGTGATGTATGAAACCACAGGTGTAAGGGACCTGTGCTCAATAAACCCCCTTTTTTTAGTAAGAGTAAGAGGCAAGAGCTTGATCTGGTGAGGTCAGTGATGTGGAGAGGGAGAAGGAGAGCATTGACGCCTCCAGGCAATGCCTCCCTCTGCTCCGGCTGTGCTGCTGACAGTCCCACAGCCAGCTGGACTGGGCAACTGGGATGGGGTGTCCCAGGGAGAGGGCACCAGTGGGCTGTGGACCAGGGCCACTGGTCCTACTCTCACTTGTCGCTGCGTGGAGCAAGAGATGGAAAAGAGAAGAGTCAGCAGAGCCTCCCCTGCGAGAGCGGAGTGGTAGAGGAGTCTGGGCACGGCTCGGCTCAGGGCCTGCAGTTCTGGAGGTTTCTATTCCAGTAGCTAGTGACTTGCAGAAAGCTCTGCGTGTAGTTTTCCTGCAGCTTTTTGACATCGCTGTAAGATTGGGCAAAATGTGTTAATAGAAGGAATCTGTACCAGACTTCCGTTTGAGTAGCCCAGTGAAGGCTGAGAGGTCACCTGGACTGGAGAAGGAAACAGAGAAAAAAGTTGTTGTAAGAAATGGAGATAATCATCAACATGTTATAAAAATATTTTCCATATTAGAAAAAAAAACAGAGGAAGTAATATCTTCTGAAAGTTAATTTATTGGGCGAAATAACGGGGCTTTTTATGAATGTTTTTGGTGTCACGAAAGGCCAAAATTCTCGGAGGACTTTGAAAGTGTCTTAAAAGTATTTTTATGTGCTATATTAAACCCAGGTAAAGATTGTTCCAATAGATTATTCATAATTTATGAAGAAGCCACAGATAAAGACTTTGGGAGGAAACCTGATGCCACCTTGCAAGCTTCTATACAAGTTTATATAGAACTTCAAATACAGTCAAGAAGTATATTACCATGAGCTGTAGTCATTTAGCTCTGTTTTAGAACTAAAACATCTGATGCAACTCAAAACTACTTTTTTTTAAAAAGTATGCTAGAGCTGTTGAAGAAAAAAATTATAACTAATCACTCCAAGTTTCTTCAACTGTTACAGTTACATCTAAAATGCTAGAAGAAAGCCCTTGTTTGGAGCAAGATCATCTTGTAAATATTGTGTAAGAAAGCTGTACGACAATAAATATAAGAAAACTAACAAGATCCATTCCATTAAGTTCTCTGAACTGTGAGTAGAAATACAGTTGCTTACAGCTGCTTGAAAGGATATACAGGTAGTTCATTAATTACATTCCAGCATGTTAATAAAGTTTGATGAAAGCTATCTGTTAGCAGTAACTACTAGTGGATATTGATTTTTATTAAAGAATGATTAAAATATTATAGCACATTAACAAATCTGCTTTGCTTTCATTTACCTCTTTGATTTGCTTCCAGAATTAAAGTTTTCCAAATATGTCTGGAGTTTTCTTACTTGCTGGTAACTTGGTTCTCAATTTTAGCTATGGATTATGTAAATACTCACTTTGGTGTCCTTTTGAAAATAATATTAGAGTACCCATAAAAGCTAAAAAACCATAACATTTATAACTTTCCTATAAATCAGGTAATTAAAGCTGGAAAAATAATTATCATTCTGAGCTTGATATGTGCCCTTGAATTATTCAATACTACAGCTTTAATTGTTTTCTATGTAGACGATGTGTGTTTCACTGTTCACATCACAAACATATAGCTAATTTGAAGACTGCTCTTCCAAACTTTCAGTGGTACTCACGGAACTCCAAAATCTTTTTTCTGTTGCAACAGTTCCCTAGGAAAATCTACGAGTGAGCATACCTGTGGTAACTGCTTCAAGTGGCCGTATGACTAATCAATGCTGAGCCGATGCCCTAAGGATCCAATGAGTTGTCTGTGCCTTATTTGAGTGGATGTGAATGTGACAGTTGGCAGTTTATAGATGCTGCCACCTTTTGAAAAACAGCATGGGTCCATCCTTGGTTTTAGAAAATGAGGGTTTAGATGACCGTGTTAAAGGTTTGTTCTCTTCAGGGGGCTGGTTACAAGCGGAGCCCCTTGGAGTCTCCTTCTTTGGAGGTTTTCAAGACCTTAAGAGTCAAACCCTTAAGTATCCTTGTCTGAATTCAGTGTTGACCTTGCTTTGAGTAAGAGTTTGCACTTGATGACCTCCTGAGACCTTCCGAGTTATGCAGGAGAGGACATCCTGCTGTGGGTCCTGAGACATTGTGACAGCTCAGTCCTGGGGAGACACAGGGTGCAGGATACACCCCTGTTTATACAGTCACACTGGCTAGATCAGGCTGGTCCTATCTTAACATGGTGGGTTTTATGGGTCTCGTTCTGGGATGCCTAAGTCTTCTTTTTGACATAATAAACTGATGTTATTTATGACAAAAACCTAACTAAAACAGGCAACGTACATTTTTTCCTTTGAGTAGAAGAACCCAAGAATGGAGGGCTTGTTAATTCAGTATGCACCAACCCCATGGCTAATCATTACCAACATTTTTATGCCTGCTTCATGGCAAGCGTGATATTACTGAAAGTTACTTTGGGTGAATCATTCGGATGAGGTGGGCCAACATTTACCTTCCTTTTTTGTTCATAAATTTTATTTAATGGGTATTTTATCTGCTTTATTTACCTCAAGATACGTATGTGGATGAACATTTATCTTCCACAATTGTCTTGATATCTCACCATCACTTACAGATTTTATCTTTCCAGCAAGAGAGATGGGAACAGCCATGGTTAACTAAAGAGGATGAATGGAAGAACGTGGGTAGATTACATGGCCATAGTCTCTCATGATGACCAAATAGGAAATGTTACCTTAATCTCTGCAAATCCACTCAAATAAAGGAGCTGACATAGTATGAGTGAGAACCAACTCATAGTCTGTCTACCTAATATCCTGTTTCTGGTGATGAGTCATATCAGTTGCTTCAAAAGAATATATGGAAAACTGAAAACAGATTTATAGGTGTGGAAGATTATACCAGAAAATTTTCACCCCAATCTCTAGCAGTTACAGATTTGTTCAGCCTTCTAAAGTATTTTTTGGACATTGATAATTATGGTAACTCTTAATCTATCGAAGTATATACTCACTCTTTCCTGTCTGAGAATAGGAATGTGAAATATTCATGAGGGAATCCTGAAGCCAAATGGAAGACCTTGACTCCCCCAGTCTTATGGAAAATAACAGTGGTATTCCTTATAATTTACAGACATTTCCCAGTACATACTAATTTTAAGATGCCTTTAATACAACCCTATGCAATTTAAAGAAGTACAGCTATTCACAGATTTACCTTTTCCAGTTTATGCATTTCTCTCCCATATAAATAGTCAGACTCAGGTGAGACCAGAACACATGTACATACATGTACACATGCACATCCACACCCTTCCCTGAAGACTAAATTTGCTGATCTTCCTGTAGGAATTGGAAAACATCTGCTAAATATTTTCTCTCAAAGAGAAATGAATGGTGCATGTTTTAACCTTTGCTTTTTCAGCCATTAAGTGATGTTTATTCTGCATATTGTTAGAACATGGAATGATGCTCTTCTGTGTGATTTTTGTATTGCTTTAGTATCTGATATAAGAAATAGTATATCAGTTAGTCACTGTCCTCAAATTGCTTCCTTTAGTGCATTATGTTGTTGAGTCAAGGACTGATAGAATAATCTAACTGTAGGGGAAAATATTAAAAAAAAAAGCAAACCAGAGATCAAAGAGAGAGACTCCTGCGAAATTTGAGATATTGTTCAGACTTGAGAAACTTCCCTCAAAGTACCTTCAGTCTAATGATTTTACCATTTGCATCTCCCTTTTCTAAGGAGATTGTGACATCTCTAGCTCGGGGCAACGGCTTCTGGGAAAGGTGAGACTGACACAATTACGCTTGCGTGGGGTGCCTGTTAATTCCTGACCTCAGGTTACCGGCATACAGCTGCACTGATAGACAGAGCCTGGCATGTGTGATGCCTTATTTTTCTCCCCTAAGGGCTTACTGTTCTTCCATCATGATGAGCAGTTCTGACAAGCGTGGACTGAGATATCAGGTATCTGCAAGTGGCGCTGAACTGGAAACTCCCTGAGATAGAAGAACCGGTGTCAGGACTCGGCATAATAAGGCAGAATTTCACCTTTTCAGCTGAGCAAAAAAAATTGAAGAAACAGCCTGCAAGCAGCAGGCACAGCCTGCGTGAGCCTTGCGTCTCGTTCTCCTCTCCTTTGCTCTGGATCTCCTGAGCCGCGCTGGAGTCTGGAAGCACTGACAATCCGGCTCACGGTCCTGACTCATGTGAAACGGTGGCAAACGCAAGACTGTGTATCCTCCCTGGTCCCTATCCTGCTTCACACACGGGCTGTATCCACTCCTGGCTTTTGAACAATACAGGGTTGCTTGCTTAAACACACAGCCAAAGCCTGCCTTTCCTGAGAAATCCCATTTTTTTTAGTCTTTGCTAGAGGCAGAAAGAAACAAACGTCTTGCAAAGCTCTCCGTAGAGAGGGGAAGTAGCTAAACTTCCAATTTATGACAGTATATTGCACCACCTCTTTCATTCTGCTGTAGGAAAGACAGAATGTGAGCAGCGTTCACGTCAGCGACGTCTGCCAAGAGGAGGATGCAATTAGGAAGGTCTCTGATGAGCACTGACCTTATCATGAAAGGCTTTAATGGTGCTCACCTTGAAATGAAAAGGGAGTCTAACAGGGAAGCAAGCCCAATAATCAGTGTCCAGCCTAGGCAAAGCATCCTTCCCTGCCAAAGAAGCAAGTGGGAGGGAAAGAGGCTAGCAAAAGGATTGCAATAAGGGTTTGGGGCAACTGAAACAAGCTGCACGCGACGTGTGAAAACAGTGAAATATGTTTAAAAAGAAACAAAAGGGGGATTGGCATACTGTATAAAACCCTGACCTAGGAGACACAGTGTACATAAGGCTCCTCAGGAAGGATTCGGAGATGGCAGAAGTATTAAATCTTTAACAAAGGCCTGTTACCTTCCAACTGTCAAGTTTCTAACTGTTAAATACGTGTTTCAAAAAATGAAACAAAATGGTCTTTAAGCAATTTAATTAAAATTTTCTGCTCTATTAAGTGGTTCCTCTTGATAGAGCCTCTGTTCTTTGTTTCTGTTAAGCTCACCTTTTTCTGGCTGTCCAGAAATTACATCGTCTCTCCCAGTTTAATGACCTGTGGTATCATATATAAATTAAGTTTTAAGTGGAATATGAATCTTTCTGTCAAAGAAAGTCCAGGTGTGGATAATGTATGTTCTTAAAAAATAATTATTCGGTACATTCACAAGCTGAATAGTCTAGGAAAATGGGAGCTGCTGACTTTTTTTAAAAAACCACAAGGTGAAGGTGAATACAATACTGCTTATAAAAAAAGTGTCATATTAAGTTAGTATTTGAGACACTAGAAAGAAATTAAAGGCTCAGTCCTTAAAGTCAGTGGGATAATTTATAGCACATGGTATGGCGTTTGGCTGAACCGGGCTGCAAAACTCAGCAGTCAGCACCTTGAAGTATTTCTCTAGGAAACCAAGCAATAGGCATAATTTAAAAAGTGAATTATTCTAGTTTTATTTTACTTTGTGTAAAAAAGTTCTATTTTGGAGGTCTATTAACTTTTGGGCCAATACCTTCAATGTTGTTTTATCCTTTGTTTCAGCTCTACCTACAGTCACTTGTAAGAAGAGAAGCTGAAGGGAAAAGTACCATTCTGAGGAGTGGCTCTCAAAACGCTGTGGTCCATAGCACAGGACAGTGGTGGCAAAACTTTTTACTTCACGGGCTAAGTGCATTTTTCTTGCTTATGCTGGAAGATACATGCGAGGCGGTTCCCCTCTGCGCGATGCCGGCAGGGCAGGGCTGGTGCTGTGCAGCATCCTGAGGCGTTCTCCTGACCCGGTCCCAAATACCTTGTACACCAACGCCTGTTGCTTCCTGGACTCAGCATTCGTATCCCAGAGACTCCCATCCACCTTCATTACTCCTTCAGGATTCACTCAGATGATGGCTTCACACCCCACCTGTCTCAAAGGCATTGACTTTTTCCGTAGTTCACCTTTTTACAATGGCTGTCTCAAGGTTTCTTACCACTGCCGGTAGAATTTCAGTCTGTCAAAGACAAAGTGAATGTTTCAGGCACCATCCTCTGGGAGCCATTCATGATGTTCAGACCTGGCAAAGTGCTCGGAGCAGCAGGTACCAGCGGGCTTGATTTTGTGGCTGCCTCCCCTGCCCTTCCCCTGCCACTGCTAAAAGCCCAAAGTTTTGGTGCACCCAGTCCCCACCAAAACAGTACATCCCTCCTGCCGACTTCATTTTCATGATGATTGAGTTCCCTGCCATATATCTGAGGGATGAAAAAAATGGCAACATCTGGGGCAAGTCACTCTGCTTTTACTGCTGAGCTAGCACTGACCATGGGGATAACACTTCAAACGTGAAACCCAGAGACCCTCTTGCAATCAAGACCATGATTTTCCTGTTTCCCTCAGTCTGCTTTCATCCAGTGATAAACAAGCGAAGTCTGGAAAAATATGTCACCAAAACTTCAACCACTTCTGATGCTGATCAAGGGGAAGTCTTTCTTTTGGTCTTAAATGATTTTAGATCAGGTCTTTAAAGCAAAGAAGTGTTTTTTTAACTTGAAGAATGTTCCAATTTCTAAGCATGATTGATTTTGGGAGGGCTTACGTAGAGTAGCCACTGTAATGATAAACTCTGTCAGCTGTTATGGTGCTGTGAATCAAATGTTCTGCCGAGGAATTGAAGGTCTGCCCTTTCAAAAGGTTATCATCTTGCATAGTCTACAGTTTTTCTTTTTTTCAGGAAAATTACTTCACTTGTGTAACTATCAAAGGTTTAATATATGGGTTGTAAAAATGAGACATTTTCCACATTAATTAGCCTAAAGCAGAAATAAAATATTTTTGCCATTATAGCAGTTCCCCATTGTTAGCCATATTTCAACATAACTCAAAGCTTGAACAGTGTTCAAAGATTTTTTTTTTGGTGCTGAGCAAAAGTACAACTGTTTTAAAGAATCTCACGTAAAACACATAGCATTATTTCTCTGGCTCAGTGATCCAGTTTTTACTGTTTTATATTTAGGTGAACAGTACATACACTCAAACCCCTTTTGGTAAAATAAAGAGCTAATGTGTGTGTGGTAGATTGTAAAATTTCACTGGATGGATGGATATTTTCTCTTACGTTACAGCTATGATTTCAATTATTATTCAAAATTATTGCTGTGTTTTATAAACATACAAATGGACGGGGTTATTGACACACAAATTCAGTTTGCTTATTCTTATTTTAAGTGGTTCTTTTAGGAATTGTCGTATATAAACACCAAAAAGACCTGAATCAATGTAAATTAAACTGAAATGCTGTTATACCTGAAAATAAATAATGCTTGTCATCTTTCTTTCTGTCTTTCTTTTTCAGTTGTATGAACAGCTAAGCTGCACTGCAAAGTTCCAAGTTTCTGTCTTTAAACCCCCCCCAGTAATAACATCACATTTTAAAAGAAAGAGATGAAATTTTAATGTAGATTTTCAAAATGTTAAATCTAGATATAAAATGCAAATCCTTTGCTTTTCCTTTGTTTTTCTCTTTCTATCGCACAGATATGTGTATTGTGAGAGTTGTTGTAAACCAGCGTTTCTGGAGAAATCAAAGCTCCACAGCAACAGGAGTTATATCTATATTGGTGATTGGGACAAAGTGCTTCGTTTATTCTCTATGCAATTCCACAAGTGAAAAGATAGCCCTGTTAAGCTGCGGTCATCAGACAGCAGCTCAGCAGGGTATCCACAAGGCTACCTTACAATTTGGAAAGTAATCTTTGGCAGGTCTTAACAAATTTTGTACTTGTTGCTCAAAGCACTCTTGCAGTCCATTGCAAAATAATGTACGGCTGAAATACTCACAAGGCAATTACAATGATTCAGATTTTGGAAAACTGGGCTCACTGGAGGTAGAATCAGATATTCAGCTATTATAAATCACTCTGACTGCACTAATGTCAATACTGACTTATACTCTACAAGGGCCTGATAATCTCAGTCTGTAAGAAGAGAGTTCCCTAAAGAAGTGATCCAAAGACCAATGAAGTCATTGGGAGGTTTTCCATTAATTTCAGTGACTTTTAGATCAGTCTGCAAGTATTTAATGTTAATCTATTTTTAAAAATAAAATACAGGTAACCTTGGAAGCAAGTACAAACACACATATATTGAGAAAAAGACATATCCAAACCACTAAACTTCAAATAAAACTTCAAACGAGAAACAGATTCAGAATCTCTAACAACTTTAGGCAATGAATTCCACAGATTATCACCACTCTTACAGGCTGTGTTTTGCTCTCCCACTATATCTTTCTTTAGTTTTCATCTCCACTATGAAGTGCACGTAAAAACATGCACCAGTATAACACAGTATAACTGCGATGCAGAGAGAAGGGTTTATAGCAAAGACTTGGAGCTGGACAATTAATGAGATTAATTTTGACTGGTGTGCCCAGCTGAATCTATTGTGATCTATCCCATTTTCATTTTTTTTCGGTGTTTTATGGCTGATCACTGGAGGCCTGAAGTTTCAAAGGAATATGTGTGTCTGTGAGCTGTTTGGTTGACTTCGTATACAGCTGTATGCATTAGTGCCTACATAACAGTGACAGGGGTGAATGGTTACCTTGTGCTAGAACAGACTGCTTGTGGAATTATAGCATAAAAAAACTCATAGATATAGACATGGACCTCATGAGTAAAAATCCAGGTCATTAGGTCTTTGAGCATATAGCCCTGACAAACACATGAGCACTCTTGTCATTAGATTTCAGACATCTACATCTGCCATATTTGGGGCGTCTTAATTCTCCCTTTTTTTCCTCTGATGAGAGTTATTTACAGTAACTTTTCTAAGAAATCAAACCGTCTTGGCTATTAGCGAAAACTAACTCCTTGTATTTGTAATAAAAACGGTCTTATGACCATTTTGAAAAGTTATTTTTATTAATATTGCAAAACATTTATAAAGACTGTACAAATTCATTAAAATCTTGACCCAGACATAGACATTTTATAGGCAGGAAAAAATGACTCCTTCCATTTATGAAAAATAGAGTCACAACACAGGAAAAAGCATTATTTTACTCACCCAGCCAATCACATATGAAGAGTGAAACAGTACTGCTAGTACCCAGTTTATAAAATCATAAAAATTATGACTTCATTATAAAAAAACAGTTAGCTGAAAATGCTTTACAAGTCTTTGTCCCGCATAGGAGGAGAACCAGGATGTGTAAAACTATTATAATAAATGATTTAAAGAAAAAAGTGAAACCTGGGTTTTAAAGAGACAACCTAGTTTTGAATTAGTAGAGATTCAGGGCAAATTTCAGACATGATGAAAGAAAACTCAACTTTGTTGAGGCTAGTGATTGTAAAAGAGGCAGGAACAGCCCACCCTTGCCTCACATTATTATTTCTACTATCACTAAATAATGTCTTCTGGTTTAGAGAAAGAGCAATATATTGTGGGTATTTTTGTTTGATTCATTTATACTTTTAATTATTTCAAACTGCCATTATTTTGAAGTAAAGATCTACGGAGTTAGCATAGGAAAATGATACAGTATAAGCTTCAGCTACACTGAAGTCAATATGGTCTTTTGGCAACAATTACTTGTTGTTCTGTAAACAAATTCATATTTTTGAAGGGCCTTTAACCTCTTGCTGGAGAGCAATACTGCTGCTGGCACTTTCCCTCCTTTCCATTCTTGTTTGATGATATCCAGCAGAGGGGTTATGCTGCTGACTCAGAAAACGATGTGGGAAGCGAGTCCTGAGATAAGGCACACGGCAAATGGCGGGAGAAGACACGACCGACGTTGCTGTGGCAGGCCAGAGTAGTCTTAGTCTGTCATTTCTCTGAAGATACTGCCAGCTCTTCTCTTTCCATTGGTGTCTTGAAGGTTGCTCAGAAGCTTTTTTCCTACTATTCCCCATGCTATTCCTGGATTTCCCCCTTCGCTCCCAACCACCATCACTCTTTTACTGAAAACAGAAAAAGTTGTCACCCCAGTAAACGTATTGAGATATGGATCTGAGATCCAGCATGTTTCATTTGAATCTTTCCCTGGACATCTTTGGCTTTGGAAGAGTTTCTAGACACAATCAGAAAAACTAGTCACAATCAGAAAAACTAGTCTTTTAACCTTCGGGCCTTTCTGCTGTAACATGAAAATATGCCTTTTTCTTTTTCCCGAGCTCCCATGTCTATTGTCTCTGATGATGAATCCTTCTGTCATTAACTTAAATGGAATAATTCCATAAAATCACGTGGAGCATGTAACTAGTGTTTTACAGTATTTAATTGATGTGTATCTCTGCATTTCTCATGAGGAAGTAGGTGGAATGGGACCAAGCAGCAATGGACCTTTGCTGTCCTGTTTGGAAAATGAAAATCATCAGCTCAGCCATAATTTTGTCATGCTATTTTTGCCAGGTTCCAGATGGCTCTGAGTTTATTGGTAAAATTATATATAGCTTTAGACAAAATAAGCTATATTCCCAATTTGCTTCTGCTATCGAGGTGTTTTCCTTGATTTAATACTCAGCAGTGTCATAGTAAATTGCTGAAACAAAGTTCATTTTTTTTCTTCTTTACCAGCATATGAGTGGCACTGATTCAGCTGTTAACGACTGTTTTGATGAGGTTCTTACTGTATACCAAAGGCACTGAAATAAAAATATGACTTAGGGTCATGTTTAAATAGGTTACTTACCACAGCACAGTCTGTCATGATAAAGTGAACACATAGATTGTATCATCAGGGAAACATATTCTGAAATATTTGATTTTTCAACTTGAAATTACCGAACATGCTTTCAAAAGTTTCAGGGCTCTGTGAAAAGAAAATCTGCGTATGGAAGTTTTGGTCTCAAAAACCTTCTTCCAAAAGTTGTAAAAACGAAGCTGAATTAGAAATAAATTATTCAAACCCATCTGGGGGCCTGAGTTATACTGTCTGTTTCTTGGCATTAAGCGGCTATTCTTGCTGCAGTATGTCATAGTTTCTGTTAGAAAGTGTAAAAAACCTGACCAGATGATGTCAGCACAGACAAGGTGGCTCCTGGCAGCAGCTATTAAGTAACGGCTGGGCTTAACCGCTGCGAAACGCATTTGGCTAGCTGGCGGCAGGCTGTCCTGCGTGACCTCTCCTTCTAGGTGCCTTAGCCCCAGCCAGCAGCCTCCTTGGCACGGGGATGCGAGCACGAGCTTGGAAAACCTCCGTCCTTGGGGCAGAGGCGCGGAGGCAGCTCCTCGTCCGCTGCTGGCTCCGCTTCGCTCTCCTCTGACGGGAATCACCCCCCTGAAGGTTGCTTCCTGAAGCTGTGAACGTTTTCCTCTGGAAGGAGCACAACCTATTAAAATAGGGGCTCCCGAAGATTTCTTTCTGGAGGGCTATGTGATAGCTGGGAAGACCGTAATAAAAGCCAACTGTTGTCCAACAGCAACATGCTTCTCCATCCCCTCTTTCCTCTGCTCCAGACCTCACGAGGCTGTATATGAAGCCAGATCCTTTAATTCTCCTGGCTGCTGTGACTCTGCTGGACTATCGTCCAGTCTCGGCAGCGCCCGTGGAGCAGACCTTGCTCGCGCTTCTTGGGGTTAACGTAAAGGCGTAAACTGAGTTGGGGCCTGGAGCGTGCGCTGAAGTAAAAAGACATCTTTGTACTTACGCAACAAATAAAACAATGTGTTGTAAAACAAGGAAGAAAAAACCCACCTGCAAACCAACAGATGGACCCAAGAGTGTTTTGCCAACTAGGCAGCTGGATCTGTCTGCTCAATTTGCTCTTTGTAAGTCCCTTAAGGTATAGTTT
This sequence comes from Leptodon cayanensis, assembly GCA_027564655.1. NCBI lineage: Eukaryota > Metazoa > Chordata > Aves > Accipitriformes > Accipitridae > Leptodon > Leptodon cayanensis. The sequence goes on from JANXJC010000013.1 coordinate 6,035,230, forward strand.
GAAATCCTCGCTTAATGCACTTGCTGCTCCTGTAGAACTGGCCTAACTTCCCTCGCCGCTGAGGTGGGGATGTCAGCCGCACTTTCTCCTTCTGAAGAGGAAAACCAAATACTCTCCCGTGTTTCAGGCTTTTGCATTATCCTGATTCCACTTGTCCCACCTGGAACCAGGCAGCATTGATACTTTTATTTGACTTATCTCTTTGGAATTACTCAAACCCAGTGTCTTTCATATGTCTGAACAAGAACTGGTCAAAATGTGGTTTTTTCCTTGCCCTTGTTTGGCATCACGCAGTGCCCCTGACAGCTTGCATGCAATTCTGAAGAGCTCCTCTTCGTACTGGTGGTGTTATCTGACTGCCCTGCAATACCAGTTCCTCCCTCAGACCAAACTGGCCACGTTACAGAGGTAAAAGAATCCTTATGACACAGGAAATGGTTTTCACCTTTTCCTCTTAAATGAAGTTTTATTGCAGAAGGCTACAACTCAACCGAGCTCAAAGGCTGCTAATGACTTCTACTTCCTAACACTCATCCAAACACCTCCTGCTGCCCTTCCAGCTTCAGTCATTCACTCCAACGCCTTCTCTCTCCCCCTTCGCTAGTTAGCTCGGGCTGTGAGACTCTGTGTGATGTGCTGCCCAGGAGGGATAAGAGGGGAGAAGAAGCAGAGGGAAGCGGCCAACCAGGAGGTACGAGTCCTCTGGCAGGGCCAGTCTGTGGCAGAACTTTCTTCGAGGCCAGCCAGTAGTCAGGAGACGTAAATAGTCCAACTGGCACCAACTGGGAAGTGCATAGTCGAAAGGCGCACTTTGCCTTGTGGGCCAGACCTGGCCTGCAAGCTGGCTGCGGTGCAGGCCTGCCTTACAACCTAAGCTGGAGAATATAATTTTCCTTCTCGAATAACAAAAAAAAATTGCCCTTAATTTACTGAGCTATTTTGGAATATAAGATGCAATTGCTAAGTTAGTTACTTGGATCGGTGCTGCTCCCTTATTTGAATTTTCCAGAGAATGACGTGCATCCATCAGCAAGGCAAGCCTTTCCGATCCCCGCCTTCTCCTTGCCTCATTTACCTCCACAGTGCTTTTTAGACATGTATGATTTGCTGTTCCTGCTACCTGGCCTGGAATAACAGTCTCTGCCCCATGGGCTTCTTTCTCCACTACAACTATCTTACTTAAACCAGGGGCTGCCTTCTAGAAAACGGGAGCATTTTCCAGTTAAAACACATATGTTGTCTTCCTGTTTGAAGAATGCCTTTGGACTTCCTCAGAAGACAGGTTGCAAACAGCACTCCTGTGCCACTCTCCCCAGCTCGCCTTGCTTATTTAGTGTTTCAGTTATACAGTAGTTAGCCATTTTCCATTAATATTCTTCAGTGACCTTGGCCGGGCACCATATTCTACAGCCCCTCTCTAGAAGGGAGGATTTTTTCCGGCCGTTCAGGTAATATAAAAATGTATTCTTGAAAACTAAACCAGACCTCAGGCTACAGCCCTCAGTCTTAACTGACAGACAGGTATGATTTTATAGAGGAAGAATGTTCAAGGACTCTAGTGACTTAGAATTTGCTGGCAGGTGGTTTGTGGGCCCATTCCTCCTCCACAGTAGTGGGCAATCCCATTTAAAATGCCCGATCCTTCTTCTTTTCATATGAAATAAAACCCTCTGTGTTATGTACAAGCAAACTCTGATTCTCTTTTTATTTCCATTGGTTTGCATAGATTAGTACTTTGTGTTGCTATTTCCCTTATGATCATAAGCAATGCTCTCTGTAATCCAGCTTCTTCTGTGCTGATCCCACACACTTTTCTAGCCAGCAGACCAGTGCCCCTTTGCTGTCTGGTCTGATCGCTTTGCTGAACGTTACAGGTTTGTGATTCACTATTGTATTCCAATAACTCTTTGACCTGCATTAGCAATGAGGTAGTTTTGTTCTAGGCTAGCCTGTACTGTCACGTCCCACACTCATAGATTTTTCGTGGCTGGATGCCTGAGATGATTTTCTAAATCTCTGCAAGCTTTTCCAAGTTCTCATTTCTATACATGTATTTTGGTACAAGAAAAAAAAGGGCAGAGGGAAATTCAGCTTCTCTTTATTCCCTGATTCTCTTGTCTAGTAGGAAGCACTTAATGATCATTCTTTCTAAGGTTACTTCCTAATTTAAGCACTTTCCCTGGATATTCTGATCAAGAGAAGGAAAAGAAATGCCTCCTGGCAAAAGCCACAGCCTTTTAAGACTACCTATGGAGGTACTGCACACATAGAACCAGGAAGCACAGCCAGTATGCTACAGGATTTAAGACAGACCAAACTCAGTATTTTGGTAGAATAGGGGAGAAAGAGCTAGAGGAACCAGCCTTCAACTTCTCCATAAGAATCAACCTTGGAATACAAAAAGAACCTCATGAATTGCTTGAGGAGTTGATAAAATAATAGTAATGGATGCATCTGGATAGAAAGACAGTTGTTAACATGCTCCTATTTTCTGGCAAGAGGAGTGTGGGGGCTGGAGTCCATGTCATTTCACTCTATCTCTGTTCGGGAAAAGAACACAAAAGAATCTGATTTTTTATTGTTAAGCTGGCAGTACACAGACTCACAGTTTCTGAGTTCTGGAAAGCCAGACATTCTTCTTAACTGAAGAATATTAAAGCAAGACAGCTTGAACTCTGCTTTAGGCCCAGGAGTGTAAACCTGGAATAAGTTCACTGGTTTTGATGAGGATACTTTGGATTTACACCAGTGACTGAGAATAGAACTTGGCTCTGTATCTTATTCTTCTGGTGGTAGTGAAAAATACGATCCTAATACAGACGTGCAAGTGATCACAGGAGTATTCTCATACTGGTTCTACATGTAACTTTTAGATGGAGGATTTAAGACTGTGGAACAACATCCAGCTTACACAAGAGTACCTTTGCGCAACTTGGTAAAGAGGATCTGTAAGAGGAGTAGCAATCTAATGCTTGCAGGGCTAAAATAGCTTTCCTGTATGGGCCTCTCTTGCCTCATGAGAGGACAATCAGAAAATATCATGTGTTTTATTTTTTTGTTTATTGAAGTTAATGGGTATAACACACAAAAATACTTTATGCAGTAATTGTTCAGCAAAAGGCTATGTGGAGTCGGAGGAACTGAAGAAGCCCAAATAGTTTTTGTTGTAATACCTTTACAGAAATGTCAGCTATGGAGTAGATCACTATAGACTCTGGCATTATCAGCTTTTCAACTGCAGCATTATTCCTTCTAGCTCAAAATTGTTTCATTACAAGTAACTGGTTTACAGACGAAAATGTTACAAACACAATAAAGCTGCATAAGCCTCATGTGGTGTTTTGACAAGATTTTCTTTTTTGTGAGAACGTGTATGGAGAGTCTTACAGATATAAAGCTAGAACCAGTTCTAGCCTTCAAAGGTTAATTTTTTTTTCTTTCAGATAATATTCCATATCCTGCCATGAATTTCCAGTTGTTTACTTGCTATAGTGCAAAGAGTTCCTGAGCCACCTTTCTTGGCATGATAAATCCACAGATACTGTGCTTTAAAATGATACACAGATGGGGAAGTTTCTAACAGGCATCAAAACCATTAGATTTGTATTGCTTTTCCTATTTGGTAATCACTGAGAGGGAGTGGATCCCTCTGTGACCTGGTTAATTGAAATGAAAGTCACAGAGTATTAATAACAAATGGGAAAAGAAAGTTGCAGTAGGATTTTCAAAGGAGTTTTCAGTCTCATGGACATTCACTGTCACTTGAGTGCCTAACTGCCTCAGGCTGGATTGGAAGTCCCATTATGAGAGCTGGAAAAAACAAAACGCCAGTGAACCCATACTTCTAAACTTAAAAAAAAAAAAAAAAAAAGATACAGTGACAGACTAAATAGAGCATGATTTGGGGCCATGCTGTGCTTCTCCCACTGGCTTTAATTGGGCAAGCATGTTCATGTACTTTGATTTTTCCTAGAGACAGAAAAGAATCAACAGAAGTGTCATCAAGCAGCATATTTTGCTCTTTATTCACTTTGATAATCCCTATCCTTAGCTGGAAACTGCTGCCAGTGTACTTAAAATGTAATGTCTTAATCACAGTCCCTTAAAGTCAGTGAGGTGGTTCTTTAAAGTTTAAAGGGAATGATATGAGAAAACCCAAACACTTTTGGTGCTGAACATTCATGAAACACAGTGTTTCTGGCTTTTCTCCCATTTCTGAATACTTAACAGTTGAAACCAAGCGAGGTTCCAGTCCAGTAAAGCACTTACTGTTTGCATAATAGTTGAGGGATATGAATGGCTTTATGAAATCAATTAAACCACTTTTGATGTTAAAATAACTAGATAATGCTTTCAGATATAGTCTAACCCAATTTACTCTGAGCCAACAAATAGATCTACAATTTTTTTTACTGTTTGGTACTTCTTTCAGCCTTTATTTTCCATTATTCTCTCAATGCTTGAGAAATTGGGATTAACCAATAGACTGACTTCACTAGCGTGGGCTTCTTTTAAGGCAGAGAACCATGCCTCAATGTTGTAAAAGAAGTGTCTAAGCACGTCTCATTGGGCATAATGAACAGGGCTTTCATGCATGTCATTAGAGGTGATATATTTAGCGATGTCTACTCTCTAATGAAGAGTATGTTCAGTCACACAGATGGCACATCTGTTTTATATGACATTTCTTGAGAGTTATTTACATGAAAGTCCATTACGCTTCTGGATTCTGTTTGTATTTGTTGGGACTTTCCGACATGGTGTTGTTGGACATACTTAATGCCTACAGAACCACTAGCACTGCACAGTTACAGTAAAATACATACAACTTCCTGGGTGATCAATGTGTGACATGGGTGAAACCATAAACACAAATGAGCTCAACACGCCTGCCTGATTTTTTTTGTCTTTCATTTGCTCTGTTCATAGAAAAGATCTGCAGAACACATCCAAGTTTTACCCAGACTTTACTATTTTGCTTTTATGTTCTCAATGTTTTTTGGGACATTAAGAATTTTTACCAGTCGTCACTATGTTCTGCTAGTGGTAATGCAGAAATATTGCTAGGGGTTGACAAAACTCTTATTAACCTTCCTTGACCCTTCTGTAATAATGATACAAGATTGACAGGTTTTATCACTGCTATGGTGATTGACAACTGTATGGCTGCAAGCTAGGAAATCTGAGATGCTCCAGTGGTGAGAGAGTCTTAGGTCTACAAAGGAAAAATGTAATTCGGTTTTTCTCCATAACCTTTAAACCAAAATAATGCTCTATGTGTTCAGATTGTAGCTCAGGTAATTCAACTGTTTTGTTGCTTATTGGATATGTGTTTAGTCAACTTTTTTTCTGTCAGTATAGGTGTTAAACACTGCGTGGGGTAGCAGCTGGTGGGGCAATTAGTAGGCTGCTTGCAATACAAGTTGTAGTATGCCTGTATTCAGTTAAAGACTGTTGGAATCAGAATATAATTGCCAGTAAATACTATCATGATTGTTAGGTGATCGTTCACTGGCTAGATAGAGGAAAAAATGAACGTCAGAAAAAATTAGCATCAGAAAAAATGGGCATATATTCTACTTGCACTTAAAATACTACTCCTTAACATTTAAGAATCAATGGGCCTTCCCCAAAATTCTTCTTCAGCTAAAGCTTTGTCTCATTAGCCTGACAGAGTTTGCATTAAAATAGGATACTAACTTTTACTGCATATTCTGAAAGCATAAGATAAGATATAGTAAGGATAGGATAAATACCTTTTTTCCTTGTCAGAGGTTCCACTGGTACAAAATACTATTGGCAAGCTGATATTAAGGAGAAAACCACAAATAATACCAAATGCTTTTGTTTAGAAAATGACGTCCAAGAAGGGAAAACTCAGTTTAGATATGGTGAACCTGCCTCCTTAGAAGACTGTCTAGCCAGCTACTTTTAATTTTAAAACTTTTGTAACAGTCTTAGTATGAGGCATTTTGGAAATTCAGTAATGAAACAAGAGTAACATTAAAAAGACTGAACAGCACAAGTAATTAAGTATACTTAATTAATTTTACTGTTGATTTCCCAAGTTCTTTAATGGTCTAGAGAAACAGACAAATCCCTTGAATCTACAGGATTATTTAAATGGTCAGGCAATTAATTAACCTTAAAGAGTAAATCTATTGCTATTGAAAAAGTTATGTCACTTCTGAGTTGGTAGAGTATTTATGGCATCTCAAGCACTGACACAGCAGGAGTGCTTTTAGTATCTTATTGCTGAAAAACATTCTTAATTTGAAAGTCCAAATTTGTTATCATTTCACACTGCACAGCTGACATCAGCCAGGGTGTTGAAATCCATGGTTTGACATGTGATGCTTTCAATGTCCTGGGAGCATGGAAAAAGCTGTGTGATTGAATCTTTGCCCTCTTTCAAATAAGTCTTTCAGGCACAGTTCTGGCATTACATCAGCAAAGCCTAGGCTGACAGTCATGACCAGGCTGGTAGGAGGCTTTTCTTCTTCTTTCTTTCTTCTTCTTTTCTGTACTGGTCCATGTGTAACCCCACTGATCCATCCTTCTCCTCTTCTGTCTCCCAAACAATCAAGACAAAACAAAGAAAAGAAACAAATCTTGTGACACATGTAACTAAGACGACTGGTTGGACTTTTAACCTCATTTATTTGTATTTTTACTTGGTAAATCCTTCACAGCAGGAACTGTCTCCTTCCCAAGTTTGTACAAGATGCAACCCTGGAGGGGGCCTTTGGGAATGACTGCCATCAATCCTAAAATAACAAGTGTTGAATTTGATCCAGAATGGTGTGTTTGCAGAGCATAAGCACTGTATAGTCTAAGTTTCCAAACTTACTGTGGTTAACACAGTGAAAGGGAAAATCTTTCCACCTCTTCCTTATACAACTAAACAAAGATTTTTAAATGGCTTTCATTAGAACTAGTAGGCAAATTTCACAGCTCTCAAGATGTCATACAATAAAACTGAACTGCTACATCTTTAAACCTTCAGCTGCTTTTTTATGTAGATCTGAGAAACTCCCGATTGCTTGATGGTCTGAACTGGTTTCTGACATCTAACTTACTCTTGAAGATGTACATAGGCTAGATGAGTATAGAAATGCCATAACAAGTCTTGTGTTTTAAATTGAATATACCAACATATAAAAGTTGTTACATAACACAGACCAATCATTGTTTCATAACTTACATCTGTTTTCTGAATCTTTCTGCAACTTGCATTTCTTCTGCTAATTCTTCCCTTTCAAGCTTTCTGAATGCCTCATTGATTTTGCAACTATGGTACCCACTTGTGACAAGTCATGCCACTTTCAGACAGCGGTAACTAGTAAGCAAAGCTACCTGATGTGTCACTCAGGATTTACCACAGTAAACGATGTGGTGGTGTGAGCTACAGCCCCTTCCCTGGCAGGGAGCGACCGAAGTCTTTACCACAACTGGCTGACAGCCGCAGGGGGGCTTGCAAGGGTTGCTGCATGGGACAAACTCTTACAGGGGCGTGAGACCCACTGCCAAATGTCAAAGATGAGTGTTCGCGACTCAGTCGGTGCCCGTGGTACAGCATGGGAACTTCTGGTCTGTGTTCTCCAGCTCTGCCTCCTGCCCTGCCTGGTTTTTCCAGATTGATCTCTTGCCTGTTGTTGTGCTCCCAGTTTCAGTTGCCGCTCTGTTGGTTTGGCTGCAGTCAGCAGAGTTTATGACTGTCTTATACGAGCCCTGAGAGATAGCTTTGTTGGTGTGAATAATTCTCTCTCTAAGTCCCCTAATTACAGCTAATATTTGTTTTCATAACAGTGCCAAGCTAGATTTTCCATGAAGACGTTACCAAAAATGTTGCATACCCTGCGGAGTTCATGTGCATGGTCTCCTGCTGTGTCAACTTTTTACTCATTCTTGGTAAACAGATCTTGTCCGGGACAAGTGTGGCCTGAAAAACGACGTGTCATGCACTGTTGCTCATCTGGGTTTTAGGAAAATACACGACCAGTTGAAGTCAGTCCCGTATCTGTGACCGCCGATGGTATCAAGTTCCGCTCACACACTGTCTCCTCTGCCTGAGCAGCCAAAGCCAAGCTGCTTCAAGGTACAGGCCAGATTATGGCAGTGCTGTTTAATTTCCTATCCAGCATTGAGCTCCCCATATTTTCCTCGCAGGTTGCTCCAAACTGCCAGTCCAACCATGTGATTCGACGTGCAGCCAGTTGGCTGGAGTACAGTCGGAGCCTGGTCAGTCTTTGGAAAGAAGTATACACGCTGCCTGTGTGTGCCTACTACTGTGATTTCAGCTGAAATAATGGAATATCCATAAATATAACACAATATTTGAAGAGGTCGAGCAGCTAGTCATTTGTCAGATTGGTTAACAATGACCTTAGTCTATCCATCAAACAAATTAAAGTGTTTCTGCAAAACCAAATCAGAAAAGAAGGTAGTGCAAAATTGTCTCAAACACCTTGGCGATGGTCCAAAACCTGAGCTTTGCTTCTCACAATTCAGTTTCTCAAGAGGAGCAGCAAAAGTTGGGGACAAAAGACATGAATATGAACTGGTTGCAGGATAGCATGTATGTATTTCCACAAAGTTGTCTCTCCAACTATTTAGTGAGGCTTAGGTCCTCAATTTCCTTCTGCACTTCTGTCTGACCTTTTGTACCTCAGTGACTTGGGCAGTTTGGGCAATAGCAGTCTTGAGCCGGAAAGAAAAACAGAAGTAGGGAAAAAAAAAACATTCCAAGGGAGGAATGATCGCTCACTTTTGCTGCCTGATTTCCTCTTGTTTATTTAAGAATTTACAGAAGTGCGTTTTCATTTCTATTCTACCTTGGAGTTTGAGTTTGGTTCATTTGCTTTTGTAGGAGAGTTTTAAAAAATGCTGATCTTTCTTAGCTTACAATTCGCAGAACTAAGATTTGTGAGTGTGAAGCTTTCAGTGTTTGTTTCCCATTCAGTCATACAGGAAGTTATCCAGGAAGCTGCAACCAAGCCAGATGATATTATGAAAATATGACAGAATATTAATAAACTCTGAAGAATGGTGAAATGGCATCTCATGAACCTACATCACCAACAGAAGAAAGTTCTATTTAAATCCATACTTAATTCCATAGAAAAAATAATGTTCAATCTACCTCCATCAATAAAACTAACTGGGGACAAAATGTTCCTGGTTGTGTATGTTAGACGTGTAGTGACCCTAGGGTATGAAAAATAATAACTCAGAGAACTGAAAGTAACCGAGACAACGTGCAATAAGGTACTGCCTAACCTGCCAATGAACAGCTATATCTGGCATGAATACACATCTCACCTGTTGTCCCACTTTGACGTTCTGGAAGGTGTTTCTGTGCTCCACCAGACCTTGGGCAGCAGGAGGTTAGTCCTGTCATATTCAGCAAACCACACTACCTTAACAATGAATATGAGGGGATTTGTAGAATGAAACCGTGGACCTGCTGCCCACACTATGCGCATTCCAGAGGCATTTACTTTGGACTAATTCTAGTTTGTGTTCTTGAGTTGTTGGGCCATAGTGATGGGAACGTAGAATCAGAGAGTCATAGAATGTTTTGGGTTGGAAGGGACCTTTGAAGATCATCTAGTCCAACCCCTCTTCAGGCTGGACATTAGGGGCATTTTTTTTCTTTTCAATGGTTTTTTTCAATCCAGCTTGTGTCTTGGTACCACCTCACAATGTGAACCCAAGCCTGGTAATGGGCGATGACCAAGACCCATGCAGCAGTAGGGTGCAAGTAAATTCATGAGACCACTGAACAAGGTCAGACTCTTGCAGATATCCTGGGACAAAGAATATACCTAGCCTAGATTATAGCAGTATTAATTCTATATACTAATTTACTTATTTTTCCAGTTAACAAAATGCATAACATTTTAAAATTATTCTACACTCGCAAATGCAAAACCACTTAGCTCCTTTGCACCTTCATCTAGCTTACCTTTACCTTTATGGAAAGGAGCTGGCAGAAAGATTGGAGCAGTAAAAAGAAAAAGTTACTTCCAGACAACATTGTGGGCTGCATGGGCCACTGTCCTACTTTGGATATGCCTTGGCCTGGTCTTATGAACTAAAAAGAGCAGGAAAATGAGGTTGCAGACATCGGGTCTGAGAACTGCTGAGCAGATGCTGTGCAGGGGAACTATGCAGCAGTTACTAACTTATTTTGTTGTCATAGATATCTTGGGCTTTCCGTGCCACAGTCACTTGTCTTGCCCCTTAACTAGTTTCTAAACAATCTATATTCATCAGCCTGCTTATGGGATAGCAAATTCATTAATGAGTTATTTAAGTAACTGGATGAGATCCTGGCCTAACTGTCACTGACTTCGATGCAAAGATTTTACCCCTCATGTCTAGAAAAAGATAGTGACTTAGGTACCGCTCGCTTCTCTAAATACAAACAGATTATGCTATTAAATTACCTCATCATTTTTATATTAATGTGGGATTTATTTATTTATAAGGAAGAATATAAACATGAGTGCTGTAACACAGCTGAGAAACATAGTGAAAAATAAAAGCAGGATGAATGTCTTTCAATAAATACATTTACTTTAATTCATGACTCAGGTCTAATTCTTGCCATGATTTTGTTATAATAAATTCTAAAGAAAATAAGATTACAGTGATAAAACCAACATCTCTTACCAATGAGTACCTAGTGCACACATGCAAACAGTTAGGCTGGCTGCCTACTCTGCCAGCTAAAAAACACCTCAGCTTAATCTTTCACCATTATTTCCAAAACTGTCTTTGAAGTTTGATCTGGAACAGCTCATCCCCTGAACAATGTCTTAGAGTTCCCTGCCCAAAAGAAATAATTCAATTACAAGAAAAACAAACAGTTCTATCATTCCCATGATTAATACTTACTTTTGCCTGAAACCTATGTTCAGGAGATCTCTTCTGTCATACATCCTTTGTTGATATGCATCTGAGTTGCTTGAAGTAGGAGATTTCTCAATTACAGCAACCCAGAAGTATTAAAAATGAAAAGTTTTTGGTCAGGAAATATCACTTCATTGAAAGCAATTGTTCCTCAGGAAGGAACAGTTTAAATTAATCTTTTGATCTAGAAAGAAAAATAATTCTGAAATTTTTATGACGTGAAACTTTGGCATTTTTAAAATGAATTTTTTTTTCAATGTCCATACAGGCATAATAAATACAGAGTTATTTGTAACTTTATGACATTTAATGGTATGTAAAAGGTTAGCACTAGTCAAAAGTGCTTACTAATGTTAACTCAATGCTTGTATTTGAGAAGACATCTCAAAGGAAGAACGAGGAACAATTAAAATGGAACTTCACACGCAGTAGCCTATTGCATTGGCTTTTTTGTCGTCTGTCAAGAGAAATTGACACTTAAAATGTGACAATTTTACATGTCCACTTTAGGATGAAATGATTTACATTTAAAAGGGCTTAAAACTATGTACTTTATAACCTAGGATCACTATCTCAGCTATAGATGTCTACAATAGGTGAGATAAATCTCACCTCAAAGGGAATTAAGGTACACATATTGCTATGTTTCACTCCTTCAGCTTTCTGCATAACTCTTGTTTTTCTGTACTTTGTCTTAGTATGCAATTACAAGGCTTTGTGACTCTAGAAAACTAGGTTATTAAGAGTAAAACTGCCTCTCCCACTAGTTTTCCAAGCTGCATATAGTGCTTTAGTCACTTGCATATTGCAACATCATCAGCAGGGAAATGAATGAACAATTTCTGTAATTTTTTTTTTCCATTTAGGTTTTTAGGAAATTGTCGCACACAGCTACAGTCTTGCAATGTAGCGAAGGTGACATGAGAAAAGAGTCTGGTTATAACAGGAGAAATAAATGGGAAAAAACTAATCTGTCAATTTTTTAAAAAGAAACGAAAGGAGTAAGATTTTACAATTTTATCTCTTTATTTAGTTAATATTTATTTTGCAGTATTAAACTGGATCTCAATGTCCTAGTATACTTCTAGTGACCATCGTCTGTGAAATATCTTTATGCTCAGACTATAGAATAGAATAGAATAGAATAGAATAGAATAGAATAGAATATTTCGGTTAGAAGGGACCTACAACGATCATCTAGTCCAACTGCCTGGTAACTTCAGGGCTGACCATTAGTTAAACCATGTTATTAAGGACATTGCCCAAAAGCCTCTTCAACATTGACGGGCTTGGGGCATCGACCACCTCTCTAGGAAGCCTGTTCCAGGGTTTGACCACCCTCTCAGTAAAGAAATGCTTCCTAATGTCCAGTCTAAAGCTCCCCTGGTGTAGCTTTGAACCATTCCCATGTGTTCTATCACCGGATCCCAGGGAGAAGAGCTCAGCACCTCCCTCTCCACGTCCCCTCCTCAGGAAGCTGTACAGAGCAATGAGATTGCCCTTCAGCCTCCTTTTCTTCAAACTAGACAAACCCATTAAAATGTAGAGGTTAGGAAAAAAATAAGAAAAATGAAAGGAAAAGAAAATAAAACTATTTTTTTTGTCTTTCCCTTGAGGTAGCAAATAATCATCAGATGATCCCAAAAGTGCAAAAAAAGTTCAAATATGATGTGTACGTGTGTGTCTCTGGGTCCTTGTGCATGCCTGTTGTTCCTAAATGCTTGCTGATCCTTTTCCATTGTTGTGAAACTAGTTCTTTTGTCCAAACCTTCTGCTCTGATTTCAGACTTTTTAAATTGCTACTAACCAGTTTCCATTGGCACCAATGGAAACAAAGTTCATAAAAAAGACAGCTTTTCCAGCATTTTTCTTATTAAAAATACAGTTTAAACGTATGACTCAGATATGCCCCAGCAAACTATATTTTCAGGGTTTTTTTTACTATACCATGAAATGCCTGAATGTAAAAGTTGCGACTAAAGATGGATCTGTAACCAGCTGCAGTTTTCTGCTAAGATGCCATGAGAATGAGAGTGCTTTAGGTCTAATTAGGAAATGAACAGAGCCTTGAATGTGTAAGTGGCACTCAGCAGAGTTACACGCCTGAGTTTCTTGATTATATATTGAAAATGGGGTGTCAGCTTCTATGTCATTCTGATGTAATTTAAAATTTTATCATAAATCTTTTAAAGTTCACTGCTTAGGTGTGGGAGTAGTAGATGTCTCATAAATACATATGTCAAACTAGTAGAATAGATCAAATCAGAAGATACAGCCAGGTATTCATTTTATGAATATTTGTAAATATTGTTCAAAAAATATAGCTTCATGCAAAGTAGGTATGCACAGGTACATATTCTCCACTATTTGATGGCTTAGAGAATCATAAGGTTGGAAAAGACCCTTAAGATCATTGAGTCTAACTGTAAACCTAACACTGCCACATCCACCACTAAACCATGTCCCTGAGCACCACATCTACACGTCTTTTCAATACCCCCAGGGATGGTGACTCCACCACTTCCCTGGGCAGCCTG
>JANXJC010000013.1:6049267-6069169 GCA_027564655.1 Leptodon cayanensis
AGGACCCGGCACTCGGCCTTGTTGAACTTCATACAGTTGGCCTCGGCCCATCGATCCAGCCTGTCCAGATCCCTCTGTAGAGCCTTCCTACCCTGGAGCAGATCAACACTCCCGCCCAACTTGGTGTGGTCTGCAAACTTACTGAGGGTGCACTCGATCCCCTCGTCCAGATCATAGATAAAGGTGTTAAAAAGAACTGGCCCCAGTGCTGAGCCCTGCGGAACACCCCTTGTGACCAGCCGGCAACTGGATTTAACTCCATTCACCACCACTCTTTGGGCTGGGCCATGCAGCCAGTTTTTTACCCAGCAAAGAGTACGTCTGTCCAAGCCATGAGCAGTCAGTTTCTCCAGGAGGATGCTGTGGGAAACAGAGTCAAAGGCTTTACTAAAGTCCAGGTAGACAACATCCACAGCCTTTCCCTCATCCAATAGGCAGGTCACCTTGTCATAGAAGGACGTCAGGTTGGTCAAACAGGACCTGCCTTTCGTGAACGCATACTGACTGGGCCTGATCACCTGGTTGTCCTGTATATGCCATGTGATGGCATTCAAGATGATCTGCTCCATAACCTTCCCCATTTGATGAATTGCTAAGCCTACTACAGCCCCAGTAAAAAAATTGCTTTGGTCTATGGTTTTGATTATCAGTGTAGGCTTAGATGGTCATTTGATGGAAGTATAGGCCAGTCAACTGCTGTTCATCCATAGCAGTTGGAAATGGTAAGATGAGGATAAACTGTATGACTGACAAGCTTTTTTCCAAAATTTTAATCTTATTTAGCCAAATAATCATGTGTAAAAATAACACTATTGTTTGAACAAATTGGTAAATGTAGTATAATTTTCAGTTTCTAAAAATATAGATTAGGGGGTGTGTGTGTGTAAAATGTAAAATACATTGTGAAATTTTAGTATTCAATGTTGTTGCATCGTTCTTCTCTCTTGTGATTTATTGCCCCAGCACTGGTATGTATCCATAGCGTTGTCAGTTAGCCTTGCATTCTGATATGTTAGTTTTTCAATTTCATGAACTTGCTAAGGATTTGATAATCTTTATGTGTGACTTAACATCAACATCAGTGTAAACTGAGAGCAGCATCTTGGCCTGCCAGCATGTATTTTGGATGTATATTATTAAATATACTAGTAGGCAAAAGCAGTTCTTCCTAGGTGAAATAACTGCAGAAAAAAGCTATGTTAAAACCCAAGTCACTGGGAAAAGCAAACTGGTTAAGAGGTGGTGGTGGATAACCAAAATGACTTTCACGCAACAATCTGTGCTGCTGCAAGTCTAAATAAGAGAGATGTGCAGTTCTTGCAGTGTTTTAGTCCATGAGTTCATGCCAGTAATTCAGAATAGCATTTCCTCACATCTGCTCCTTCCTTTTCTGTTTGCCAAAAACTTTGGAAGAAATTGTTTGAAACCACTTAGACTTGCATTCTTATTTTTTTTTTAAATAAACCTTTTTCATATTAATGGTCTATTTAAACATGGCATGGTCTGTCATAACACAGACTGCAGCCTGGCTTTCCTGTGATTTTCTTATACCACTGTGATTTTTTTTTTCTTGGAAGCATAGCTTACAAATAAGTGATCTGCATGGATGAAGGTAGTTGTTTGTCATGGTAAATAATAGGAAAATCGTGGAGAAAAACCACAATAGCTGGCTTTTTGAAAAAGGGGGAAAACAACACTCCCTCAAACCTGAACAGAAAATTTTAGTTAAGGTATTTGTCCCAAGGACAAGAATAGTCCAAACAAATAACCCTGATGACACAAGGAAAATATTTAGACTCATGTGATGGTAGTAAATTAATAATTTAAAATAATTTTAACAATTTGCACTCTTTTCTGAACTACATACGGTATCTTATTGTTCTAATAACTCCCAGTTTACAGCTTCTTTGCTATACTTCACTGAACTACAAAGATCCTCTGCATTCCTGTGCACCAGCTCTTTCATTGCCTTATATATGGCTGAGTTGACACCCTTGACCCCTTTATTTCAGGCTATATACAGCTTTTTTTCCCATTGTCCTGTACACACTAAGGACCTTGAAACACACACTAATGACCTTGGATTGGGGCTGTTTTCCAGAAAGTATATGTATTTTCAATTGTCTTGAGACACTTGCCTATTCATAGTATCAGATTCTGGAATTTAGTTTTTTGTTGTGATCTGAAATTCTGATTTAAACACGTTGCAGACAGGGTTCTCAGAGTGCTTAGGTACTTTTATATGTGGACTGTATACCCAGATACCTGTCTGTTTTTTAAAGATTGCAGGCAACCTGTCAGTGCACACATAGATGTTATACCTCTGTCAGTGTTTAAGATGAAAGGATTATAAATTCTTTTTTTTCCCTGACTGTGCAGGAAGGCAGGCTCTGGCAGCCCTGGCTGGATACAACGTTATTTGCCTATTCGTTTGAACTCAGACACAATAGCAATACATAAGACAGGATCTGATAACAGGGTCCTGAATATGGGTCTTGTACACTGTACTATTACTTTTTCTATAAATGCCTTAACAAAAGAGATTGGCTGGGAGTACCAGAAGAGTATGAAGGATCCTTTGTCTGTATGATTGCAATATTACCACTGCTTTTGTGTACGGGTTGTAGAATTTAAAGTATGTATAACAACAACATTTTTGGAACTGTGATTTTTTTATAACAGTTGTATCCTAGCAAAGAGTATAATGTGGCAATTTAGGTTTGAAATAACAGCTGAGACAGGTAACTTAGCTTTTAAATTTTATTGGCAATAAGAGTTCAGGCATGTAGAACTGAAACCAGCCTGCTAACTTCACTTGTAAAACCCCTGTGAAGTTGACTTAGCTGCTGTTTTAGCCAAGGTATGTTAAGAAAATTTACTTCTTTGTTTTTCTGGTTTTGCTGAGCAGTGTGAGCATACCCTGTGACTGAAGATGAGAAGAAATAGATGAGACACACGGAAAGAAAGAGGGAAGGAGGGATGGAACTACAGATCCTAAGAGTTCAATTTTTTGTTGCTATAGAATGTGTAACTATGGAAATATCTCACCATTTCTATTGGATTTTTTTAAAATAGCATATGTCGCACAGTAATTTCTCTTGTGGAGATTTTTTTTTTCCTTTTTAATGATGTTAACTTAAGATAAATAAAAATAAAGAAGATATTACTTTCAGTAAAATGAAACTGTCATAACAGAAACAGATGCTGGAGGGAACAGATAGTAAAAAGAAAGACAGTTAAAATGAGTGCACAGGTACACGTAGGGCTGGACTACTAAGTATATTTCATGCCAAGGTTAGAAATATAGTTACCTAGAGTGTTTCTATAATGAGTAGAAAAAAACCCCCAAACTTATTTCCAGTGAGTGATTCAAACCACTAGTGAATGAGAAAAGGCTCACCTGAAGCGACACATCAATACAATAACTCTCTATATGTGTAAATCCCAGCAACCTTGAAAGACAGGAAGGTTGTGGTTTTAGTTGTTCTGACTGTGTAGTGAAAAAAGGAGAATATGGCCTCACTATCTGTCATCAGCACAGGAACTGTAAACATGTCTAAACATCATTTGGAAAATGCCTAACGTCTATGCCTGACAGAAGGCTATAACCACTAAAAAAGTCTATGATAATGGTCAGTGCTGGCAGCCGACGGAGGTTATAGCCTGTGGTCTTTGGCTTTCAGATGGTAGATGGCTGAACTCCACCACACTGCAGTTTTAGCAGAAATATACCTGTGTCTTATTGCTGTTTTCCAAGTTGTGTAAGTAAAGGCTCTGGAAAATAGAATTCGTTTTGCCTAGCATCAGAGGTCCACTACTCCAGGTATCCTGGTGGTCAATTAATAGAAAAAGGATCTTTGAAGGTGTAAGTCCTCTAAAGTATTTTAGATAGATGCCTCAGAATAAGAAGAATCAGCTTTTTCTATCACTATACAGACAATTCCCAAACCAGCTTATGGGTTGAGAGGTACATTTGGTAGCATGGATCCCTGCTTGAGGGCTGAATCTGCTGCCAGGTCATATTTATGACTTTGGAATTGGTAGGGAAAATAGACTTTGGGAGGAGCACCTGGCTGGGATCAGGGACTCTGGAGTCATCCGTAATGCCCTGGGGTTGCTTCAAGGAGGATAGGGGATATGATTCCAGGAGAAACATCCATCAAAGAGACAAGGTCATTTTCCTAGCAGACACCTCACTTGAATAAGGTGAATCCAAAGCTTAGTCTGCACAGAGCTTTCTCTCATTAAAATACTGAAAACTATTCAGGAGATACCTCCACCTACTCATGGGGAGGCATTATGAAATGAGAATTTTCTGTCTATTTTATCATTGCCATCACTATATGGTAAAACTCCCCTATCACTCTGGAAAGGAAAAAGAAAAAAAAATTCTTGGGGATGTAAAAAATCAAGTGACAATCTCCAGTAGGATAAAAAAAAAAAAAAAAAGAAAGAATTAGCCTTTGGAGCCAATTTCAGGACTTTACAGAACTAACTCATAATTGTTGAACTTTGGGGGTTGCTAATATTGCATCATATTTCATTTTTTTTCCTGTGTTCTGTGGCAGAATATGTTAGGATGTTTGCAAGTATTCTGGATGCCAAAGAATATTGTGAGCCATCTCTTCAGGTTTCATAGGGAGCCTGATGGAGGATATCTCATGGTCTCTAGAAGCAGCTAAAATAATACTGCTCTGTTGGTATTCTCCTGTTGGTATGCTCCTTTTCCATCAAGCGTTTCTTTTTGATATAGAGAAACAGGCATCTAGCAACTCAGTACTATAGTGGTTTGTAATATTATCTTTGTATATGTGTAAAAAAAGAATAATAGATACTATATGATTTATCAATATATTTTTTAGCAGGGCTGATCAGGAGAGATTAGATTGTGTTAGGAATCACTTGTCAGAAATCTGGCATTTCATTCCTTCTAGGTTGTCAGTATATTTCTATTTGCTTATTAGCCGGTTACCCGTGTGACATATATTGGTGGTTTCAATCTAGTTTCTGTTGTGCTGGCATGGATCTGTATCTGTATCTGAATCTGTATCTCACACTGCTTCAATTGATTCAGCTGAAGCTGAAGACTTGAATGGTTGGGTAAAATGAGCTTCTTTCTCCCGCTAAAGCTAGTACCTGTCTATCAGAGATGAGTATAATTGGGAGACCAGCTATTTATATCACCCTGAACAGAGATGCTGAAGCACATGGCCCATCTGCAGTTCTGGTACAATAAATAGAAAAATAGCATATGAACATTATTTTAGAAATACTTTTCCTGAGAGCTAAAAAAGCCAAACTTATTGATGATTAACTAGTCCTACAGAAATATTAAGCTAATTTAGCAGTAGCACAAATACTAATAGAAGCCTTATAGAATGACTGAGTACAGGATATGTGGCAGAGGACAAGGAGGCTTTGTCAGTGAAGACAAAATGTTCTTCCTTCTGAGCGTGCTGTCAGAAAACTCTGTTGAGGTAAAGATATGACCAGTGAGGAAATGACCAAAGTGGTAGACTGATTTCAGTAGCAGAATCACTCATTTTCTCCAGCTCCCATAATTCTTCCAGAGGGTTAATGACGAAGTGCAGGCTTTGTGTACAGAAGACTCAAGGCTAGACATGTGTGCTAGTGTGGAGAAATGATTGGGGTTTTTTTCTATGAAAAATGAAAACTATTTTGTAAGGTGTTTCAAAACTTACTGTTGAATGGAGTGAAGCTCTCAGGTATAAAGTTCATTCCTTTTGTGGTATTTCCTGAACAAGAAGAGCAAGTGTTTCAACTTCCATCTGGACACAGTTCTGAAATATGTCAAAGACACTGACCAGGCCTTGATGTGGATGAGGTTAGTGGAAAAGAAATTTCATAATCATACAGATATTCTCTATCACAGCAAAAGATTCACAGTTTAATACAACTTATAGTAAAACTTCCATCTGATTTATCAAGACTAATTCTATGCAGATATTAAACCACTGACTAACAGATGAACAACTGCTGATGTACACGTTGGTGGATACCCATAAATCCCCTGTATTGTAACTTTCATTAGAAGGCATTTCTAGAAGGGATATTAAGGCAAAAACGTATGCCAGACTCTTTCTTTCTTCCATTTCCAATGCCTGTGCAGAAAAATGGTAAGGAGAAAATGGGAAATAAGTATTTTGGTTTATACATCCCTAAAGTAATCTTGTAATGGGTCTTCCTTTTCTCTTTTGGAATTCCTAGTAGCCTTTCCAAGATGAAGATAAAAACTAACCCCCCAAGACCTCCTCTTTTAGTTATGTTATCAGGGCTGTTTCCTGTGAAGGTAAACTTACTGCAGAAGAATCCTAAAAAACCCCAGAATCTACCTTTACTAAATCCAATGTGTGACTTCACAGCATTTCTTCATTATGGCTTCATGGTAATTTCAGTACCGGATTCTCGTTCTTCCTGTTAATCTCCACTATATGCAAAGGGACAATGTAGGACCCCTTTGTCTCCAATTGATGTGTTAGAGACATTCTCAGAGAGAAGGCACGGTTAGAAGCAGGTCCAATAATTCCAGGGTACAACAATGGAAGCATTAGAATGTCTCAAATTGCCATTAAAAATATTTTCTTAACTTGCTTTTCCAGCTGGCTTAGATTCTTTGTTTTAGCTCTGTGGAAATCAGATTCATCTTGACCCTGAATGCATTGATGAGTTCCTGGTCCATTTGTTATTACAAATGGTTATTTTTTAGAGGAAAAACAGTAACAAGGAGAAGCATCACAGAAATGTTATCTTAACTGTGGTAGACCATGGGAAATCCAGGTTTGGGTGAAACTTTAACCTTTTGCTTTCACTGCAAGGTGGGAGCATTTCAATTCTACTGACTTCTGTTATTTTCACATTTCTTTAAAAAGCCCCTCTATGGTCTAATAAATTCTGTGGGTCTCCAAAACCAGCTCTGTGGACTATGTGTGTTGCTTTTCCTAGGATTTCATCTGGCTCATTATTAACATTGGTCATATCAAAGGAATAGCCAAAATAAAGCAAACTGTAACAGCTGTGGAGAAGTACATTTCTGTACACTGGCAGGCTAATTTGTGAATTATACTTTTTAACTAACCTCGTTAAAACTTGTCCTTTGGAAAAAAACAACCACACCTCCGTGTTTTTTCAAAGCTTTTAAGCTTTTTTTCTCCCCTTGCATTCCTGATAGTGATGGAAACATGGTGCAAAATACCACAAGCCAAGAGGTTACAACAGAATCTTGAAGGGCAGAATAAACATGCTTGACATTTAAAAAATTGAAAACTGCAGCCATAGTGGTTCCCCCAGTACAAGAGACTTACTGAAGCAAACTCAGAGGACCACCTAGATGGTTGGGGTGCTGGAAAACACGGCATGAAGTGAGTAGTAGTTTGTTCATCCCGTAAGAGCGAAGGTCAACGGGCCCAAAATCCTCCACTGGCTAAAGGAGGTTGCCGGGAAGGCAGGGCCAGACTCTCCCAAGAAGTGTGGGGTGAAGAGACAAGAGGCAGAGGTCACAAACTGCAGCAAGGGAAATTCCTTTGAGATAAAGGAAAAAAAAAAAAAAAAAAAAGAGATGATGGTCTGGAAGTCACCTGATCCCACCCTTTGCTGATAGCAGAGTTATCTCAAAGTTAGAGCAGGTTGCCTTGATCAGTTGTGTTTTGAAAATCTCCAAGCATGGCACCATGAGAGTTTGTGTGAGGAATCGAAATAATTCTAAAGCTTTAGAATTATTTTAGAAAACATATGTAAATAGCACATTGGATAAAACTGGTACAAATTAGTGACCTTTTAAAATTTAACTGTTCATATGGCAATGTATTTTTTTATAGTCAAAACATTTCTGAATCACAAAGATGTTTAACATCTTTGGATTTGCTACGGTTTCTAATTACTTGTTCTTGAAGAAATAACTTTGAAAACTGGATAGGAATTTTTTCCCAAAGGCATGGTATCTTACACCTTGTTTGACAAAGGTTGAACGTGTTTTCTTACTAGGCAGTAAGGCTTAAATACTTAGGCCTCACCATGAAAAAACCCCAAACAAACAAATAAACAAACAAACAAAAATATTTGGGGTAGGAATTCAAAAAATTGTGCAAATAAGGACACTGTTTAAATTACTCTTGTAATAAACAGACACATTAATTTTCTTTACAAATCAACGCACCAAACCCAAGATGTGAATCAGAACCACAAGCGAGTTATCTAAGCACAGTTAGAAATGTACCTTTGGAAACCACTGAATTTGAGTTTTCATGCCAGCGGGCTCTGACACTGAGTGGGCTATTTTAAACTCTTCTGTGAATGTTCCCCGTTGTGCTCGCTGGGGCTGGGGCTCTGGATCTATGGGGAACTCAGAGGAGGAGGACAGTGAAACTCTTCCTATTAGCTGGACTGACCGGTGACCCAAGCTAGCTGACCTGATCAACTGCTTCATTCTCTCGGATCCTTCGCTAAGCTCTCACATGGCAGCATTTATGAGTGGTGATTCACCCCATCTCCAGTTGGCTCAGAGACCGTGTCCCATTCCGGCGGGCAGTGACCCGGCCTCTATTATTCATGCCTTCGTCACCTCTTGGCTAGAGCACAGCTGTGTGATAAACCTGGGCATGATGCCTACAACACTTAGGAAACTCCAACTAATAGAGAAGGCTGGAACACATCTCCACAGGCACACTGGCTACCATGGGTCCACCAAGCCTCCCTACGGAGATTTCCCATGGAATTCCAGCTCGAGTTCAAATTCCTTTTCTACTATCAAAAAAACAGATTGTAATTCTGTGATGGAAGTTTGTGATTACGAGATCTGCTCTTTTGCTATGGACAGTGCACTGTAAATGGGATAAAGCTTATCTCTCAGAGCTTTCTCGTGGTTCAAGCTGAGACCTAGAGTTCCTGCAGGGACAAAAGAACGTCACTAGTTTCTCTTCCTCAGCTCCAAGCTCCAATTCCACTTTGCCTTTTCTAATGTAAACACATAATAACTTTCCTAATCCGAAAGCATAAACCCTAGCAGAACAGTGCACCTCCTGGATAGGATGAGAAAACAAAAATCATGCAAGAGATGCACAGTTCTGTTGCTTACTGCAAAGCAGGAGGGCAGGGAGGGAGTGAGGATGGCAGCCAGGAGGACCTATGTGGTGGACCAGACTGGTCTCACACAGTTAATAGCAGGTTCAGAGTGAAGCTGTGGCTTTCTTTTGAACAGAAGGGGTTAAAAGGCATAGTGGCTAAATTTAGTGATGGAAAATATTTTCTGAGGTCGCTGAAAAACTCCTCTTATTCACTACCGCTAGAAACAGTTGATAAAATCAGAGAAATATTTTAAGGCTTTAATTCATCAGAGTATTTACCCAGACATCTAAGGCCATCCCTATTTAGTGAAGCATGTGAGTGTTCTAGTGTTTTGTGTCTACTACTTTTTTATTCATACTGGCCATGTGAGAAGTAGGCCTGGATGTTAACACAAGAAGGAAGCAAGTTTCAGAATTTTCTGTTGTGGAAGCAGAACATCTGACAAGTTGATACAAATACAAAATTGGACAAACTAAGAATGCTTCACTACTCCCTCTGAAGTAAGCAACTAGTCCTGAAAGCAGACCTGAAGAAGCTTGCGATTTGTATAGCTTGGGCTCCTAATAAAGAAGAGATTATGGCTGTATGTATGGCTGATACGGAGGTGCAATTCCTAGATCCACTTCAGGTAGAATAATTAAAAAAGAGAGAAGTTGTTAGGTAGAACTTCCAAAACTCTTGCCTCCTGAATATAGCTTCTGGAAAGAAAACCACAAATAACTTCCTAAATATTTAGGGGGAATCTCTCTGAGTAAGTGACTATGGTTTGTCCTAGAGAACTCTATAAATCTCCTCTTTAAAGTTTTTCTTATTTCATTCTTCTGTACATGATTCAGTGAAAGTAAGTCCTTCTGCGTACCACAGCTGACCTGCTGTATCACTTCAGTTTGAGAGAAATGCAATAAAAATAGCTAAAGAATGTGCTGATGAGAGCAGTTATTGAGGGACGCTGTCATGAAGTTTATAGCACCTTCTAGTTTGCTGGTGCCCAAGATCAGCTGAGCTGGGAAAGCAGGGAACTGCAGCTGGGAATCAGAGCCAGCTTTCAAATCCAAGTGTTATTGATATTATAGAGGAATACATCTGAAGAGGAAAGCAGGATATGCCTTAACAGCACCAAAAATCTGTCCATCATATTATTTTCCCTAGACCTAAGCATTCTGTGCTCCATCTGGGAAGGAATTTAAGGGATTATAAAGATAAAAAGCAGGTACATAGCTCTATATGTAGGTATATTTCAGGTTCGGAAGAACTATTTTTTTAAAATGCTATATGCAATTCAGAGTGAAATTGCTGAACTATTCTGATTCTAGGCAATTCAAAGGAGCCTTGTAATGAATTTGTGGCTCTCTAGTGCACTGGAGTTGCATGCACTTCTCTTGTTAACATTTGAATAAGGTCTTGCAGCTCAGTAAAATTATTCTGATTCTTCCACCCAAATGCTTTTTTTCCATATAACTTTCTAGTCTAGTTCTAGGGAACGCCAGCCATGGTTAACAAGAATGATGAAGCAGTTATTTGACAAAGCAATTCTATTTTACTGTTTCACATGAGTCAAAAGAACACAGTTCAGCTGTAAATTTCACTTTCTTACGTCAGTGTGAAAATAACAATGTGAGTGAAAATAAGCCACCTGTGGAAGCTTTGAAGATTGCTGTATGGAAGTCTATGCACTGGTATAAATTAAATACATTCTGTAAACCCTGTCAATTTAGGAGTTCAATAGTTTGTGCACTAATCAGGGCCACACACATTTAAATGGTACAAGAAATAGGCACAGCAAAAAGAAAGAAGGAGAAGGAAGAAGGAAATTAACACAGTAATCACAAAGAATTGCTGGGAACTTTCCTAGAACTGCTAGGGACTTTTCTAATTATCCCAGTTATGGAAATTATTCAGTTATGCAAAGAAAAAGCAAATAGAAGAAAGAGAAAAAAAAAATTTATTATGTTCTCTTTAGTCACATATGTAGCAGATCATGTGGATAACTACACCTCCCTTCCTCACCCTGGACAGACCATCTGTGGGTCATCCAATACTTGGTGGAGGTCAGTGATAATTTGGTCAGTGGCTTTGTTCTGTTATACCATGTTGTTCTATGTGTATTATATTCCTCTTCTATGCAAAAAAGTGCTGCGGGTACCTCAAGGATGATTTGCATTGATGAATGAAAAGATATATGTAACTGCAGATGTCAAATGAGATTGTTAATACAAATGCACACTAAGGTAAATGCTAACATGTAGACACTGTTTTCATTGACATTATGCTCTTCAGAGCCTTTGCACAGAATGCTTTCACTGTTTTCTATAAAAGCTGTTTGCAACTCAGTAACAAATTAAGATCCCAGTGGTCAGTCTATTTTTTCTTCCTTCATTGTTCTTTATTTATAACTTGATGCATAAACTACACAGGAATTTTCCAAACATAAAGAAAGACAAGAGCTGTTGCTTCATACCCTTGAGCATCTAAAATAACAAAGCTATTTGGAAATGCTCTCACTATACTAAATCCCAGATGACAGCATTAGCTCATTTCTATTGTGAATTCCTTTGTTTGTGTTCCTAAGTATAAATGATGTGAAGTAGGATGACTACAAATAATATAACGATCATGCACTAGTTCATTGCTGGCAAAAAGAATTGTAGGACTGCCTGACTAAGGCTACAGCCATACTTTTCCCCTTGGATACCCTCCATTTACCGAAGAGCAAGTCTTATATTTATCTGTTCTGACAGCCCTCAGCACAGCTCCCAACGGCTCCAGGAGCTGGCCTCCGGACTGGCAGGCAAGCTCCGTTATGAGCAGATTTGTTAATGTAATTCCTCTCATGCTTTAACAAAACATTCCCCTGTGAGATGTTCAAAACACTCTAAAAAGGAGAAATAAACTTTCTCTAAAATGGGAGAAACATGCTCAAATGAAGGACTGCGCAGAAGTTTTTTGTGAATCGGGTATTTTGCTCTGGCCTTTGGAGTCACACAATGACACAGAAGGTATGGATGGACTTGATGCAAAAGGTACAACTTAAGAAGCAAAAGGCAAATCTTTCTTCACAGGAAATTGTATCATTCCACTGGCCAGCATGGGCTTTCATCACCTCCCGATGCTGCTGCAGACATTACTTGATTTAAAGACTTGATTAGAGCACTTCTGAAGAGCTCATTAGGACTCCCAGTCTCATACACACTATACACCTATATTGGATAGAGTGGCCTTTGCATTAAATTATGTATTGCATGTGAGTAATTCTGTAGAGAAAACCACACATAAACAATATTACTGAACCCCATCCACCTGTGTCTGCAGGATACGCTCACAAGTGAAAATGCCCAAAGACGCTCCTAGGCTTTCTAGAGCTGTTGTGCCATTTCAGTTCTCAGATACAAAGAAGACAGGAAAGAGAGAAGGAAAAAAGCAAGGAGAATAAGCAGGGTGGAGAAGAGATAAAACAGAGTAACAATAATACTTGGAGTGTGTGAGGGTGCTCATTAAGAGAGGCAGAGACCTGCACAAACAATCAAGTAAAAAAAAAAAAAATCATAAAATGGAAAAACAGCAGAGAAAATACAGCTGGGGGAACAATGCTCCATCGAATTGAAGTACAAAACTTCTGAAGGACAACAGTGGCCCAAAAAGTGAATATATATTATTTTTCTCATGTAGCTCTGTGGGTCCATGGCAACACCCACCACCAGACTTTGCCATACGGTGATAAATTTCAGAATTCTGAACACACTTTTTGGAGTAAATTGTTTTGACATTGTAAATCCCAGTGAATTCACAATTTTTTTCCAGGGCCAAAAATGATAAAACTAACAATAGTAAAGAGGCTGTTCTGAGGATCAAACAGTCTCTCCCTGCCAGTAAAACAAAAAAATAAAGATCCTAAAAGGTCATGACTTTTTCAGAAATGTTAATCTTCTAAGAAGTTTTATACTAAAAGCATGAAAAAGCTGTAGTGTGACAGGGAAAAAAGAGTAAAGAACAATTTTTTTTTCTCCAGATAACTACTGAGTTAGAAATAGACTGTTAATTTCAAATTTAAAGGAAGGTGCCAAGGTTCTTTATTGTGTCTAAATCCATCTGGTACTTCATCTCATACCATATACATATTTTTTGAAATGTCTGGCATAATATGTTGATTAGGTGGATTTAAACAGTCTGAGAAACAATATTCTGAGTAAACAACAACCTAATTTATAAATATCAGTCATCCAAGGAGTTCTCTGAGATTCTAACTGGGGAGTTCATTTCTTAAGGATAAGCTGCTACAGGGAGGCAGCCCTGTTTATCATCAAATATTTTTGGTTTTTTTTTTTCCACTAGTTATAATTATTGTAATTTCATGCTGGGCAGATAGTGCAGTGTGTGTATATGTGTACAGTTAGGGGAAGGATGGAGGGAGTGAGGACAGAAAAAATAAAGTCAACTTGATGCTGTTCCCACTGAAAAAAGCCTCATTACTTACCTAGACCTTAGACTATTCTCTCTAATTTTGCTCAACGGTTCTATTGACGTCAATGGAAATTCCAAATGTAGAATGAAGACAGAATACAGCTTATTGTCATTTTGGAGCATAACAAAATATAAACCAGCCATTTATAAAATATTTCTAATTGCAATCATTGCAGAAAACATCATTCTTGATAAGTTTTCACAAACATGAAGGTAGGAGTCACCCAAACTGGTAAACAGAATTCAATGCAAAATAATATAGTTGTTTTTTTAAGGTTTCAAAAGCATTGGCTGTATATCTCTCCCTTGCAAATGGCAGCCAAGAATTGTCAGATGAAAGGTGCATGTTATCCCTGCTAATGATGTCACCAGTTTACTTTTTTATGTGCATATATTAATCATCTTGTTTATAAGGTGATTTTCCAAAAAAAAAAAAGAGGTCAAGCTGCCTCATTAAAAACAACCCAAGAAGATAAAACAAACGGACAAAGCAGATATTAAATAGTTATAAAAAAGATGTTATCATCCATTTATCAGTTTAAGTGGTTTTATCTGATTGTTGTGCCAGTTAATATGTCTATGCCTGGAACTCATACCATTAAAAAAATGGAATGGGAGAGGCAAATCATTTATATATGTCTATTTCCAACCAAACTTAATCCAAAATCCAGAAAGGAGGCAGATTTTGATCTTACTGTGACCCTGACCGTGAATGCACATAAGCTGATTTCTTGGAAATTCTCTTCAATTGTCTTTTTGGTAGATAGCAGAGGAGTGCTGGATGAAAAAAATAGAAAACACTGAACTGCAACTTTTGACTCACTTCTTTTGCTGTAACTGTGTTTTACTGTTTAGTGGCTCACTGTCTCTACCAGAAATTTTGTAACCTCCCAATAATTTCCCCAAAAGTGAAGAGCTGGAGAAAGTAGCCGTGTCGTTGGGTGGGTTGGCCATTCAGTCAAATGAAATGGCTTTAGGATGTGGGAATTCATAGCTGATGATGATGTAGATTTGGGGACAGGAAAGGACTTTGTAGATCAAGTTCATTGTTTCGCAACTGCAAGCAGCGATGATGTTTAGTCTAGATGCCACTGCCTCTTCTACAGCCTTTGTCTGCCCCTCCTTCTACGCAGCAAAACTGAATGTGCTTGCAAAATACCAGAAAACACAAGACTGACAACCTGCTCTGCTAAGCCAGTAATAGCTTCCAAGCGGCACTACCACAGTTCTGCAAGAGGAGAGACTTTGTTGGACCTGCCCAGAACCTGGTGAAGTATGGATCCTGTTTACTCTAAAAGAAAAGGTAAAAATATAAATATAAAAATATCCTGTTTTCTGCCACAGCAGACTGGGGGAGAATTCCTTCTTGAGTGCTGACCTGTTGTTGGGTACATCATAGGCAAGATCCATTGATCTGGTACGGGGGAGATTTCTAACCATCAGTAGATGATGGAAGTCCTGACTAAGTGAAACTCGGTGAAACTATTGATACTTTTTTACTAAATTTATTTTTGTTCAGATGGACCCAAGTATGAACAGATTTGCTGTTGCTGGCACTGTGTACCTTCTCTGTTCTGCATGCACCACATGCTGTAGTAGGATTCCAGTAGCTCATCATTGCATCTACTCAACATCTAGGCAATGACAACCTTGACTACTGAGTAAAGAAGGTACATGAGACTCAGTATTTTCAAAGCATTTCCAGTGAAACAATTTGCTCACAAGTGTGGGCCCCAAATAAATCTGTTTTCTTTGTGAGAGTGGTATACCCCATGATGCCAGAAACCTGAGATTCGTGGTGAGTTTTTAAAAAACCATTACCTGGTTATGATGATTATCCCTGACTGGACAACGTCCTGAGCAACGTGCTGTATTTGACCCTGCTTTGAGCAGGTGTTGGACTAGATGAGCTCTAGAGGTCCATTCCAACGTCAACACTTCTCTGATCCTGTGATTCTATTCTTATGATTAATTATGATAATTACATATGTTGACTAATTATTATTAAGGAGGCATATGCAAACATTTAGTGCCTATAGGTATATAGATCTGTGTGTGTGCAGGTACAGATTTGTTGTGCATGGAGCCCTGAAGAGATACCTGTGCCCATCATCTCCTGCTAGGCTACCACGGCACTGGCATCCCTAGAAATGCAAACAGGGATATTGCCATAAAAGGGTGAGTTACCAAAAGGGCTAACGGGGCTGGTGAGACATGCTCAGAGGGGAGAACATCAAGGCTATGGGAACCTGGGTCTGGCATTGTGGGAGGACCCTTCCCCTGCAGTTTGCACGCCAAAGGAGACTGGTTGTCTTGCTGCTGAGACAGTCTCCCCTGTGTGAGGTGGTAGGCCAGCTTCCCCATCCATGTTGGGCATGATTCCCTCCTTCCTCCTCAATATGGGATGGTGATGGAAACGATGAGGCAACACATAAATGCCAGAAGAATTTTTGTCCACATCCAAATAAAGATTAACTTAATCTAACTGCCTCCTGGCTGTGTCTCATTAAAAGTAAGCTGTATTGAACATTCAGAAATGTTTAGCAATGTCAAAATTTAATTACTATTTAGTGGGAATGAAACTACGTACGCATGTAAATTGCACAATTTTCAGGCAAAGTCAGCCTTTGGATGGTGTGCTAATGAGGACTGGGCGATCTTTGGCATTTACTGTGGAAAGAGCGTTACAGAATGGAAAATAAAGCCTATGTTAAGCATGTGCAAAGGTATGGCATTAAGTAGACGGATACACTGGAAGAAATAATTATACCGAACTCACGTTTCTAGCCAGAAGGATGAACTTTCTCCAAAACACTGCAATGGCTGCAAGATCCCTAAGCCTCAGCATTCCTTTTTTGTTTAGTAAATCACTGTGAAGTCTATTGCATAATGTGCCCTTCATCCTTTTCTAGTGTTTTGTCCTCACAGGGAATAACTGCCTCATCATTCCAGCTGAGTTCAAATAGTAGCTGCAGCCTGAAATATAAGAAAGTATAAAACATCAGCCCTTTGAAAAATTAGTAAACCTCCCACATCAACATATAAGGATGCTCTGTGTGTCTAAACCAGGGCACCACAAATTAAGAGGCATGCAAGACTTTTGATCTGACATATTGTGATAATTTCTGTCAGTGTTTTGCATCCCAGATCCCTAGTTAGCTTCAAAATGTTCACACCTCACTTTTCCTCAAACGACTCTTTTGCCTTCAAAGTATCCACTGTTGAAAAAGCTCGTGGCTCAGGAGCACCTGGGGAGTCCTGCAGCTGGATTCAGCTAAGGCACTTTACCAGTTGCCTTCTTAAACTGTTTGCCAGCTAATAAAGTACCTTTCTGTTTCACTTTTCTTTTAATGTGAGAAGGGAATTCTGCCACTAGATCTAGTGGAGGTGGTCTCAGTGAAAACAGTCAGAATTAGTCACTGACCTGAGGACCTAAATTTAAATGAAAGGTAAAACAGATGCTCTCTGGAAGAACTTGAGACAATAATGGGCATGTGCATTGCAGCTGCATTGCAAGAAAAGCATGTGATTTTAAATCTAGAAGTCCTCTAATCTTGGAATCTTCTAATGAGGACTTCAAATTAATCTGAGAAAATAATCTGATAATCTTTAAAATAATCTGAGAAACCCTTTACTCTGGAACATCTTAGTATTTTTGTCATTAATCAGAGTGAACTCAAGCTCTAGCATTAATACTTTTTAACCTGCTTTTCCAGAATTCTTTATCTTTCAAAATTTCTTTCACTTTTCTGTAGTTCCTAATCACTGGACAATTAAGCATTGAAAAGGTCCTTTGCAAATACAGTTCACTATATATCAGGCTTGTTCATGGTAACTGCTCACACAGGGAGAATGATGCTGTTGTGGTCATGCAATCTACATTCACATCTCAGCCTTGAGGACCAGACTCCCAGGAGACGTTTCAGTGCTACTATCATTCCTTTAGTGGTTTGTTCTGTTCCACTTCTACTGATTCTTAAAGTTAGATGGTCACAACATTGTACCAGGTCCTCGGAGGACATTAAAACAATAGTAAAGTACACTGCAAGTCCATATGATTGGTTAGAAATGATTTTGAATTGTCTTCATATATTATGTTATTGATTCAGGATGGCATTTTACTGCTGCGGCTTCCATGTAAAAAAGTGGAAATGCAGATGGATTGAATTTAGTAGAAATATTAGGAAAACATTGCTTTCAGCTCAAGGATTAAATGAGTGAATAGCTTCATGTTAAAGAATTCCCTTTACTGGCAGGTTGTGTGAACTCATTATCTAGGCCAGTTAAGGAATGTTTCAGGCCAACATGACTTGTTATTTTCATTATGTTTCATTATGAAAGTACTTTTGAGAACCATTACGCATAATCAGTGCACCGTATGCACTATATTGTGTATAGCAGCCTGTGCTTTAAGTTACATATTTTATGTAAGTATTTCTGTGTAGAAAAACACACACAAACAATATTACTAAACCACATCCACCTGTGCCTGCAGGATATACTCGCACAAGAACCAGCGTCAATGTCCAAAGACATTCCTAGGCTTTCCAGAACGGTTGTGCCATTTCAGTTCTCAGCCACAAAGAAGACAAAGACGGATTTCTGTCTTGGCCAAACAATGCCATGAAACACTATGTTTATTTATTGCAGAAGAATGAAGATCCAAATCTACTGTAAGCAGAAAACGAATTAATGGATTCAGAATTCCTAGGTATTTTCAATATGGGGATTACATGGCTTTTCTCACTTTGATTTTATTTGATAAAAATAATTGTTACAGGCCTGGGAATTAACAAATTAAATTTGGAAGGTGTGGATAGGAATGACACAATACATACTTACGGTAAGCACCATAAAAACTTCTTCGATAATAGCTAGCTCCAGTAGGAATATTTTTAATTATTTTTATTTTTTGTGTATAAAACACACCTCTCAGGGTTTTTTAGCTCCCTGAACCTACTCTCCTAGAATCTTAGCCAGCTCACAGTAACATAAACACAATTTATCCTGTTCTGCCTCAAGATTGGGCACTGTACAGTGCTCCTCTAAATGTGCTAAACTTATCTAGCTAAAAATAGTTTGAAACAAAAAAGAAATCATTTACAGAGACGCTGACATGAAAGAAAAATAGCTACTTAGGCCTTGATCCAAACTATCCTATCAATGACGCAGACTTCGATTGTGTCACTGAGGTTTGCATCCAGTCTTTGGGACTACGAACAGCAACAAACTGAAGCAAATCATTACCTCCCAATAGTTTCATTAATGCCTCCCTCAACTTCTTAAAATTAAAGATGTTCTTACTATTTTGCTGGATCAGAATCTCAGACCATGAGACTTTTGTGTCAATAAATGATTATTTTTTTGGTACTTTGAAATACCACAATGTTTTCTGGCATTGAAGAAATCTTCAAAAAAAATTGAATAAAAATGAAACATTGTGGAACAAAAGATAACACTTGGATAACATGATTTAAAATTGCATGACAAATAAAACCACTCTATCTGTCATAGGCTTGATTTAACCAACTCTATTCTTCTGGTTTTTTTTATGTTTTTTTTCAGCATTATGATAAGCTGCTGAAGTGCCATCTTTGGTTTTGAGAATTATGTACACGTATGTACACATACACATACAAAAAAAGAAGGTAGTAGGGTCCTTTCAGTTTTGGTGAGACAAATTTGAAGATTCAGATGTCATGAGGTTTGTTAACAGAAATTGCTGAGCATGGTATATCTGTTTTCCATGATTAGTGAGTTGTCCTGCCAGAGATGCTATAGGAGCATCTTCACCTCCTATGGCACTTTGGTCAGTTATTTCCTTTGGTTTTAATACAGTTTATTGAAACAAAGCAAACTTTGGACAACCGAAAGAATACCACTACTTTGGGTTATACACTGGGAAATAAAAAAATAAAAGAATTCTGGTGTAGTATGTAGAACATGCAAAACCATAACCACAATGGCATGTGAGCAAATACACACTGAAGTCTCTATGCACTGCCACTTGCAGTGGATAACATTTCTAGCTTGATATCCTTGTCTCTAAACTGCAGAGACATGGATTTGATGGATGCATCACTTGGTGGATAAGGAATTGGCTGGGTGGTCACACTCAAGGAGTTGCAGTCAATGGCTCGATGTCCGAGTGGAGACCAGTGATGAGTGGCGTTCCTCAGGGGTTGGTATTGGGACCAGCGCTGTTTAACACCTTTGTTGGCGACACGGACAGTGGGATGGAGTGCACCCTCAGCGAACTGCCAACGACACCACACTGCGTGGTGCTGTCGACACGCTGGAGGGAAGGGATGCCATCCAGAGGGACCTGGACAGGCTTGAGAGGTGGGCCCGTGTGAACCTCAT
>JANXJC010000013.1:6076904-6140805 GCA_027564655.1 Leptodon cayanensis
TGAAGGAGGTGATTCTCCCTCTCTGCTCCGCTCTGGTGAGACCCCACCTGCAGTACTGCATTCAGCTCTGCGGCCCCAACATAAGAAGGACCTGGACCTGTTGGAGTGAGTCCAGAGGAGGTCCATGAAGATGATCAGGGGGCTGGAGCACCTCTGCTGTGAAGACAGGCTGAGAGAGTTTGGGTTGTTCAGCCTGGAGAAGACAAGGCTCTGGGCAGACCTTATAGCAGCCTGCCAGTACCTAAAGGGGCCTTCAAGAAAGTTGGAGAGGGACTTTTTACAATGGCCTGTAGTGATAGGCCAAAGGGTAATGGCTTTAAACGGAAAGAGGGCAGATTCAGATTAGAAGCAAGGAAGAAGTTCTTCCCTGTGAGGGTGGTGAGGCACCGAGGGAACAGGTTGCCCAGAGAGGCTGTGGCTGCCCATCCCTGGCAGTGTTCAAGGCCAGGCTGGATGGGGCTTGGAGCAACCTGGTCTGGTGGAAGGTGTCCCTGCGCATGGCAGGGGGGTGGAACTAGATGATCTTTAAGGTCCCTTCCAACCCAAACCGTTTTATGATTCTATGATTCATGCATGCTCACCTTTCTCCTCTGGGGAGGTGAACAAAGGCACACCAAATTCAGAGAGTCAACTTTTTATATTTTTCACTTTTCACTTTGTGGATTCAAAAAACCTCTCTTAAGAAATCTTTTTCAATGCCACAGGCTCGTACTATGGCAAATCTTAGGAATGAGGGAGACAAAATGTTAAAATAACCCTTTCTCACAAGCAGTCTTCTTCAAGTCCTATACCTCTGAGAGAAACACTTGCCTTCTTAAATTGCTAGAATGGGCAGCATATTTCCTACGGGGTTTGTTGACACCACACTGAATAATAACTCAACGTATTCATGTAGTTTTTAAGGTTTAATTATTTACTGAGTAATTGAGGGTTTCTGGCATTCACTGTGAACCCTGTTTCTCCTTTTTGTTCCTTTCCATATAACCTCTTTAGACCATATGCATTTCCTAGTATTATCCCAAGAATCTCCTGCCAGAGAAAATGTATAATACAATCAAATGTTTTCCAATGTTACAATACTTTGGTGAGCTGTATAATTGTTCGCTGCTGGCTTATCTTAATATTCACATGCAGTTTCATAGTATGAGAGTACAGGCTGGCAGCTATGCTTCAGTCTACCATCAGTCATTTTATAATATTCTATGTGATTAAACATAATAAAAGTACATCACCTTTCTTAGAACATAAGGGAGCCAGGAGTGTTAAGACTTGTCTTTCTCACAGAAAACTATATGTAGCACACAAAATTAAAATTTATTTTTATATAACTTCTTCTTACTCCTTAATTTTTCTTTTCCACTAACTGTGCTTTCAAACTGAAAGCTGCAGCTAGTAGTATCCTTGTGCGGTAGCAAGTGAGGAGATGATGTGTTGAGAGCAGGTCTCTTTTCAGTTCTCCTGCAGTCCAGTAACACTGTTCCCAGACCTTTGAGAAGTTCAAGGTTTCACAGGTATTCCCAGTAACTTGGATCACAGCAGGCAGCAGCATGTTGCACTTGAGCATTGATGTAGCTATTCATTCCTCCCGACTTGTCACAATGGAGAATCAAACTATTTTCATCTTTTATATTTGGCAACACTTCAAGAAATGTATGTAAAAAGCTGCTCATGGGAAACAATTTGAAATGTAAAACCACTGGGAATTCTGAGCCAGAGAAAAACCTAAAAATCCAGTAAGTAGTGTTTCCTATTTTAGAGTGTTACTGGAATATATTCTATTTACTGTGTAGCTTTATTCAGAGCCCTGGCTTTTGAAGAGCACTTTAGCAGTAAAAATTACAAAGACAATTTGCTAGCACATTCCTTAAGAAAAAGTGCTTCCAAGCAGCTGTGAAGCAATCCATCACTGGGTGGAGAGGCAGATAGGCTGAACTCAGATACCCTAATTCAGTCTCATTCTCTATTTTATGGGATGTCTCGTCATCTTCTATGTTGGCTCAGGTATCCTAAAGCATCTGTGGCTCCTGCAGTTATTCAGCAATTGTGTTAGATCTTCTGGCTTGGTGGACTTGCGTTTTATATTTTACTTACCTTGTTCTACCGAAGAGCCTTTACCAGGCAAGTGTTTGTTTCCTCTACAGGTAGGTTTAATTTGGAGTATGAACCATTACGTACTAAAGTCTCCAAGGGTGTGGAAGGTGTGCAAGAAAGCTACTGATCTTCCTGTAAGGGAGAAGCACAGTGCCATGGATCAAAGGGAAAGAAATGTGTGTGGGTAGATTTCAGTGGTGTATAAGCATGGAGAGTAGCAGTGGGTGATGGATGGTGGGAAAGTCTGGAGGTGGTTGGAGTGTAGGGTATCAGACTGGATGATGGGCAGGAATGTAGGGAGGGGTGAGAACCGCAGGTGGCACAGTCGAGGAGGAATAGAATGCTGGTATATAAGGTGATCAAAATGGGTAGCCTAATGTGCTCAGCCCAAAACATGCTCGGCCTCCTAAACATGCTGCTGAACTGAGCCGTGCCGGACACTGAGAACAGGGGGCAGGTGGCCTCAGATGGTGGGAGGGAAGGCAGGGGCAGTGCAAGCGATGGGCTCTGCCACTGAGGTCAGTCTGCACCCTTGCGAGGGCACAGGCTGCCGTGTCTTCGGAGATGAGCACCTTCAGCCCTGCACACCTTAAGCTTCCAAAGAGAATCGAAATGTTATGACACAGCCTTTCCTCACACACACTCAACTCACAGCCTCCCCTTTCTAACTTCCATACTCAACCCACAGCCGTCCCAACTCGTTCTGCACATAACCCCATTTGCCAGGCCAACATCCCAGCCCACAGCTCTCCATCGCCTTGGTGCATCTTCCTCCCAACTCCCTCTTCCTCCCTTGCTCAACCCGTCAGACCTACTTCAGCCTGTACAGGATGGATAAGCTGGGACCACCAGTCATTTCGTACCATGGACACTCAGAGTTTCTGAGTGCGTGGTTCTTAGGAACAAACAGTGGATTTAGAGTGGGGTTATGGCTGGTCTGTCAGTGTGCATCAAACACCATGAAATATCAGCTATACAGAAGACATTTAGTGACTGCACCCAGTAAATCAGATCGAATTTCATCCTCAGAGTTTGCATGAATGGTTAATATTTGGAAGCAATTTAAAATCTAGAGGAAGAAACCCTCCCAGAACAAGCTCAGACCAACAGAAGATACATTTTCTGTGATTTTCTTATATGGTGTGAGAAACTGGTTTGTGGGTCAACCCTCATTAAAAAAGGAGTTGCTACATTTTGTTGTCTTCCCTAGAGAGAGGCGTATAACATCATTCATTCTATGATTTGTTAAACTTCAGATTTACGTTTTGGCTTGCTTGTGCAGTTTCCAGTCTTCCAGATTATTGCCTGTGACCCTTCATTCCAATATAACTCCCTGGAGATTGAAAATTGAATTGCTACATATTGCCTGTGACATAGTCATCAGCCTTTTCAGACCATTTATCCCAGTGTCTGTGCCTCCTGTATTTGTGAATCAAACACAGGTCACTGGGCTCAGTGTTCAGCTGCTGTGAACTATCTTCAGACGAGCTATGTCAAAATAACCCAGTTGGTGATTTGTCTTATCATGTGGAAAAGGAAGCCAGAGACAGACCAAGTAACTTCATGATTGCATTTCATCGGTAAATGCCAGTATGGTATAACTTGGTCAAGGCATGCTAAAAGGCAAAAGGTATAAAGTTTACAACAAATCTTGGTTGCTTGACTCCGGATATTTGGTAGAATTTAGCGGGCATAAAGTTTGTCATAAAGGATCCTGAAATGTTATTCTAAGATTATATGAAAATGTGAAAATATAAAAAAGTGGAAAAATGAACGCTGGCTATAATATTTTCACATCTTATGAATGAGTTTATTAGAAAAATAGAGAATTAGCTGGCTCAAGCATTTAGAATAACTACTGTTAGCTTCTAGCCAAGGTAATGTATACTATTTTCCTGGATAATTGCCACATCCTCTCACAGCTTTTTTTTTTAAAAAGTGGTATATCTTTAAATGTCAGTTGGGCTGTGCTGTATTATGTCAGATTACAGAATTTTCTAGGATTTAACTTCATATAACATGGTTAATAAACAAAGTTTGTATTTCATAAGAAATGCAATATTAAGAAACAAGTTTTTAGGACTAGAGCAAATTTCATCCTACCACTGACAAAAGATAATACTTGGACAAAGCATAGTAAAAACTAGGCATAGGCAATTAGGCAAAATGAAACACAGAACTCTTTCCTGCAGGAAGTTAATTTACTGGACTATCTTCTCCAAGGGTTGCCAAAATACCTATGTAGGCAGCTGGAGAGGACAGGTTAATTCTAATCAGGAAATCTCAAGGTAGCTCAGGTTATTAGGACTTTGGTGTGATCAGGACTTCCTCCACAGGCTGTATAGGCAGGTCATCATTTCGAGAGACCCCCAAATGAGGAATAACAAAACCCACAGCTATACTGGATGTTGATATTTCAACATGCCCGATACTTGTCTCGGGCAAAGCCATTGCTGTGTTTGGTTCAGTCAGATCTAGCTACACAGCGCATGGTTCAAGTACGGGACAGAGTTGATGCAGCCTAAATATGTTGCAGCACATGGCTGTTATTGAACAACCACTATCAGCACTCTTATAAGTAGGGAAAAGTTTTGCACTTTTTATATTTGAGGTAGAACAGTTCCTGAGAGCTAGAACTAGGTATAAAAACTGCAGCCTGCTTTTTCTGAATGTCTGCTATTCCACAGAATCAGAAACGCTGACCCTTATATTAGGGATCAAATAAAACCGAAGGAGAAGATTTCTGAGTTTTCTGAATCTCAGCATGTGAATTGAGACTATAATAACAGTTTCCCCCTTTTTAAAAAGAAAGATAAAAATTCCTCTTCTTGCATTTTTCTTCTCTACATATAGATCTCCTGGCCCATTCACTGACACAGTATAGTGTATTTTCACATGCAACATGGAAGTACCTTTATTATGGCAGTATTTAATGCTGGTAGAATATAATATATAGTTTGACAGAGCAACAGTATTGAACTGAACTCTTTTCCTTCTGGAAGGTACTTGCTGAATTACAGTGTTTCGTAATATGAATGTGAAGAACACTAGGGTCTTGCATCAGTCAGAAAACTAGATCCTTATACTGTGATAGGTGACATAGTACCAGACCCTACAGGAAAACATGTTGGGAGAAACCGCGGTTCACATTGTTTTAAAAACGATGCTGGCAGCATTAGGATGCTGACCTTAGAAATGTGAATGCAAAGGCAAACTTTGTGTGTATAGACAATGCTCACTGTTACACAAACAGAAAGTTGACTTATTCCAGTGTCAGATTCCTTGACATATTAAATCTGTTCCAGTAGGAGGAAAAAAAAAAAAGCAAAGCACATGGAAATTCTGTTTCTGTGTGGAATAAAGAACTCTGTATACTCTTGATTGTATCTGTTATTTCACACCATTTTTAAAAAGAAACTGAGTTAACTAATGGAATCCTATAAGGAGATTAAAATCATAGTCATTTTCTAGATCAATAAATTGAGACAAAGTGTAATTAACTGACTCATCACAGACTGCTCTAGAAATGACTTGCAGACTGATTTAAAACAGCACTAATGGAATCTCCATCTATGCTTTTTATCAAGTTAAAATGTGAACAGGTAAAAAGTTGAATAATGCTTAATTTAATGCAATGTGTTTAATGTTTCACATTTATAGTTATGTCCAGTAATATTTCCAAGCAAACATAAGTCACTTGTTTAGGAAAGCCCCCAAAGAATACTGTGCCAACTGTTCTGCAGCTTTTCCTCCAAAAGGTCCAGAAAAAGGTGATCTGGATAATACTTCCTCAATCATCCGTACAACTAAATCTCTAAATGTAATTTTCTGCTCACCGAAATTTAAGCTATACTGAAAGACAAACTCAATCTTTTTTCAACAAACATCAGAAACAGATAAAATCATTGACGATAAAAATCAGCTGTCTTCACTGAAATTACATCAGAAATTAATTTGATTTGGAAATTACTTAGCTACGTGTTGCTTTTGAGCAGTTGCTACATGCTAATAAAATTTATCTCACACCAGCAGACCTTGCTTCTTGTTAATTCTGGGGCTTGTACTATGTAACTCTAAGGTCCAATTGATGAAGGCTTGAGGCAGCCTTCTCGAAAGCTCCCCGTGATACCTGCAGCTCATATTAAGTCTTTGTGAACAACTGTGAAAGTCGATAGTAACTAAAAAACGGGGCGCCATCATTTTCGCTCTCTGAATTGGGGAAAGCGAATGTGTTCTGACAGGTCTGGTTTCTCAGTTGTTTTTCTCCGCATTTCTCCTGGTGACGTAGCCAAATTAGCTCTTTGTTGTTTCAGAAGTGGATAAACTGCCATTTAGCAGCTTCCCTTACATTAGAATTTTTTTCCTAATGTCTAGCCTGAAACTTCTCTTTTGAACATTAAGCACATTAGATTCTCGTTGTGCCCATTACTGACATGAGGAGACGTAACGCCCCTTCTTTGGCAGCAAGTTTTCATGGCATTCCTTTTAACACTGATCTTTTCATATTTTAATCTTTCCGAATAAGTCATATTTACTGTAACTCTGTGTATTCCTGTTTCTCTCCTCTGCGTTGTCGTTGCTTGATTGTGGCATGGTGCTCACAGACTTGGTTTCATGCTCTCTGCTGAGAATTCCAGCCAGGGCAGTGCAGATGCTGGGTATAAGCGAGTCATCCTTCACAAGTCCTGCAGGCTCCATTCATTCTTTTCAGATCCAGATAATGATGATTGTTTTTCTCCAAGACAGCTTGGCATTGTGAGTCATTATCCAGTTTGCAATCTGTAATAATCCATCTGCCCTTCCTTGGCCAGGTGGGATGTATCTAGGTTTCTCATCTACTTGTCTTGGCCCTGGTTTAAATCCATTCTCAAAACCCAGCAAGTCCTTTTCAGCATTCTTAGATTTGTTGGTGAAGAAGTAGAGCTGTGACAAAGTTGAAGGAAACCTTCACTTGGGGAGCAGTACAGACAGTATTATTAGCAGTTACGGTGGTGCAAGGTTGTAGGTCTTCTCCTGAGCTGCCGAAATTCACTAGTGATTGGAACCAGTATAAATAAATAGAGTGCGCTTTAGATTTTATTAGCTGACCAGTTTACTGCTCAAAACGCTGTTAGATGCTAATTGAACTATTAAAGAACAGGCCTTGAATGTTTTGTAGTGTGCTAATCTCACTGGGATTCTCTGCTTAGCACTGCCAAAGGAAATAAACAATTTAGAGATAAAATATTGAAATTCAGAATATATTAAAATCTAGACTTAGAAAAAGCCTAATAGCCATTAGAGGACACCTTCTTTCCCTGTGTGGTTTCAATTATTATGAAGCGGTGTGGGCTGAATTCTAAGAGTTGCAAAACCTTTCATATAGTTTTCAGGTAAAGGTTAGATGTTTTTGCCATCAATGAGATCCTCTTATGTTCTTTACATTAAATTGCTGCCCTATTCTTCTTGAAAAGCCCACTTGCTGCTAGGACACAAGGTTGTCAAACATGATTACTTCAAAAAGGATTATTTTTCGCTCTACAAGGATTAATTGGGGCTCCTCAAAGCCTAAGTTGCTTGGGGAAAAAAGGAAACAATTCTTCATCAATAGTCATAATGTCTCCCAAGCACATGGAAAAATGTGGTGCTGGGCAGATATTAAACAGAAATTGCCGAGCTTAAGTAGTGTGTAGGCTGGAAAAAGAAAGAAGCTGGGTGCACTGTCACTCACATATTATTTCTACATGACTGTTCTGCAGTAACGAGTCCCAGTAGTGCAATACAGCAACACACTGGGAAGCTGATTCTAAACTAAAATTTCTCTAGTGTGTGGTCATAGTTCAGCTCAAACAGCTTTCTACCTGGAAAATAGTCCTTGAGCAGTTTGTTCCTTAACTCCTCAAACACTTCCCTGTCGCAGAATGGCTGTCCCTCATCTCCCCTGGCCAGCCACATTCTGCAAAAAAGCCCATGGAGCTTTTTACCCATTTTGCTTATATTGCTTACAGAAAAACATGTTTACTTGCAAGAAAGCAAATTCATAGAAGAAAATCCCAGCTGTACATACTGACGTATGCTCTTGTTTCCAAGTAAAACATAGGGTGGTGGGATATTTATTCATCGTAGAACATAATGTATAATTGAACTTGTCTGAGGTAAGTGAAAGATCTTTTTTCCATAGGAAACAATGACTATAGGAAGTGTTTAGTTATATCATTAAAAATAAGATCACATTGCTTTTTCTCAGCCACAGATCCTACAGCAAAAGAAAATGTTTTCCAGATAGTGAGATGAAGATCCAATGTCAGTCAACTGCTTCTTTTTTTTTTTTTATGGGAATCTGCTCCAATTTCCCATTTTTTGCCAAATTTCTATCATTTGCATTTCTCTGTTGCCAAGAACAAGAGAATAGATAACTTTAGAAATCCATAAAAGAGTGATACATTCTTCTTTGATGAGTATTTCCTTTTAGAAAAAAATATTCCTTAGTTGCAAGGAGGGTGGAAATTTCAGGAGAATGAAATGTTTTGGTTTATATGTAACATTTTTTATTTGAAACGTGATTATTACAGATATGTGTGCATGTTTGCCTGCCACATAGCTACAGACCTGTTTCTCTGAAATTCAGTGGAAGTGTTACTTTTGACATCTGTGTTAGCAGGTCCGTTTCTGCCACAGGCAAAGCTCTTAGTGCTGCCAAGTACTTGTCCCTTACTTCCTTTATTAGACCCTGCAATATTTTTTTGCTCTTATCCTTGAAAACCTGGACTGAAAGGGATTGAAATAGCCTTGGCTTCAATATTAAAGGAAAAGAAAAGAAAAAAGGAGGGTGCACACACAGGAGCTGTGGGAGATTTGAACTCACTTGTCAGAGGCTGAGACTGTGACCCAGGAGAAGAGACAGGGACAGAGATTGGGGGGTGAAATTGGGAAACACACTGGGTTTCGTGGCTAGGAGAAACTTTGACAATTTGGGCAAAATGAAGAAGACCTGAAGAGAGATACTGGAAAAATGTAATTCAACAAGGATGCAGGGGGAGACATAGGCCAGAGGGATGTGGACACTGAGACAGGTTTGGAAAGAAAATGGGCACCAAGAACCATGAAGCAAGATGGAAAAAAAGGATGTGAAGAGGAGCTGTGGGAATGGCAGGGGAATCAGGTGTGGCTTGGGATATAAAATGAAGTCAAGGAGACAGTTGGTATGGAAAGAGTGAGAGAGAGAAAATGGAAACGAGAGGGAGCGGGTAGGAAGGGGCTGTAAACAGGTCTAAGACCGAAATAAGGTAAGGTGCTGAGGAGGAATTCATGGATTTAGTGAGTGAAGAGATGCAAAATAATTGCTGGATCTCTGTCACAACTCTCTGCTTTCACACCCGCTTCTGCTCTTCTGAAAGAGACTTTCTCTTAGCATTATCTCTTTGATTTGTGACCTTGGGTACTCATTGCTTACAGCAAACTTCAGTTGTAGTGTTTCCATTTTCTTCCTCAGTTTCTTCCTTCTCTAGGGAAATTGCCCCACTCAGTTCCTGTCGGGCCATTCCATACTATCCAGAGATCTACAGAAACCCAGCATTACGCTCTCTCTGGGCTGCTATTGGGATGCATTTAAAGTCCGATTCTGTGGTCTCTTAGTAGTTGCTGTCTACTCCTTGTCCTCCTGACCGCTTGTTCCCAGTTTTCCTGCCAGGTTCTTTGTAACTTAAATCTTTTTGTTGTGCAGCTCCACAAACAATTGTACCTGCCCAAGGCAGTGGTGGTGGGTAAGGAGGACTGCGTGGCGGCAGATGACGGTGGCAGGCAGAAATGCTTCAATTAGCACTGCTGTTTATACAGTCTCACCCCAGGAGAAGTCCCATGGTATGCCAACGTACAGATACTGAAGCACGTAAAATGGTCCTAAAAATACTACAGAGCATATTCCTGTTGTTTTCAGAGCGGGTGGGCAGAACGCT
This sequence comes from Leptodon cayanensis, assembly GCA_027564655.1. Taxonomy (NCBI): domain Eukaryota; kingdom Metazoa; phylum Chordata; class Aves; order Accipitriformes; family Accipitridae; genus Leptodon; species Leptodon cayanensis. The sequence continues at coordinate 6,086,930 of JANXJC010000013.1, forward strand.
TTTCCCTGTAGGGAACATGGCCTTGTAGATCGAGCGATCTGGAGGTTTCACTGTGGACTGGTACCAGTAAATAGCTTTAAAAGGCATTGGCAAAGCGCTTCATCCCATCTAATACCCCTGATGCACAGAATGAGAGCCTATTAGTGTTGGTATTGATTCTGTTAATGCACGTGGTGAATGGGTCTAATGAGTCCACTCATCTTTGGTGATAATCACGCAGGTGTTGATACAATGCCAAAGGACGGATCTTCTTTTCATATACATCTATGCACACACACTGAGCTCCTATACAGAGAAGTTTGTTTATGAAGATGGTGCACAAATTGCATGGGTTTTTTCACTGCTGAGGAACAGCTGATGACTCCCGTTCTTTTAATTTAATCTGAAATTGTGAAGGTTGGAATTACTTTCCTTGAACTGATGGGTAACTAATCAATTCCTTCAGCTGACAGCAATTATATTTCACTTAGGCACACTGAACTCAGCTGAACTCTTGTTCTTTTAAATATGACAACTTGTTATTGAAAGGGAAGATTTGTTTTTATCTTTAAGTTACATTATTTATTTGAGTAGATTTTTTAAGTAGCTCAGAATAGAATATAAAATCTAAATTTGGAATATTATGTCCCCTAAACATATGGTATTAGTGAAAAAAATCTAAATGAATTAAGAATGTCTGAAAAAGAAGCATATCCAGGGAGTGGAAAGAAGTGATTATTTTCCTCTATTTAGCATTTGTAAGGATGCATCTGGAGTACTGTTTTCATTTTGAGGCTTCCCAGTTTGAAAGAGGCTGGTAAAAACAGTTAGGAATCTGGAATACATAATGTATGAGGAATTGGACTTGCTTTGACTGGACCAGGCTGCCCAGAGAGGCTGTGGTGTGTTCATCCATGAAGGCTTTCAGATCTTGACTGGCCATTGCTCTGCTCAACCTGCTCTATCTGTGAAACAATCCCTGCTTTGAAGAGGGGGTAGACCTTCCAGGGATCCCTTCCAACCTTAATTATTTTATCATGATATAATGAAACAATGCTATTAAGCATCAGCAGTAGTGTCCTATAAATCATCCTTACTATCTCACATGTATTGCCTACAAAAAAATCTTTTGCCTTTATTTATTTAAGAGAGATCCCATTGCCACCTACATGAATTGAGGTGCACAGTGTATATGTTCCTGACTGCACAGTTACATGCTGCTTCCTGAAGCCTCCTCTTCATAGTCTCAGCTTTATAGACATAAGAGATTTTAAAGACAGAACAGATTGTCTGATTATAACATCTCACTTCTACACTCTTCTACCTATTTGTTTCCTGTATTATCCTACATACTGAAGTTAGTAACATGAGCTTGGATAAAGCATATATTTAAAAAAGCATTCAGTTTTCATTTTAAGTCTTCAAGAGGTAGAAAATCCATCACTCCTATCTTTCAGGTGTTCTCATGATTAATCATCCTTTCTGCTAAGAATATGAATATAATTTTTAACTGGAAGTTTTGGGCTTGTATTGGGTACAAACGGCAGGGTTTCCGTGGCAGTGGGCGACGGGGCGCCTTGTGTGGGAAGTGGTGTGAGCTGTCCCCATCCAGTCACAGCCAATTCTGAAACCCATGCAGGTGCCCCGTCATGCCCCAAGACTGCAAACAGGTGAGGGACCGTACTGAACCATGGCTCGGACGCAGTTAAGGACGAGTGGCAGCCCCCAGAGGAGGAAATCTATGAAGACGATATATTTGGAGACACGCGGGGAGATGCCCTTGGGAGGACACGTGGAGGAGATGCTTTGGAGATGCACGGAGAGACAAGCTGCCAAGGAGACACGTAGCTGGAGGTGTGCTTGTTGGAGGAGGCTCTCCATGCCAAAGAGGAACACTCCTGAGGGACCGTGGCCTGTGGAGGAACCCATGCTGTGGCAGGGACACTGGGAGGCATGGAGTAGTGGAGGAAACCCAGTAAGGAACATGGAGCAGCAGAAAGAAACCTTTGTGCACAGGATCCAAACCTACTGTGTTGCTTGCTGCTTCAGCAAAGGGATTGGGACTGAGTGAGTGCAACCCGCAGCAAAAACAAGGGGAGCTGAGAATAGGGATGGGGAGGATGTTTGAGGATGTTTGGCTTAAGCTGAGCCTGGGAATGGGGTGGCAAGTGTGTTTGTTTAGCTCTTTGGATTTTCCTTTTTTCACAATACACAAATCAGTGACTAGAAATTTGTATTAACGGGCAAACGAACAACTAAAAATTCCCCAAGCTGAGACTCTTTTGCCTGTGATCACCTTCTAGCAGTTGGTCCTTGCATATTTCTTCCTCTCTGAACCAACGAATTCTTTAGTACGATATATTTCCTTTCCAGAAAAGGATGCATAAATTGTAATCAAGTTTTTTTGGTAAATCTATAAATATATTAAACTATCGATGTCTCCGTCACTAAGACAGCTCTTGAAATGATTAACTGGTAATTCCCTACAGCCTCTTCAGTTTTCAGCCTCCTTTTAAAAAGACGGACAGAGCATTGCAATACTTGTCTATGCTGCTATGCAAGAAGCTAAAATAAACTTTCCCTATACTGGCTGTTCCCATATTTATCTAACCCACCTTAAATACCTTTTGCCAAGATATCTAACCAAGAGCTTATGTTGAGCTCCTCATTCACTACAGTTCCTTCTTCACCTTTCACAGGTATAACTCCTGTCTGCCTCTGTCCTCCATAAGTAGATGGGCTCTACATGCAATCTCCTGAAACCCTGCATTTTTAAAATTTGCACAGCTTCCAAAATGTTCCAAACCACTCAGTACGACTGCCCCATTCTCATTTAGAAATGGAGAAGCTTCTCCCCTCCTCTCTACTCCCCTCCTCGCTGCCTTTTTCCCTTGGCTACCAGTTTCCTTATGGCTATCAGTTTCCATAAAGAATCAGTGATGATGGGAAAAGTGGATACAGTATAGGAGAAGGTCAAATATAGTACTGACTTCAGAAAAAAAGAGCACTAAGGAATTACACATCGGTTAATCTAATCTGGCCTCAGAAACAATGACTCAAGAAATTATAAAGCTATCTCCACAAAAGATAAAGCAATCAGAATGTACATAGCTAGAAGACAAGGCAAAAAATAATCAGTATAGATTTGTCAAGGACAGGTCATATCAAATAAATCTAATTTTCTTTTATGACTAAATCTAATTTTCTCCTTTGACAGGATAAGTGGCTGAATGGATAATGGGAAGGTACATGCACAATGTGATATATTCTGAGCTTAATAAGGCTTTTCATGCTTTTCTGTATGACATTCTCTTAACATAAGGAAACATGATGCCGTTATAGTGACCATAAGGTGAGTACAGATTTGGTTGAAAAATTTGTTTCGGAAAGCAGTTATCATTGTCAATCCAAAAAAGATGAGGTCATATTTACAGAATGGTAACATGGAAGAAGAAAATAAATTTCAAGGCTTATAATAAAATATGAATATGTTACTTTTTTAACAATGCCATTCCAAATTTTTGTCTCTACTGGGAGAGTAGAAATATGGCATAGGAAAAAGTAATGCTTAAGACCACATGTCCCTTCAGTTTTCTCTTATTCATTAGATGTTATCAAAGCATTCGCTGGACTTGCCTCTAGCATATGAGAGTACCTGCAAATGAAAGAAGGGAAATATCAGGGTAGGAAACTACCCATAAAATGTCAGTGAAGAAAAAATGTATGTGCAAGATGCATATCTGAGGCTTTTAATGTTTTGGGTGAATAAAGTCAAATCAAGAACCCCAAGAAAATTATTCTTATGTTGTAATCATTAGTAGTTATTATCAACGTAATCATTTCTAACACATCAAAACCAGTATTTCTTGATTCTTGCAGGGATTCTGGTACACTTGTCACAAGAAGGGAAGAAAAGATTATTATTCTTGTCTAGAAAAAGAAGGGATATATACTTACTGTGGTAAGCAAAAGCATTCAGTCCTGATGGGAGGTGTAGACATCTGCACTTCATTAGAGGAGAAAGCCTTTATAAGAAGTGTTTAGGTTGGGGAAGAGAACCTTCCTTCCAAACAAATATTGCAACAAGATCTGTTTATACCCTGACCCTTTGCTGACAGGGCCACAAATGAAGGCCTACAAAGAGCCTATTTTGGAGTCACAGTACTGCTTTCATATATTGCCTTATGAGTTGAAGGACCATGAAGACATGGGTCCCAGGGGAGGATCTGAAATTAAATCCTCTTTGCTGCCTATAGCTATATAATACTTTGCAATATTATGCCCTTAAAATTTGAAGCTGACAAGGCAAAAATGCGCTTCCCCTCCAAAAAAAAAAACAAAACCCAACCCAAAATGACAGCAGAAAATTAGAGGAATTTTCATAAAAATACAAGTAGGATGCCTGATCACCTTCAAGAGCATTTCTTAAAGGTGTTATCTTCACATATGTTTAAGCTCACTGATTTTGGGGTGTTGAGCAGTTAAACATGCAGAAGCAGTTAGTGGTCTAGGATCGTGCTGTGACCGTATCATCCTGAGTGCTGACCATGTCATATTTCTGCTCTGAATGGGAGCCATATTGAGTTAGTATCCGAATCATCTTCTGAAAATCCCAGAGGCTGAGAAAACTAAGGGATGAAATTACGGAACAAAGGCTGTCTAAAATTAAGGGTGGTATATCTGAACCAACATGTACTTTCTTGCCATGTAGATTTGATTTCCTTCAACTCTCCCTTTGATCCTTGCAATCTTGTATTTTATTGTTTTGCAGTGGTGTGCTGGCAAAATAAGGAATGTTCTCCGAGAGTTCATCTGTTTCCACTTCACGGCCAGCCACAAGTGTTTGGGTGGCTAAGCATTTCCAGTTTGATTAGGAGTTTCTTTCTCATTTCTGCCCTACTGACTCAGCTTTTTTTTTGTTTTGTTTTTGTTCAGGCAAAGCATGGGAATTATATTTATTCACATATTAGCCGACAGCTAGTTGCCTCATAGTTGGATGCTTTCCCCTTCCTTCCACCCCACACCCAGTACTAATTCCACCAAATTTAGGTTGTGAGGTACAGATATTACCAGAAACAATTACTTTTGTAGAACAGTATGTATTTCATCACATATATGTATATTTATTTATACGATATAGTAATACACAGGAATACAATATTGATTCTCAATAAAGTAGCTGCCCCAAAAAGGAAGTGTCTCTGTAGATGTTTATAAGTGTTAACACAGGGAAGAAGTTGGGAAAGTGTCTCAAGGTCAATGGAGTTTAATTCTATTTCCTAGGCTCCTTTCCATCATCTGCTCATGTCCACTGCTGGAGACCAGTCATGAAACTAGGTGGCCCACGGACACACCAGCATGGATGCTCTTACATTCTTTTCTCTACACTTGTAATATCTTTCTGAGCTGAGCTGTGCAACACAGACAGACAGACACACGCTCACACACAACTCACTATTTCATGCTACCAATGTGGGAGAAGCATTTCTCTGTCTATAAACATTTTATTTCATGCATATTCTTGATAGAGATGTCAGGCTACTCTGAATGATGGTCATTCCTTCCACATGTCTCTTGTTCCAGACCTGTTATGAGAACCTCTTAGTTTTATTCTGTCACTGACTATGTCTTTGTATCTCTGGTGTTAAAGAGGAATAGACTAGACTAGACTAGACTAGACTAGACTAGACTAGACTAGAATAGAATATTTCATTTGGAAAGGGTCTACAATGATCATCTAGTCCAAGTGCCTGACCACTTCAGGACTGACCAACAGTTAAAGCATGTTATTAAGGGCATTGCCCAAATGCCTTTTAAACACTGATGGTCTTGGGGCATTGACCACCTCTCCAGGAGCCCTGTTCCATGGTTTGACCAACCTCTCGGTACATAAATGCTTCCTAATGTTCAGTCCAAAGCTCCCCTAGTGCAGCTTTGAACCATTCCCTGGTATTCACCGGATCCCAGGGAGAAGGGACCAGCACCTCCCTCTCCACGTCCCCTCCTTAGGAAGCTGTACAGAGCAATGAGGTTGCCCCTCAGCCTCTCTTCCTCTCTCTGTGAATTCCCCTCCAGTTTTTAATATTTCCCTCTGTTTGCTTCCTTGTCTCACCTCTGTGCCAATGGGTCCCAAACTGAATTTTTTATCCCAACATATGATCAGTTAATTTGCAGATTTCAGTGGATAATCTGTGATAAATCAGCCTCTTTGGTGGTAATAATTATCCTACTGCTCGCTGTGTTTAGCTAGCGCTTGTCCCGTCCAGTGTGATGCTCCTGGGATTATGGGGTGAAGCTCTTGTGGTCTGCAGTGCCAGCCCTGCTCTGCTTATGGGCCAATTGTACTCCTGCCATGAACAGTAACATATGACATATTTAATTTGCCCGGAGCCCCTTAAATGACCTATTTCAAAATTATAATTGTAGGTTGCCAATATAGTAGTATTCAAACCTTAGAGGGAAAAAGACATAAACTACTGCTTCATTTTATGACTGTAAACTTTTAGACGCATTAACTGTGTCCATGAGAGCGCAGAGACTGCAGCAAGAATTCTCAACCACAATTCAGCTCACAGAAGTTCAGTCCCAGGAAAAGGAAAACAAAGCCGTGGAAAGAAATAAAAATCCAGAAACTGCAAATTTAGACCCCAGCTAGTATCCATGGTCAGACCAGCATGTCCATAGGCAGGAGCTGCCACATATCAAAGCATAACTGTCCCATCTGTTCTTGAAAAACCCCTTTTAGTGTAGAGGTTGTGAGGCCAGTTAGGAATCAGCCAGTGGCCATCCTGGGAGAGGATGGGAAATTCATAGGAATCAGTTAGAACAACATTTCTCTTTGAGGTGGACATCACATCTCTGCAAAGCAGCCACACTTGATCTCAGGAATCACTTGATCCCTGGAAGAAAAATAAATCCTTACTTGTCTGAGACATGAACTGAAAAGCACTGAAACCTAGGATATCCTGTAGGAAAGGAAGTGTGAAGTTTTTTCCAGTCCATGTACACAGGACTAGTATTAAAACTACCAAGTGTTTGTATGCTACATCTGGTTTATAACCCAGAGAGGCCCAGGTGCTGGGCTGTAAGACAAGGGCACCTTGGCAATGACCTCGACCTGGTTTATTCCATGTACCAGGAGCTATGTCAGCCACCAACAAGCACCTTTCTAAATCCGTGATTATTACCAAGAGCAATATACATAGTGCTGAACTCCTGGGAGTGGGACTCACAACAGTCTTATGATCTCTTTTATAGTTTTCCAGCCTGACCACATCACAAAGATCCCATTGATGTCTGTGGAAATCCTGTTCTCATGAGCTCTGTGAGATGACGGCCTGGGTGCTGTCTGGTATCAGTGCGTATTAACGAGCCTTCTGTTCCAGTGCATCTTAGAATGTCACATTTTCCCCTCTGTGTTTTATTTCCAGGAACACCAAAATGGGATATTTTGCATGATATTTAGGAAAAAACAGTTGAAGAAAAAAAAAAATTAGCACCCTAAGGAAACAAAGAAAAATTACAAAGCATCTGCCCTTTTTAGGTTTTGGTAAAAGGCAGAGAGTCAGGGGGGATTTTTCCCTACAAACCAGCATGGGGCAGTGTTATCCAAGCAAACTCACACTACATCTCCTGGCAGATACATCAGCACCAGCATCTGTAAGGTTTAGACATAAACACCTGAACAGACTTGGAACCTCTTGTAAGTAACCGGCTTGGACAAATATAGCTACCTAAAAAAGAAAAAAATGCCCTTCAGCAACAGTATTAAACGTGTTGCTTTGTGTTATGTGGTTTAGGAAGCAAAGAGTGTGTCATAACAGCGAGGCACAGGTGTCCCTAGCTGTGATGATGATTATTATGATGATGATGACAATGATAATAATGACAATGATAATGATGACAATGATGATAATTAACACTGTGTCCAGTGGCTGAGGATTCAGGAAACAGTAAAGCTAGTCCTGTTCAAACTCACACTAGAAAGGTAATGTAGAGAGGTGCAGGCAGAGGGAGGCACCAGAAAAAACAAACGACAGGATACTCTTGAGCAAGATAAGCTGTGGTCTCAGTAGGTTAAAAAAAACAGATTTTACCAGGTTAATTGGTATGCATCTTTACAAATGAGAGCTTTATGGAAAAATGACGGGATTTTTAAAGGCAGCAAAAGAATTGTCTAAGTACAGTTTTGAAAAGCTGTACTTTACCAGCATGCTCAACTCCTGTTGCTTCTAATTGATGTTAGGGATCTGGCTAAATATAACTAAATTCCCTCCCTGAATTCAGAAAAATCTGTTTCTTTCATTATTAAGAGATAGTAGTTAAGGTCTGGGTTTAACCCATTACTGCTTCTGTATCCGTAAGCCTATCTTCCACAAAACCACATTTTCTTGAAAAGTGGCCAGATAAATCCTGCTTTAGTGTTCTAGGAACATTCAGGCACTTACTTACACATTTACTAGGATACTTGCATGACAATCAGGATCGCAGCAACAATGCTGGAAAATGCTTTCGGTTTGTGCTTTTTGATGTGGTAGCTAGACAACAACTCATCTGTAGCACACAGATGATCAATCAAACATGGACTATTTTAGGAAGGAGCATGGAACCCAAAGAGAAGTCTCTCAGCAGCTCCTTGAAGATGCTCAAACCCACAGCCCCAAAGTGGGAGCTGGATGGAGTTGGAGTTATCGCTTTGCAGCCACTGCTGGTGACCAGGACAGCGGAGAAGAGGAAGCCTCCTGTGCTGGTGATGAGAAGGAGCTCCTGAACCCTCCCGCAAACCTGGTAGAGGATAACGCTAGAGCAGAGGTGATCTGTACAGCCTCGTGTGCGAAGAATGGTAAAGCGCTTGAAAAATAGGGCTTCTCTGTTGCTTTATTTGAGTTGTGTCTGCAAAGGGATATTTGGCCTACAAAAATAGTCATTTAGGCCTTAGAAGCCCAAGACGAAAAAATAGAGGAACAGCAGACAAATTCTGCTGCTGCAGAATTTACTGGGGCTGACAAGTTCTTAGTATTTCATCAATGGCACTAAAGTTCATTAAGTTGGTTGCAGAGGGACACCTTGATTCAACAAACCAGGTGTCCTGGGTGTCAAGGGCACTTGAGCACCCGGTTTTGTCAATGACCCGAAGTTTTGGCAGTTTACCACACTGTCCCAGGTGTCCTTTATACCCTTTATCACCTCGGAATCTACTGAGGGTGCATTTATATTCTGCACTGTGCCAGGCAGAAGGGGGACTTTGGCTTGGCAGGATCTCTGGGGTTTGTTATCAAGTGTCATTGCAATGATGAACTGAAGAACGGAGCCTGAACCTGTTCCTGCTCAGAAGCTGAATACACAGAATTGCATTCTGTTCTTACCTCCTCTCCTTTCCACCCACCACAGGTTTTCTGCTCTTGCACGTTGCTTTTCTTCCTCCTGGAGTAAATTGTTCTGAAGCATGGACAACATCTATGCATCGATGATACAGACTAATTTTTGGCCTTAACAGCTTAAGTGCAATATCACTGAAGGCCAGATTTATGATGTGTTTAATTATTAACCATCGTGGTTTTTCCCTTTCTTCCTGAATTTTCCTTTGAGTATGCTTTTTAGAGGTTTTTTTGTTACTCAATGAAATGTGCCATTTGTGGGGGCACGCTTTTAAAAATAGAAGTAGATATTTTCAGGGATGTTTAGCTTGGGCAAAAAAGGGTTTCCTCCTTAAAAATAAATAAACGTTGAAATATTTGTTACAGATGATACCAAATATTTTTCGAATCCCCCTCCCCCGACATGAATTCTTCTGGTGGCTCTGTGTGGAACTAAATGTCGCAGGTGCAGAACTGTCTGATACAACAGTAATAGCACCTATTAGTGCCAACGGGTCTTCCCCAGCATTTGTACAGCCTATTGTATCAGACTGGAAATCTTCAAGATGATAACAATTTTAAAAGCAAAATGAGATAGATTAAATTAGGTACAACTATTGTGTTCTGAGTGAAATCACAAATGTGAAAGAATCTTCATGCTTTAGTTGCTTGTATTAAAATAATATTAAACATGATGATACAATCCTGTGTTATTTACTTAATTTAATATTAATATTTAAAATTGGTTTAAAATGAGGAGAAAACATAAACAGATTTCTCTCTCGCAAAAGCAAGCAAGGTAGATGGCACTGAGGACTCCTTCTATCATTTTTGTTCTTTTCGTTCCCTTTTATGACTGAATTGCACTGCTGCTGCTGTCTTCAGTTAATGTGCTATGAATTTTCTTCTTCGCTCCTAACAGCTCCAGAGAAAATGAGGTTTCTTTTGTAGAAACTGAATGCTAAATGGAGACTGTCAGGTATGTTATTGCATTTAATTTATCAAACACGAAGAAGGTAGTGTTTGCCCAGATGATCTGATAGTACATTTAGGACACTGCTAACTTGTGGACTGCTGACAAATTGACAAGTTGGCAAAACAATAACATTGTTATAAAAAAAAAAAAAAAGAGGCTAAGCCGGTATTTCTTCAAATAAACTGTGGATGATATTACTGGGTCTGTTTTATATTCTTAAAAATTAAACAGGAATGAAAAGTCAGGAAAAAGAGAATTATTAAAATTGATACCAAAACATGTTTAGCATGCTTCTCCTGTATAAAAATAAATAACAAGATGGCTCTATGATTCAACCTATAATTTTAGAAGACATTTACAAATAGAACTGGAAACCAAATACTTTTTAATAATAGCCAGATTTTTGTGATATAATATCCCTGAGATGGAGTTATGTGACTCTGGGAGCAAGTACACTGTGGGGAAACACAATTCAATTTAAATATTTTGAGAAGAAACTAAGAAATGAGATTTAAGAATAGGAAAAAAAGACTTCAGCGTTAACAGTACATTTTCTGTAATGTGATACAAACACAGAAAACCAGACACTTTCTGTCTTGTTCTATCCCAAAATGAAATGGTAACATTAACATTTATTTCTAAGTAACAAAGCTGTGAAAAGGCCCTTGTAGCTCTTGAGAAACATAAGTTCTGGACATATTCCACACATTAATTTTTTTAAAGAAAAGTCATCCACCTTGTGAAACTGTTTTGGTTTTGTTTTTTTTTTTTTTTTCTCTGGAACCAATGTTGTGGTGCTGTGAAAACAAGAAATAATCAAAAGTCCATATTAAAGGTCTTTAAAAATGCTTCAAACAGAATTCTTCACAAAAATTAAAGGGATGTAAACTTTCAAAAAAAATTCCTATCTCAAAAGCAAGGACATATCAGAGGAACACAGTTCAGAGCAACAAAGGGATACAGCAAAACCCATTCTGCCCTGACGCCCCTGAGGAACCAGCCCCTGGCAAATTTGCACTTGTGGTTTGAACACAACAGAGGTTATGGAACGCAAAGAGGTACAGTACTGCCAGCTTCCAGCAAAAAGGCCAAACTAATTGGGCCATACAGTTAAAAAAAGGAAAAAAAAAAAAAAAAAAAAAGAGAGACTTCACATTGTCAGGGAGGAAAATTTGTAGCTCAGTCTTTCAGGTTGGATTGCTTGTGCCATGTCTGTGGTACATATTTTCAGCTCAGTCTGAATTACTTTTGCAGAATTGCCCTGGACAATCCATTTGTTTAAAAGTACGAAGTCTTAAGTGTTCTTTAGAAGAATGAACAGACAGTGCAGTTTGGAGGAATGTTATTTAAAAATGCTTTTGGCTGCGCCTGGTGCCTCGGTCTTCAGTCACAGTGAGTTGTATCTGAGCGTTGCACTGAAATTATGCTAAAAACCCTCTGGTGAAGAGGCGGCTGCCTTCCTTAGGGAGAAATCTTGGGTGGAAATGGACTTGCCATCACAATTTCTCCTTTGGTCTTGCCCTTGGAGAAGAATGATTTGCTCCAGCTCTTTACCAAACCCCGGGGCTGACCCCAGTGCTTCACCGACCTCCTGCTGCCTTCCACCTTCTACTTGCCCCGTGGCCCTGGCAGGAACTAAATGTTTTGCCATCCTTTGTGTTAGACTAGCGAGGTCCACGTCTCACAAGAAGCACCTCAAGTGAGCACAGGGCGCTGGAAGGGCCCAGTACTGGGGCCACATTGGCCACATCTGCCCGTTGACTAAATAGGACAGGACCCAGGCCTGAGCACAGTCCCGTGTTTCTTTGTACTGCTTCGCTCTTTGACTGCTCTTTGAAAAATGGAGAAATTCTTTCACATTTTGCAAGTAGAGTGTATTAGAGGCAATAGTTCATAAATAGTAAATGACATAAAATAGTAAATAAAAATTAAAGGGACACAAGTGTATGCCTTACATGTAGCTCAACAATTGATATAATTCATTTATAAAGCTCTTTTTTTTTTAATTGCTTTTCTGCATTTCAAAATCACAAAATGACAGCAGGGAGTGCTATGCATAAAACTGATGGCACCACTAGTTCAAAGTGAAACTTACCAAAAGTATCACAAATAAACATTTAGCAAAATAATCAGGAAAACTGCCACACAGAAAAAAAATAAGACTAAGCATCCAAAGTCTGTTCTTATAACCTTTATCAAACCAATGGGCACTAGTGAATCTATAAATGCAAAACTTAAATTTGACTTCTGAACAACTCTTTTTGACATGCAACCTATGTCTTCTTCTGAGCAAAAGTGTGACTTAAATTTTGAATGGTTTAGCTAGTAATTGACATTGCAGGAAGAAGGAAAGCATGAGGGAGACTGCAGAAGGGCCTGGGAAGAGACATACAAGAGTTTAGGATTTGCAACATCAGGATTTTGATGATACGGAAAGTCTGCTAGAAAACATTCTAAAATAGTGTTTTTCATCTTTGAAACATATGAAATACGGTGTGAAAGCCTCTTAGGACACCCAGGTGACCAAAACTTCAGGATAGAACTCCCTTAATGGATGACATTTCCATGAGTATCATTTAAAAAATCCCCAAATTACGAACATAGAATTTTTCTAAAATAGGGAAAAATCTTAAGGATTTAAAGGAGAGAAATTAGAGGGAAATAAAAAAAAATAAATCTTCCTCCTTGGTTTTGTACTCCCCACTGAGTTCTTGCAGGTTTGTTCTCAGTCCAGCAACAGTGACCAGCTTCCTGAATTGCCGCAAACTCTTCCCAGCCTGCGTGGGTCCCTAGGACGGGTGTCTCCTTGTAGCTGCGTACCATCTCCCTTCTCAGGCTCTGCTCGTGTTGGTGGTTTCCCCTTGCCCGTCCTCTTCCCTGCCTGCTTGGTGAGCATTTCAGCATTTCATAATGTAAAGCTGATCGTTTTCTGTCCTGTGCATTGGGTGGAACAAATCTTTACCTTTCTCTCCACTGTCTTACATGATTAAAGACTATTTTTCTTCATTACATTAAGCAACCTCAGTTACTTCAGTCTCTTTGTGACCACTTTTTTAGTGTTCTAGTGTTGAACACTGTTTTCTAGGTTGCTGATCATCGGTCATTTCTAAAGTCTGTTCCCTGGACATTCCATAGGCTGTCCAAATTCTTCTTAAAGCAAAGTGCCTTGAGCACAACACAAGATCAAGAGCTGAAATATATAAGGCAACAGCCAAGATCAGTTTTGAAATGCCACATCTCGATTCCTTCAGGGAGATGTGATTCTCTGGGCTTTCCTGTAGGTGCAATTTCCCTGTCAAGTCCATCTCTCAAGATGCATTACAGTCTCTTCTCTTGGTGTAATGAAACTGCTGTATCTCAGAAGCTTCAGAAAAGATAAGGGATATAGGATACATGAACAATAACTCCCAAGACATATGGAATTGAAATATTTTTATTTTGGCTGCACCGCCTTTTTGTACCAGACTAATGCTTTCACAGCTTTGTCACTGTTTTTTTTCTTAAAGGTTTCATTGTAACCTTTTATTATGAGCATACATTGTCTTTCACAAGAAGTTCACACTTCCCATTCTTGAACACATAGGAAAATATATTTCTGTGGTCATCCTAGTACCGTGCCCTAAAAATCCCTATGCCAAGTAAAAACCCTGCCTCTGAGAGACAGGAAATTTTAGTTTAAGTTTAAACCAGTGCTAATACGGCCCCATACCTTCCAAATGATGCTGGACATATTTATATGGAGTGTGAGTAGAAGGACATTACATCTGCTTCTAAAATCCATGTGGATAAACTGTGTGGAGTACTGAAATACACCCAAACACCAAAACATTTACAAGCAATAATTTTTTTGTAACCTGTCTCTATGGAGGCAATCGTTAGGCCTGCTAGATGCCCACATGGCTCTGGCTGTTACAACACAGAGGATTTGACTTTGAGGTCTTGGGTGTAAATGCCATAGTACGAAAGCTAACATACAGCCACAGCCTTGCCAACCTTATACTTTAAAAATGGTGAGTCATGACCTCAAGACATGAAAGAGCCTTATGTGATGGGATCCCCAGTCAAGCCAGTGCCTTGAGCTGGAATCGCTCCACCACTAAAACTGAGCAGTTCTCTAAAACTAAGCATGCCAAAAGGCAGTGAAGGTTTCCAGTCTCTAGAGGTATATTTCAATAAAATCCAAAAGTAGTAAGCTGGAACATGGCAATTCTTTCCAGAGAGAAAACTCGGGATTGCTGGGTGAGATCTGTTAAAAATCAGTCTTGAAAGCAAATCTTCCTCTTTTCACTTGCATCCTGGCAAGACAGGACCTTTCTTTTTGGCTTTCCTTTCGCTCCAGAAACCTTTGGAGGTTTCCTGAGTTGCAGAAACCATACACAGACCCTCTGAGGTATCCAGGAAAGCCTTCCCTAGGAGTCCTACGGTGCCTCTTGACTCCTTGGTTGCTCTATGCATGACTTTCCGTAGGCCTCCTCTTGCAGTTGGAGATCTCTGGTGGCAGATGTTTGTTTTTCTGTTGAAAGAAGAGGAATCTCCCCTCCCTCCCGAGAAGTGATGCTGATCCAGAGGGCAGCAGCCAGAAAGCAGCTCGTGGTCGTCCTTCTCCCAGACTCTTTAGCAGAATGTACAATATGCAGTGACCTGAAAACAAAGCAATTAAACTGCCATCCCCATCTGTCATCACTTGAAATGATGAGATTTAAGGCAAATTTTTTCTGAGCAGTGAAATCAATGATGTCTGATTTCCTAAAGATTTATTCCCCTCTCTGCAGTCCCACACATTTCAGTAATCCCATTTTTCCTGTAATGGCCCCAGGGTAAGCATTACACCTAGTTTGGAGCTGTGTGCCTGCTGATCTGTCAGGCCAGCAAGCACAAGCTGTTTGGCCAACAGGAAGCTGCAAAAATTCAAGGTATAAATGTGGAGTTTTGCCTTCCTTTCCTGATGCATACATCAGGAACTTTCTTCTAAATCAAACTGATTTTCATGACACTTATGGGATTATCTGTTGAGACTTCAACTTATTTTTTATCTAGGTAAAACTGGCTAATGGGTTCCAAAATCAATAGAAAGGGAGGGGCAGACAGATGGTTGGACAGAAATACATACAGAGAGACAAATAGATGTCATATGCATACCAAACTAATTTCTAGGTGACACTAAATTAAAATACTGAACGACTTACAGTGGTTTTTATTCGTGTCTTTCTTAATAACCCTTTACTGTTCACTTTGCTGACACTTTTAAATTTTAGTGTATTTTCTTTTAATGAAAGCTGGGCTTAATCATTGGATTTAAACGTTGCACTGCTGAGTCTGGAACTTAAACAAATGTCAAACTTGTGATGAGGTAATGAGATCTGGCAATATCTTTTCTCTGCAGCTCTGCTCACGACAAATAAAATCTATTGAAGAAGGCATGGTTTGGTTCATCCCTGTTTTTCTCTCCTTTCCACTAAACCACTTTTCCACTAAACTTTCCACTAAACCACCTTTCCACTAAACTTTGTAGTATCCAGAGCTCAGGCAGTTGCAAGGATTTATTTAATATGTATAACATGTATTAAATTTATTGTTTTTATAATGCCATTCAAAGACCTTCTTTGCAAACAAAGTTCAGAAGTTCCTGGGATTACATTTTCTGTAGCGTTAGCATTCTCACACAGTAGTTTCACAATCATTTGGGAAATAAAAATTTATGTAGTTATGAATTATTGCATTTGCTGTTCAGTTAGGGTTCTGGCACTCTTGCAAAGTAAAAGAACGTATCACTATTATACTCGAAAACTAAACAACCAGAAGGGGTTTTATTTTAAATGTGTACATTTTTTAAAAAGAGGGTGAATATGTCCATCTAGGAAAATTCTCAATAAATAAGGGGGATTGAATAGGAGAAAGAGGGAAGAAGAAGGATGTAAAAAGGGTTTTTAAAAAACTCATGAAGAAGTCAGTGTAACAGGTTCCAGTAGATCCTTGTATTTCTGTCCTTGCAGTGTTTCTGCAAATCTGCTTCTTGGCTGCTATAGTAACTAGTAGCCTGTTTCTCTATTTACATTTGCCTAATAGAGTTTTCATGTAAAGGAAAGCAAAATGCAAATATTGGATCTAAGGCCAGTGTAAATAAAAATATCAAATATCATTTGAAGACTAGGTGGAAGCTGGCTGCCTGAAAAAATGTTTAATCCAAGATGTCCTCTCTCACCTGCAGTGCCTATATAGATGTATATATACATGCATACTTTTGTATTATGGGGAGTTGTACAAGAAGTGGCAAACACAATATAATGATATAAAAAGAAAATTCCTGTCAGCTTTTCAGTATTATTCCCAATACGCTTAATAATATGAAGAAATGTATTACAGTTCCCATCAGTGCTGGTGACATCTTAACTGAAGCAAGTTTCATTAAAATCAATACATTCTTCCTAAGAAGTTTATTGATTTTCTTTAAAGCTACCTGAAGATTTCAGTTTACTTCTTGCAGAGGACATAAATTGGACAGGGAAATATTACATTAAGAAGTCATATAGTAAAACTTCCATGCTCTGTATTTTGGGCAAAGTGATAAAACTTGGGCCATCCAAGGTCACACTCTGACAGACATGTGACTTGTGAGTTTGTACGCTGACCCTGAAAACATAATAACAGACAGAAAAAGGTTACAGTATCTTCACATTTTTATGAATAGGTGGTCTTCATTACATTTCTAGCAGTTTCTTCTTTTTCATTAGCTCCCAACCCTTTTTCTAGTGTAATAATAATAATAATAATAATAATAATAATAATTCAGGGATACTCTTTGCCTGCCTCAAAGTTTCCCATAGCTTATTTGCAGAAATAGTGAATGATACCTGTAGTGGCCAGATTATTTTTTTCTTTCTAATGGTGAATATGACTACTAACCTTCTGCCCATGCTGGGTGCGTAGGCTAAAAATTGACTCTTTTAAGGCATGGAGATCATGAAGGTGCTAACCCAGATTAGAGAGCAGAGTCTTATAATTTTAATGGCCATTAATACAGGTCATGTATTGACAGTAAGGCTACCAACAGCTAACAAAACAAACATCTGCTCTGCTTTCAGATACATTCCAGGATTTTTTTCCCCATATTTTCAATCTTCTCTATCCTTGACTTGATTTTGAATGTTGCCTAATAACACATTGTTTTTTAATATTAGAAATATGCATGCTCTTGCTGTCTTTTCTTTCTGTCATGCTAGAGAGAAACCACAAAATCAAACAGAAAGTCCAAATGCTAGTGTAACCATCAATAAAGAGAGGGAAAAACCTATGCTCATAAGAGCTGTTTATCAACTAGTTAAAACAAAGCTACTAGCAAGTGCTCAAAGGATTAAAAATCTGAACAATAAATGTAGAATATTTCCAATATTTTTCTTGTGATTTGATGTAAACAAGCTAAGTCAAGTATAAGGTTTCTACATGACAAGAGAGCTTTTCTGAAGTGAGATGGAAAAGCTCCAGGGATATATTTGAGGAAACTTGGGATAAACCAGAATGTGAAAATGAGCTGAACACTTGCTGAATAAAGTAAGAATCAGTGATGGATGAGGTAAAACTTGCTCAGCTACTTAAAAATTTTATCAGTTTATAATTCTCTCCTGTGACTAGGAATCTGAGGAGCCGGCAACTGCCTAATGCTCCCAGTTTTTGCTTATATAGCTAACAGTATAAGGTGATAAAGGTATACTTTCTTTTTTCACTTTTACTCAGTTTGTACATTCTCATCTTGAAACTTCGGAAATCCATTTTAAAGAGTAAGGAAAAGTGTGCTTTATGCTGAAACAATATGAAATGCAACATAAACTTACTCTAAGTAGCAAAATTATTGCCCCTGAAGGCTAGAAAACAAAACCCAGGGTATGCTAAAAGATAATACTCTCATGCCAAACCAATGAACTTCACAACTTGTGTAAAACCATGTCAGTATGTATTCATCTTACCTTATAATGAACATTGCCTCAGTAAGAAATAGTTCAAATGTGCTGAACTTCGGGATGTATGATTTGCTTATGAGCATATGAATATTGTTTCAAGCTGAAGACAAAACAGGGAAAGATGCAATGTTTATGTTGCACGTTAGCCTTTACTATTATGTGTTCCTTATTATATTATTTGTACGTTCTACTTCGAAGTATATTTCACCTTAACCTCTAGACTGCTTAGAAAGGTGCTTTCTGTCATTATTTTGTAAAATCAAAGAATGAAAGTGGCAAACTGACAGTTTATATTCTGGAGATTTACAAATTCATTTTGGAAATATAGAGCCTTCTTTAGTTTTTGGGTAAGCAATAGTTGAAATAAGAAACCCAAGTAACTTGTTTTCGGTGAATGTTCTTACAGAACTAAATTAAACCCAAAGATTCATGCGCCAGAAAATTGCTTACCTGGAGATTTTAAAAGATGGAAAAGTAGAAAATTCTCACCAGGTTCTACAAAGCGAGAAAGGTGAGACATGCCTCGGGAGAGGCTGAAGTGATGTGCAGTTCTGCCCATGTGGCAAAAAAATGATGAGCTCCATGAGGGCGGAGGTTGGGGTAAGTACCGAGGGGTAGGCAAGAGCTACTGTCCTGCAACCCTCACGCACGGTGGTAGAGGATGCAGAATTGGAGGCGACACTGACCTCTTACAGCAAACATTGGGGGCTCTGGTAGAGGAACTGGGAAACAAATGTGAGCATCACTCAACCCCAGTCACAGTTCAGGAGGGCTCCGGTCTTTGTGGAAGTCGACAGGACTATCTTCTGGTGTGGGGAGATGATTTCTGTCACGGGAAGGCACTGGTGGTGATGCTGCGAGGGCTTGGCTCCTGCTGGCCATTGCAGGAGACAGGATACATGGCTAGCTAAACCTTTAGTGTGAGCCAATACAGGTGTTCTCATATTTATCTTACTAAATACATCTCTACGCATAATGAATATGAAATGCAATGAGTACATTTATAAATGCATTAAGACATAGATAGACAAATCTTCAAGATGTATAAATTGGTCCAGCTCCACCCAGTCCGTGAATTTACACCTGATATAGACCTACTCAGAGTATCCAATTCTCTCTTGAAAACAGTGCAACACAGATGCACAGTTCTATAGATTAGGAATGTGAAAGTTAATTTTCTGAGGTGTCTGTTTTTATGATTTACCAGTCTTAAACATGAAATATCTGACTGAAGTAATCAGATTTCATGAGAGCAGAGCATGAAACATTCAGGCAGAATTCAAGAAGCATAAAATGATTAATTTAAAGTAACAAATTAAATTTCTGTTATGTATTGTGAGAAAATCCATGTGAAGTGTTCCCAATGAAATGTGGATATAGAAGAAGTTCAGATGTAAGCATATTTTGTTATGAACGTGAGACTTGGCCCATATTTGCTAAGGTTTGAGACCAGGATTCCAGCTGAGTCAACATAAGCCAGTCTGTGGTTCGAATGAGAAAACAGGTGGAAATTCACCTTGAAAATTTTTGTACTGATAATGCACTACCCAGAATTAAAGTCCTGAGAAATAAGATTATGTAAACCAGGTGTAAGGAAAACTTTGATTAGAAATTAGCCCAACCTGACAATTTGTATCCAAATCCTTTCCTGTATGAGAATCACTGAGCTGTGCAGATGTGAAAATCTCCGTTTAAAATAATACACACTTTTCTTTTGATTTGGGGCAGAGTTACAATTGGAAGGAAGCCCTCTGGAAATTTAAACATAATCAGTTTCACGCATGGTTTCATGAGACTAGGACCAAAATAAAATGTATGTTTCTTATGAGAACAGCTAATTTTATGAGAATTCTACACATTTGGGCTCAAAATTCTCCAAGAATATGTAAGACTTCAGCATTTTTAAACATCCAAACTAAATATCTGCCTTCCTGAAATGACTGCTGTGCATCACTGTAGTAAACGAATTAGAACAGTTCCAAGAAATGATGGTAGTGTTCTTGTAAGTAAAAGAATTATGACCAAATGCAAATTTGTAAGAAGTTATTGGAGGAAAGCCAGTGGAGCGAAAGGCATGAGGCAGAGAGACCTCTGTAGGCAGTGGTCCACTCAAGCTGGAGCAAACATCAAGGAGGCCAAAAAGGCTGGTCTTTTTTGGAGGTACTACTCAAAGTTGTAAGACTTGTATGTCTCTTCCTCTCATTTATTTTCTTAGACCTTTATTATTCTGATACCCACAGACAAATACCTTTCCTAAACATTGTTGGCAGAACTCATATTCTTTTGAGAGGTAAATATGTTTAATATTTTGTTTTCTGACAGTAAAAATTAGCTGGTATATTGCTTTAATTTAATTCTTTGGATATAAGTAACAAGTTTGGAATGGACAGGTAGACTTTAAGTGTGTCCAGATGATGCACATCATGCCAGATGGAGGAAAAGGGAGTAATGGTTAAGAAGCCCAGATGAACTCTTTTCCTTCAATTCTATTTACATAAAGGAATAACATTTTATTTTTCAAATTTCACCTTTATTAAAAAGAAAAATATCAAGTTACAGGCATTAAAGTAGATCTGTGCTTCATTCAAAACCAGGCTAAAACAGTACTAAGAGTGTACTTTAATAATTTTAGAAGATTTGGTCTCCAGTACTCTAAAACCTTGTTCTATGTGATAGTTATCTAAAACAGACATTAGCAGAAACAGATGTTGTTGGCTTTTTTTCTCTGCAAGGAAGGCGTAGGATTTCTCCAGAATAAAAGATATAGAAACCAAGAGGAAACATATTTTCTTGGTGCACATGTTTTCTACACTTGGCCTACTAAACTGGGATATTATAATTGCCAGACATGCCTCCTTTGAAATAGTAGATATGGAATAAAATACCCATGGTGGGAAAACACTTGAAGATGACATCAAATACAGCCTGATTCATATGCCTTTGAAATTCCATTCATATACCTTTGAAATTCCACACAAAGTTGAATGAGGCAGGCAATTCTATTGGTTTGCTGTATAAATAGGCTCTGTTTTAATGGTACCCGCTTAGAAATGGTAAATAAGTACTCAACAGAAAAAACGTAGCACTCTGGGTAAATAAAAAATAAAAATGAAAAAAAAAGAGAATAAAGATCAAGTAACAAGTTAATTAGGAAAATAATGCTTCACAAGTATTTTAAGTTCTATTCAAGGTCGATCAAAGAAAAAAGGGCCTAGTGACAAAAAGCTTGCAAAGATGGAGAAAAGGAATGCAATAACATATTTATATTCCTTTAAGACTAAGTAATTCTTCATAGTTGCATAGCATTCCCTTTGGCTCTATTTAAATTTAGTAGACAGCTATAAGCAGAGAGAAACCCAAAACAGTTGGTCACAGATAATATATTACATTATGACCAAAAGGTTAAAATTATGAGCAGAAGAGAGTTCATTCCGCTTGGAAACACACAAAGATATTTGGTGAAACTAATGCAAAACATGGATAGGCAGTGACTTGTAACACAGAGATGCCAAAAAGAAATGGCAGCACGAATGGCTAAATCTAAGGGTTAGCTGTCAATGGAATATGGCAGCAAACAAGGCCAATGACATTTTGGCCTAAGACATTAAAAAAAAATCATATCATAGTGCAGGGAGATGGAACCGCAACTTGATAGAGCACCTAGGTCGCATGTGGAATGCTCCACAACTCTCAGGATCTCACTACTGGAAACACATTAGCAAACTGGATGCAGTTCAGGGAAGGATCACAAAAATAATATTGGATTCATAAGAAAAGTTTAAAATAGCTAGATAAAACATAACTTTGTTAAAACACAGACAATTGGGACAGACATGCTCACTGGAAAGTGTTTAAGGATGTTTTCTTCAATTATGTGTGGCTATGAACAACAACAGGAAAGAAAAATTTAGGCTATTTGGAGAAAAGTTATTTCAAGAATAAGATATAATTGGTGTATGGAAACCATATGGGAGAGTCTAGTACACTTAAAACAACAAAACAATTACTAACTGTAGAAAACAAATCCATAATTACAGAAGGATTAAGTGGGCACAACAAAACGGGTTTTTTTGTACTTCTGACTTTATGACACTTGTACTTGTCTCTGGAAAGGACATTTTAGCATTATTCAGGAAAGTAAGATGTCTCAGTTGTTGTTGTTCCTTTTTTTTTTTAACCTGGGGCTAGCTACTTAAAACTGTTATTAGCTGTTCAGAAAGAGAGATCAGCTGTTCTTTTCTAAGTTTTTACATTAATGCTTATCTAGATGAGGCCCATGTTACGAGCATAGAGTAGGGACTAGGAGAACAAAATCAGTCTTCATGAGAACTGAGCTTGGCTGATGTCCCCAGTAAACGTGCAGCAAACATGAGAATGACCTAAAATCAAACATATAAGGATGATCAAAAGAGGGAAATGTTTTTTCAAGGTTTACATGACAAAAGATCTGTACCTGTAAGTCTATAATCTATATCACATGCTATAGGCCTTTTCCTTCTGGGAACTCCACAGATCCTGGGGAATCAAAGTCAGCCAGAATTACCCTTCAGATAGGTCAGTGACTCTTCTGGCACTGTGGTCCATGATAACCCTTCTTTGTGCTGTTCTTGTAAAGGAGGTTCTCCAGCTGGTATCTGACATGGAGATTGATAAAATGAGTTCTCAAGAAGTGTGAGGGGGGCCAAAATATATGATATTCATACCGTGATATCCAGTGTCACTCTTGGACTAATATGCATCTTTCCTTATTTTACTTATTGCTTTCCTCCTGCTTTGTGGGTATCTTCTGGCTTACAGATTGATTATGATGTGGTTTGACTTAAATAAGTTGAGATAGTTGGATAGGGTAGGATGTTTGAGATATTACTACAAAGGCACCTGATCCATTGTCTCAATAAAGTAACAGAAAAGATTAATTAGTATTTACCTGTACCTGCTACAGCTGCTGCGTAAACATGAGTTATCATTAACGTGAACTGACCACATCTGAATGATGAGTGACTTTTCAGGAAGTTTACCAGACTTATTTCCTAGATATTTGCAGGTAGATAGGTTTAATGTAAAAGATCTAAATTTAGGCCAACTGAACTGAAGTGTTCGGATTGGCTGTTGCAATTGGTTGTGAAGTGTACATTTGTACAACTGTTTGTGAGGAGTTCCTTATGGTATACAGGATATTTAACCTTTTTGTCCTTCCTCCCTAGCTCTTTTTTCTCCCCTTAACTTGGTCTCTCACATGACACCTGAACTGCGTAGCAGTTGTATGCTACAGTGTTCCTCAGACTATCGAGCCCCTGACCATCCCAGCCGGGGACGTTACACGTTTTTCTGCAGCTCCCCACGTCCCGCGGCCTCGGTTTGTACGTCGTGGCAGGGTGGATGTGACGCACGATAGGGAGTTTGTGCTTACGGGCAGAGCTGGAGGTGGGACGTGGGAAACCACCCCGGATCCTTTAGTTTAAACAGGGCAATAAGGTGTGAGGTTTACTTGGAAAGGAGAAAGCACAGGCTATCCTTCAGGGCTCTTTTCAATCCTGGTAAGTGGCTTGATTGAGACGAATGGTGAAGACACGGTTTGACTCATCTTTGCTCTGCTTATTTGCAAGCCCCAGTGCGTCATCTCTACCGTATTCGGACTCATGTACAGCCGCAACTGAACTTGATGGTCTGGTTCAGGGTGCTTCTGAATTTGAAAGAACAGAGTTAGAAGACCTTTTTTCCCCCGTGGTGTCTTTATGCAGTTGTTTCTAGAGTAAAAATAAATTTTTTTTCAAAGGTAATCCTGACACTGTAACTAATTTGAAATCTTGTATAAAATTGAAAGTAAACTATACACAACCTCTTTTTACGTGTCAACCTTGGTGTACTTATGTTTTGTCATGTACAAGTATCTGAACATAGCTATTAATATTTTATGGAACAGAATGTTCATATTTTAAAACAATAAATCTGTTCACTCTAAAGCATTAGATTATGTTATCTTGAATTTATCCCTTGTTTCAACAGTATGAAGAGAAACTATGAATTTCTGCTCCCACAGAAAGAGGTAGAATAGGTCTGCATTTTTTATAACCCTCAGATTTATGTCAGAAAATACAGGAAGCATCTGCGACTGTAACTCAAAAAGATTAGGACGTACATATGAATGAACTTTGATTTAGAAATGGGTTGCAAGGTCAAGTGGGATAAGATTGTTTGTACTAATGCATTTTATCTTTTGTTGAATACTGAGGAGTTATGAAGCAATATTTTTAGAAAGTATTGTTGGTATGTCTCAGTAGTGCAGTATATTTCCTCCTAAATTCCCAGGTCAAAACATTTTTCTAATCTCATACAGGGGAAAAAAAAAGTAACTTTTAATATTTGTGGCTCTGCAACACAATTGGCTGAAGTTTGCCTTCTTCAGTTTTTCATTTATAGCTGTCTGATTTTAAGCTATCTGTGGAAATTCTCTGGCACTAACTGTACTGCAATGGCCAGATAAAACAGGTGAGAGTAGTCCAAAGAGGAGATGTCACTTCTCAAAGCATTATAATCATTCAACTGAAATGTTCTTCCAAGATTCCGTGTTTCAAAGTATTGCTAATAAACATTTAGTGACAGTACCCAAAACGTATCAGTAAAACGTACTAAAGCATAACTTTAATTACTTTCTGAGTTAAAATTAATAGATAACAAGCTGTTGCTAGAAGACAGTGCAAATGAGGCATCTTAGTGCTTGGAGCCTTTTCTGAGCTACTAGGGCTTTTGGTGCAGGAGCCATGAATTGCTCCCAGCAATAGTCACTAATCTGTGACCTTTCTGGTCTGATGAATTCGTCAAAGTTGTGCTAAGAAAGCCTGCTCTTTTTGGCCTGATGCTTTTGGATTGTCCTTCATTATTTGCTTCTTTTTGATATGGAGAAATCACATTTTTCATTAATTTACAAGACATTTAGTCTGACAGTTTAAATTATGTTATTTTCTGTAGGTTGAAACTATCCAAGTTGTAGCAATAGTTTCCTGAAATATCTGAGAGCAATTTATTGGGAAAAAACCAAACCCAACCCAAACCAAAAAACCCTACTAAAATAGATTCTCATCCCTGAAGTCAGCCGGTGTCTTTGCATTTATCCCAAATAGGAATGGTCCCTCGTAGAAAGCTTTGAGTACCTGCAATTTGTTGGCCTCACTGAGAAAGCAATTGAATGTCACTCGAAAGGAAGTAAAAGCCATGACCGAAGCCTTGGGACAGCTCAGCATTTCTGAGGAGGTACATTTCAAAATCGGATCCCAAATGAACTGCTGAATTCCAGCACCTACCTATTAAGTTCTGTCCTGTGCAGTGCCTTAGGGCTTGAAGGAACGAGAATCTGCGTGCAACTGGCTACTACTAATTTTATAGCCAAGTTTGAATGTCACTGCTGTAGAATTGATTTTAAGCTTGCTAAATCAGGAAAAATGATTATATAACCTTAAAAAGAATGAAGGTGGAGAAGAAATGTGCTTTGATATATATGAACTACACTATGTGAATTTATTTCTCAGTTATTTACATAGTGTCTGAATTAATCAGTGTCATTGCCGCAATAAACACCTTGAATGAAAGCCAAAAGAATGTAATTTTAGGGCATTGCTTCCATTTTGGCAG
This sequence comes from Leptodon cayanensis, assembly GCA_027564655.1. Classification (NCBI taxonomy): domain Eukaryota; kingdom Metazoa; phylum Chordata; class Aves; order Accipitriformes; family Accipitridae; genus Leptodon; species Leptodon cayanensis. The sequence continues at coordinate 6,112,825 of JANXJC010000013.1, forward strand.
TGTTATTACTTCAGTAGAAAGGAAGTTCTAGAGAACATAATGAATGTTCTAAGCACGGGGCAAAAATCAATATAAGATATTCCCTTGTATCGTAGCTTAAAATAAGTGCAACGTTTGCAGCTTATTTTCCACACCTGTTATATAATATCTCAGACAAGTTATTTTGATGTTAGACAAGTTCACTTTATGTATAAGACAAATCTCACAACTGAAAATGCAATTTACTGCTAGTAACTCTAAATTTTCCAAAGAAGCCAAGGCTAAAGCTGGATATAATCAGTACTGCAGTTATTCCACACTTCTGCTCAGGGCACTATTATTTATAAGGCAAGCTATCTAACTGGTTGCCCAGGTTAAGTACCCAAATCAGAAAATACTGCTTGGAGTCTGAGGTTTGTCTCCAGTGATTGTCAGCTTTCTTTTAAAAATGAGAAATACTGGTATTAATCATACAACAAGGCTCGGGAGGTGTATTTTACACACCCATTCTGGGATGTGGCAAATCATATTTTGAATGTGCCCATCACTCCCTAATGACTATATGGAGAACACGGGGTTAATGCCTTCCTCCTTTGGAACCAGAAATAATTAAAGGCAGTCAGAAATTTTCAAAGAAATTGTACATCCATTAAAAGCAGCTGAACAAAATATCTGAACAGCATCTAAACACAAATCATTCTTAGATTTTTTTTTTCAAATTCATACTGTTAAATATATTGTGTTAAAGTTTAAAATCTCCCTTATAAAATAATCTGTACTAAAAGAATGCTTTAGACCAAAAGGAATTTTACAAACCAAGCTGTTTATAGCATCACTAAATAAGAAACACACAAAAAATCAAAATTATCTAAATAAAATTATATTTTTACTAATTTTACTACTTCACTTTATGCTCATTTACAGTATTTGACATCTGAATTGGTTTTGAATTGAACTCTACCAAACTGTGATACGGTTTTGCTATAGAAATAAATATACAGTAGGCATGTGTAGTTGCAAGAGTGAAACTCACACAGAAAATTTGGAGTTAGGGTTAAAAACCAAATGATTGTCAACATTGAAAGTCAAGGAATTCTCAACTGTTTTGAAGATCTACTATCACTTTGATCCTTTTTCTTACAGATCCTCTCCTTACTGATATTGTGCTACCAGTTACAACTTCACCAATCTGTCTTCCTGTTGGCTGTGTCACAACAATATAGCACAAGTTGAATGTGTTTTGATGAAAGAATACGCAGTTTCTCTTTTGGTGGGCATCAGTCCCTTGTGCCCGGTGGACTGGAGTCAGAGAGTGCATGTGGAAGATCTGTATTACCAGCTTGTACGTGCATCGCAGCATCCGTCTTTAGTGGCAAGAGTTTGGAGGGTTTACAGAAGAACTGATCTGGCTGTCGGTTCTATAATGAGACAGTCTAAGGGATGTGTACTTGCTCCCTGATCTTCTCGGATACCCCATTATTGGCTCTTTTCCCAGTTCTTGGTGGTGTGGTATTGACCATCTGTCTTCTTATCTGATTAGCGTGGAAGTGCAATGCCTCTCTGATTTCCTCGTGGTGGGACAAGGCTCAGCGTTGCCCTCCTTGTGACCCCAAGCCCCAGTTCGCAGAGGCAATAAAGGATAACGAATGGCAGTTAGATATGAAGTAAGCACCAAAGTCTCAGTTAGCCCATATATTATGTGCTGGGAGTTATGGTCTCCAATGAAGGTTCGGTTTGTGTCGTTGAGGAACTTCCTAATGACTGCCAAAGTACTGATTCATCCTCCAACTCCGTAATGCAATATATCTACTCATTCTTTCCATGTCCTTTGGAGATACTAAGTCATAAAGTATTGTAGTAACTGAATAGCCAAGGTAGTAATGGCTGTTCTTTGTGCTGCTACGGTCTGTAAGAATTTAGAGTGAAAAGGAGACAGGGCCTGTTGGAGAGAGGGCCATATGTGCCAGGACCGAGTGGAGGTGCTCCCTCACTCCCTGGACACAGAGGCCAGGCTGCCTGGCCTCCGGTGCGAGTTCCTCGCAGGCAGTATGGATGCAACGGCAAGAAAAGTTTCCAGTTGTTTTGAGAACGATGAAACCAGCCTTGTGGCTTCCCAAGGACCCTGAGATTCCCAGCGTTGGTACAGCAAGTCCTCTGGCTATAACAACAACGACGCTAGGAAACTTCACAAGAAAGACAACCTGCGGTCTACTGTGGCTGTGGGTTTTGCTGCTAAGCACAGCAGCTCTGTAATGCACATGTCTGTCTGAACAAAATCTGGTTTGGATTGTAGCTGGCCTGGGTGTTTGAGGAAGTTTCTTCTTCAGCAGACGGTCATAATTTTTTACCAAACATTGCAGAGTTAGACATTTACTAAAAGACACATGCGCGCTGCATGGTAACCATGTGCATCTCTTGCTTGCATAGCACTGCCAAAACCTTCCACTGGCCTGGTTTGCTTTTGCATAACGAACTTAACTTTAGGTCCAGAATGCAACGCAGAAAGGGGCTTGCAGAGATTTCTCCCAGCACATCCTAGTAAACTTGACATTGCACAGATTTAAAAGCCTGGATGCTCAAGTGTTAGCATCAAATGCTGTAAAATCTTTCCTCCGATCTGCTCACTAACTAGTGTTAGCCAAAATCACTGGTTCTGCAATTGGGAGATGTCACTGAGTTCAAGAAAGTGCTGAAAGCTCTGTGAATCTCTTTTTGGAATTTCAAACCTTATACTGTCATTGTAGGATTATGCAGTTTTTGAATCCTTGCCAAGTTCTGATGTCAAGTGCAATGTTGACGTCAGACATGCACAAAGAAACAATGCTATATGCCTTCTGCATACCATGTATATAATCAATATATAATGTATTTTGCACACCACAAACCCAGCCTTAGAATTCAAGCCATAGCGAAACAGAAATGACAAGAAAAAAATAGCATTGGCTGTGAGGAGCTAACAGAATTAAAAAAATCAATCCCTGATGTAGAGAACTTCTTATGTCAGAGAAAAAAAAGTGCTAAATAAAAGTCTGGTTTGAATTCTGTATCAACACTGATAGCAAAAAATAAGAATAAACAAACCTCATGACTTTAAATGTTCTGCCTCTTATTTCTCTAAATTATTTTTCACATTACAGAAAATGAAAAAAAATTAAGAAATGGAGAAGAGAGCTGCCAGATGAAGAAAACAACAAGAAACATCACTTCAGCAGATGGGTTCACATTTTCAGTTGAAACTTTCCTTCTCTTATACCTAGAAATGAATGGAATGTATCTTTCACAGGAAGACCTATACAGTATTTAGGTCAGGTTAAATGATAACAATTGTGCTCCGTACTCTTTGTACTTCTTTTGCAGAAAAAATGTTAATACCAGTTGTCAGCAATATGATGATGGATGAGGCTGAATCTTAAAATATAAAAATCAAAAGCTGGAGATGAAAAGCATTATATAAAAACGATGACCATGTAAATACTTATATACTAACGGCATAGCTGTTTGCACAGAACTTTGGCAACTGCTTATTAAAGAAATGGGCAGGAACGTCATTCCTTTCTGCTTTAAGGTCCACATGGTGTCCGAGTTCAGAGTGTGTGGGGGAAGAAAAGCGTTCCAGGGAGGAGCCAGTTATTGAGATGAAAGAAATATGTGCTGGGAAAATCCACATGAGAGCAGCATCAGCAGGGCTAGAGGCAGGGGTTAATAGACACTGGTGGGGTTATCAGGGTGTTTTCCACAGATTTCTGCTTTGGACATTACCCTGTTCTGCTGAATGTGTACGTGCTTGAGTCTCTTTCTGCCTTTTCCCCTGCAGACCAAATGATGTGTGCAAGCTTGCAAAAGAAAATGCGACATGAAGATGGATCCACTAAGTAATGCAGCTGTGGACTTCTATACACAAATCTTCTTGCAGAGATTTAATGCAAAATTAACCTCTCTGTATATTCATAAAGGCTTGCTACTTTGAGATAAATAGATTGATTAAGCTAAGCCACAAATGTGTGCAGGGGAATGATCAAACACTGCAAAAAGATATCCTACTAAAAATAAAAAAAAAATAAAATTGAATCTGTGCATGAGCAAAACACCCTGCTTGTGAGAAAAAAAAAAAAACCAAAACTACAAGTGTGAGACTGTATTTGAAAGGGAGGGAAATATCCTTAGCCTTTGAAAGGAGGTATCCCGCTTTAATGAGTGAGTCTGGTGCATCTGCCTCAGGGTGGGAATTCCTCACATGGAGACCCAGAACCAAGAACACCCAGATCCAGATGGAAATTTCAGAGAGGGAGCAAAGGTAACCTAGCCAATCCCAGCTGCCTCAGAGGGAGAAACAGTTTGGGCTTAGGACTGAATGCTGAATGAATAGGAAAAAATAATAATCATTCAGACATGTTTTACCTTACTTTTTAATAAAAACAAAGTTCTTCTTTATTTGAAAGGATTTTCTTTATTTGAAGAAATAAGTAAATAAAACTCAGGCAAAATATTAAAATCTGTTGGGGGAAACAAACTTTAACAATTCCACATGTTTTTTAAGATATTGCTAAAAGATGCTGAATCTGCTCAAATACAGTATAACATTTCTGTGTGTATTGTGCATTGCTCAACACTTCAGCTAATTCAGAGTATTCTGGCATTCTAATGACAAACAGACCTGATTAAATGAGAAAAGGATGTGAATGCCACTGGCAGCTACTTATATTCCTTTAAAACAAACATACCAACACACCAAAAGTAAATCCCTCTTGTTTTGTTTTGTTTTGTTTGAAACCAATATCCCATATTGTGTTGAGTGAGCAGACATCTTGGGAACAATTCACAAGAGTATTTGTATCACTATTTAGTTTTGACTTACAATTATAAAAATTATAGTTATTTAGCATATTTGAAAAACAAGTAATTTTTGTGCCTAACTTTAGAAAATGATGTTTGGACATTTTAGCTGTTATTTCATTAGAGAGTAAGTTAAAGGAATAAAAAGTCCACATTATAAATACAGGATTCAAAATACAGCATATAGCTCTTTAAGTTTTCATTCTTACAAGTATTTCTTTCACACTCAGTTGTTCTTTCTGGTGGATTTCAGTACTTAGCATCTTAACACCTAACCATATTGTGATAACCCTGCCATGACTGCAAGGAGTTGACTCTTTTCTTGTTTATTATAAGCAAACAACAAAAAAAGTAAAAAGCATATATATGCATATATAAATTGATACATTTAGCTACAACACATTTTCTCCTACCTAGGTCTATCACTTCTCTAAATCAAATGTGTTTCTTCATTGAATTCTGCATAGTCTCATTTACAAGTCTAAAGAGAAAATCATTCCAGCATAGGAACAACTAATTTGGAGCTACTTGGGGAAAGCAAAGAAAAAAAAAGAAAGATATTTCACATATTTGCAAAGATCTTAACACAGTGGCACATGAGTTTTGGCTAGAGCCTTTGGTGCTGCATAGTGCAAATGCTAAAACGTGGTAACTGATAAAGATTGTTGTATGGTGAAATGCCTAATTCAAGGGGCACATCTTGCAACGTCCTTGTGTCTCACACAGCAGCTAACTAAAACAATTTGGACTCAGCCTGTTCTGTGGTTAATTGACATCTTGAACTCACGACCCTTCAGTGAATGTGCTGTCCTAATTAAAAAAAGATTTTCAGTCTCTACCACTGCATCCAAGGACTATATTGGCCACAGTAAGTAAAAATGCTTCTCTCAGCCATCTCCAGTCTTACTCGTCACAGCAAAACAAAGAGTTTTTGTACAGTTTTAAAAGTCTTCAAAGCAAATTTCCAGAGAGCAGGGTATTTACAAAGCACCTTAATTTTAGAGGTGGCAGCAAATATGATATCAGGCTGTAACAGGTTAAACGTGCCTTCAGGAACAAAAATGAAACCTGTGAAAATTACAGAATTTGTCACCTTTTCAAGATGCACTGGAATCTCCATTTAGTGGGACATGTGGGTCATATAAAGTTTTTGGGGGTTTTTTGGGGGGTTGGTTTTTTTTTTTTATCCTGAGTTTTCAATCTTTGTATACCTAGACAGGCACTAAAAACAATGGTAGCGCAGATGAGGAATTTCTAGTGATACCGTGCTAATTATGTTTTCCAGTGGGGAACGTCTGGACTTCCTGTGTTGGTGGATTAGTGTGTGGGAGGAGAACTGTCTGTTTATTTACAGGAATTTATTCACCTTATCCCTAGCCATGATTCTGGGAGGAGTTAATATGGCTATATAAGCATAAAAGCTCAATCCAACAGTTCTTACCCTGGCACCTTTAGTAATATAGCCCAAGGTAGCTACGTCTAGTCAGTAAGTATAACAGAACTGCAAACAGCAAAAGTCAAGGTAGAATCTCTCAGATTCGTTGTTTCCTTCCATGATATTATAAAATTGGGCTTGCACCTACTCACAGTCCCCGTGCCAGTGCATCCCACTGAACACAGGGGTTATCCTTAGATTCATACTGTCAAAGAAAAACAACTTTTAGAGCTTTCCTATTTTGAACATTCAAATGATGACTGATAGTTTCCTTAATATTCTTAAGTGATTCCACACATTGACAGAGAGGTTATTCATCTGAATTGTAAGTAGGTGAGACTGGCAATGTATCTGTGGAGGGAGTTCTGTGCTGAAAAGCACCAGAAGTAGCATTTGCCTGCATCCGAAAATCAGAGATATGGGGCAAATGAAGGTAATAAGAACCGCACTTCCTACCAGCGCACAAAAGGCAGCAGAATGTAGCAGGCAAACAACGTGCAGCAAGACAGAATACACAGCTGGAAAGAGGAAGAAGTCTTTGGATTCTACTGCACACCTAGGCCCTGTTCAAAAACTCCCCTGCAACCCTTCGGAAAGACTCCTGCTGACTTTTGGATGCTCTTTTTTATGAGTGTTTTTGAAAACCGTTGGGATCTATTGTTGCTTTTGCAATAAGAGGAATTTTAAACCAGTCTATATGCCTTCAAGGAAGAGCTTGATCATCCGGGTAGTGCATGCGGTCTGTTCCTCGGGATACTGGGGAGCTGTAGGGAATTCTCTAGATGCCGGGCTAATATTTATGGCGTAATTCTGGACTTACCGCACTCCCTTTTGAGTCTACAGTATATCAGAGGGAATATTAATGTCTGAGCTGTGGTTTTCCCCATTTGAATAATGGAAAAAAGGTAAATACTTCTAACTACTGTCTAGAAAACAGGGTAAAAGTGGGATGTTCAGTCACTGGTTGAAGTTTGACTTCAACCTGGGGGAGCTTTTCTCAGACAGTGGGTGCAGGCTGTCACACAGCACAGGTGGCTTCATTAAAGACAGGCAGCACTGAACGTTGAAAGCCTGTGCCAATGGACTTAAAAATACACATGTGTTTAAGTGATTTAAAATGAGAACTGTAATACAATATTTGCATGGAAATAGCTCTAAAGACACTAAAAGACCTAATTATCAATAATTCCCGGGATCTGGAAATTAAACCAGACTTTCTGTGATGCAAAAGCATGCTGAGACATTTGGCTTCTACAGGCTTCATAAAGCCCTTCAACCCCAGACCCCATGGGTACAGATAGTTTTGATTCCACTGAACCTATGCTACCTAACTGTGCTGTGTGTTAGCAGTTCCTACGAAAATACTCAAAGGAAAGTTATAGTCAGTTTATTAGAAAAAAAAAAGTTCTTTCTTTCTACCCATTACAACTTTATCCTTACTACAACTGCCTAATGGTGCGTTTAAAGATCATCCTTTATTAAATACTATTTGCCTCTTTTCCACTAGAGCCTTTAACCTTTTTCATTCCATATTTAACTTCTATGGGATTTTGCTTCAAAGAAAGTGTCTTGTCTGTAGTTAGTCCAATGATAAGGCAGGAGGCAGTAAATGTACAAGTGAAAAAAAAAAAAATCTTGGAATTCAAAAAATACTGCTAAGTGGGGATCTGCTGGAGAGCTCTAATATGACCAGGAAAAGCACTGCTGGAAAAAATCCAGGGAAGGAGAAATAGGGATTGGTGCCAGGTACTGTAAGTGCAAAGGCTCGGGATAGATGTGCAGCCAGCGAAGTGTCGGTGCCATTGGTGTGGAAAGCAGCCACCTAAAGCTGTGATGTGGCAGGGGATCAGAGACTACTGCTGCTGCAGCTCCGTGCAGGGAAGAAGCAACATCACGTAACAGTTGGGCTCTGCCACACAGGCTTGAAGACTTGCCAGGGTTGCCAGTCAACCTTTTAAAAAAAAGGATTCTGTCGCTGGATGACTGGACTCTACTCTCTTTAAAATCTGCAGATATTTTTGAGAGAGAACTCTGCCTTCTTTCTTTCCCCCCTCTGAAATGGAAAGCAGGAGTGAAATTCGCATTTTCTTTTTCATGAAGATACTAATTTTCTTTTCATTGGATAATCAAAGAAGAGACATTGTTTACAGCTGGTTTACAATGCACGTAGCTTTGTGTAGATTAGTGGAACCCAGATGATGAAAATGTCCATTTGCACAGGCTTCCAAATGGCAGGATGTTTGTCCAGATTTGTTTATGGTAGTCATTTCCACTGACCTGTGGATTTGTATGCTTGAGCTTTTTGTTTTGAAAGCCAAAGGCAGAGGCTGACCTTGTCATCTTGGAGAGCTGACTGAAACCATGAATTTTGTTTTCATAGTCAAACATCTTCTCCAATGCCTCTCTTACTGTCATTTGGGACTGAATTTTCTTCTTCTTTCATTAAATGCCATGGAGAAGGCCAGCAGGGATAGGGGGATGACTATACCCAGCATTTTATTGCTTTGTTTATGAAATTGTTCAAGACTGATTCAGATTATTAAGGTTTTAAGGGCCTGAACGTACAAGATCATCATTGCTTATTTTCCACTGAGGTCTATGGGAGCTTTCAAAACCTGCCAGATTTCAGCTTTCACCCTGAGCAAGGATGACTACACAATTTCAAACCTACTCATCAGTATATGACAAGAAAAAAGAAGTATGCCAAACATATTCATTATTAATATTGTACAGAAATAAACATTTCAGTGTATGGATAACAGTGGCCATAAAACTTGAATGTAAATTCAGGGAGATATTGGGAAGCAGTATGAGTTTTGTGCGTCTCTGGAAATAGGCGAGAAAACTACTGAGATTCTTTAATCATTGTTGTCAAAAAAGTCTATTAAAATTGACAAGATTTAGGAAAGACGTGCAGGTTTTTGAAAGCCTGACTGAAAAAGTGACTGACCAGAAAAATTCAACATATTTCGTTTATCCAGTGCAAGGTTGAAAAGTTCAGCAGGAATCTCTTGCAAAAAATGATACATGACTCATAAACCTAAGAGAAAAAGGAAAACCAAGCTGTGCTAGGTCTATTGTGTAGGCAAATGCTAGTAAATGCCTTAATAGTTTCTTAATTGTTAAGATAGAGTTAAACTAACTCTCACATACAGAGAAAAGCTTATTACCACTTTTAAAATTCAGTACTCAGTATTTAACTAGTGTTGGTTAAAAGCTGAAGCTAGATACTATTCAGACATGACAGAAGATAATACTTTCAAAGTCAGGAAGAGGAATCATGGAGAATATATATATATTCATAAAAGTATATTTTATATAAATAAGTATACATAAATGTATCAATATATATACGTATACCTAAACTTATGGGTTTATATTTAGCTTTTTACTGATAATACTGTAAACTTGTGGTGTTTAGATGATATTGCCTCTGGAAAAATTATAGAGCTACATTGTCTTTAAGATTGTTCTTAACACCCAACACAAGTAACAGAGGTACACATATAGGAGAGATAATAGGCAAAAGTTAATGAGAAAAAACTTTTAGTATAACATAGGACTGCAGATGCTGTCTACTTAGAAAGACAGCTGAAAAGTTATCACTATTAATTTATTTTACATGTAGTCTGCATTATAAGATCAAAAATTGTCTGCAGAACAGGCAATGTTTGATCACTGTATACTGTTTTTTCAGCTTAATTACTGACAGCCATCTTACTTAACCCCATATTTACCAAGTTTCGGCCCAAAGACAAAGGGGTTGCCTAGTGCATATGGCAAAAGCCTGTTATTTTTCAGTTCAATATGACTCTAAGGAGACCTTACATAAGGAAAATATTGATTTTTGAAGCTTTTTCCTATAGTTTCAGTGCCAGATTCTTGTAAGGGGGCTCCATACACTTTTCTTTGTGTTTTGACATTCAAGTTCAGAGCTGGTTACATACTTGAACACCAAGAGCCAATAAAGACAACTAAATCTGGAATACATTAAGGCTCCAGAGATGCAGGATCTGGAAAAGCTTCAGCCATTGTGCATGACCATGATTTACTGTAGCTTCAGGTTTGGTTGTAAAATATTATGCTTATCATGCAGGGTATTATGTTATTCGCTATAATCCTGATAATTTATCAAATGAATTGAGAAGTTATTCATTACTTGTTCTAGAGAGAAGGGCCTCTGTAATGTTTTTTTTATTAGGTCTGAACCAGTTGAGTTCATATTTTAATATTGATGTAGCTTCTGTCAGATGGCACATTGCTTTACATGTTAGAAGAATTATTTTTTCTATTCTATTTTCCATATAATTTCAGAAAGATTTTCTTAATTCCTTTAGTACCTATTGTTGACAGATGAGTGTCTATCAAGGAGGATTTTTCATTAAGGTGTTATTTGCTATTACTACAATACTACAATAAGTGAAAAAAAACTTTAAGCACTTTTGTGTAACCACTATATTAAATGAATGTGGGATACAGGTTTAATAGTTTTCTTGAAATATCTCTTTTACTTATTGGAATATATAGGTATGCATTTGTGTCATGTGTGCATGTGACTGATATGCAAATAACCCCAGTTTCTAAGTTAAGTGATTTTTTTTCTTTCTGAGTTACTAATTTGATTACAATATCTATTAACACCTTAATCCTGAATGTGAAAAAAATGCACTATGTTCTCAGCATCTGTTGTGGATTGTATCTCATATTTTCTTGGAAAATCAAAAGTGTCAATAAATGAAATAGTATTACATATAAAAATAAATTCCAATACTAAAAGATACTATGTATGTAGATACATGTAGATGCATACATAGATGTATGTATTTTTACATACAACAAAAATATCCTTTACCCCAGGTACTGCAAAACATCTAGACCTCCTCTACTGTATGTATCTATTTTAGGCTGTATTCAACCTGTTTTATTTTTATGAGATTTAGGAAATAATGAGAAATTTACCTGTGCTTCATTTATTGCAAAATTGAGGAAAAATAAATCTGGGAAATTACACATGATGCACCTAAGACAACATAGCTCTAATTGTTATTCTGGATTTCTTTAACACTGAAAAGCTGGATTTCCTTAGCAACTTCCACCGTAAACTCAGTGACCAACATTCTTCCAGCAATTTTTTTCTGATAACATCCTACACAAGTGGTGAAAACAATTGAACCTCTTTAAGACATACGTTTACGCCCCTTCTAATTCTCATGATCATCCCTCCATTTAGAAACATGTTAAGCTCTTTTTCTATTCATCCAACAAGGGTTAGTAACATGACATCTTTTCTTCTCCACATCCAATTTTTCTCACGTTGTTTAATTGCTTAATTAAATTTCATTGGACCTATGGTTCCATATTTAGTTTCAATTGTGTTACTTCCTGTTGAGCATCTAGCAGGAAATCATATCCATTTGTTTAAAGACAGATATTATGTATCCCTACAAACTTTGCCTTGGTGGTCTGCCACTGGCCATCCTAGTGATTGTGTTAATTGCTAACAAGTGGTTCAGCCTGGACTTTTTTTAAAAAAAAACCAACTCCTAGTTCAGTCTTGCCTGTAAGGAAGTTCTGCCAAAGCAGCATTGACAATGCAACCCAAAATCTGTAAAAAACTGCTGTTACCCTGGCAGCAAACTGTCGCTGATCCCTGCAACTGAGAGCCATGTCATGAAGAAGACAACAAATGCCAGAGCAGTTTCACAGATATTAAATCATTTTATCTGGAATAAAAAAATTATCTAGTTACAAGCAAAGCTGTATGTGTACCACACAACTGTCATCACTGTTCTTCCTGAATACCTGCAAAAATCAGTGTGCAATCATCATACCAGACCTTTCGGTCAATTCCATGTGGAAGATCTTCCTGTCCTGTCCTTGGTGGTGTAAGAGTGTGGGTAAACTCTGGGATGATGTCTTAGATCCTTGTTAATTTTTTTTTCCATCAAAACAATGCTCTTGCTTGGTTTGTCTTGGCTATGCTAGTCTGGGTATATTGATTATATGTCCACATTGGACAATTAGCTGCACAAAGCTATTTTAAACAGATAATTAAAATGCGGTGAGGAGCTGGGAATTAGGACAGTGAAATGAAGGATGCAATCAGGGAATGTTGCATACCATCATGTTATTTATAAAGGGGGGAATTACAGCTAGGGTGTTTGGTGTAACAAGGAACATGTACTCTCAGAGTCTTTCAGCCAAAACTAAATTAAGATTTCACGGGAAACTGTAGTTATACCTATGCACTGCTAAGGTGTTAAGAAAATCGGACAACTTCTTCAACAGTTGGATTGAAAAAGCTGAACTGCATGCACCACTGGGCATCTGTTATCATGTTAGCATCCAGAAGGAAACGGAATGGGACTTCTCTGCTAGAGGTCATGCTATCAAGGGGCTGTGGCATCACGAAACTGGAGATTTCCATCAATGTGAATAGTGGGAAACAATAGATTAATGATGACCAAAGTGTATGTGTTCAAAGAAGAAAGTCTAGTTATAACACTCCTCATATGTGTCTTTCTTTAATGATTTTCCATGGCAGAATCCTTACAGAGATTTGTGAAAAGAAAGGCATTGTCCATGCCTTTCCAACACTTAATCCTCCCAGCAAAGGAAAAAAAAGCCCTATTAAATCACCATCCTCTTAAAGACTGAACCTCTCCTTGTGTGCAGCAGAATTTCATCATTTGGGAGCACTAGAAACTGCTTCCCTTAATTTGATACTTTGTGTCTAATTGTCAGTGATGAATGAATTTAATGTCAGACAAATCTTCAAAAGCAAAAGAATTATTTTGGTTTTAATTTAAACCCATCTTTTTTACAAATGAAAATTTAGATCCTTTGGCTTTCTGAAATTTAACACTGTATTTTTGGAAATGTGTTTTTAAACATTTGCCAGTATGTATATGGTCATGTCACTACCCTTCCTAGATTTGACATCTGTTTATAGCACAGACTGAATGTTGTAGTCTTGTTACACTGGATGCAAAAGTACTTTTTAATGAGTTAATTTATTTCAGCTGTTCTAATGCCAGTTTTTCTTCATTTAAGTACCCTGAAGAACTTTAAAGAATACATGGTTTTAGTCTTTTTAATTAGTCTCATTCCAGCTAATTAATCTGTAAGAAAAAGACATGCTAGTTTTATATTGTCTCAAGGTTGTTTGAATTAAATGTCATCTATTGTGATTTAGATTTAATATCAGGAATACAAAAAAGGATACATACATTTTTGCACTTGTGAATACCATGCCAGAATATTTTTTCTACAGTGAGGCCAAGATCCAGAAAGAGATTTAGGCGTATAATTCCTATTTCACAACCACAGGGTTTCACCAATCAAGCACTTAAAAAATTCTGGCTCCTCTTCACTCTTAGTTACACAGGATCCTGATACCTGTTTGGCATTTCAACTTTTTCTAAAGAGATCACACAATGCATATTCACATGTAACACGAACCCTGCTCACTGCTAGGTCTGCTTCTAGTCTTTTGTTCTCCTATATAACTCCTCTTAAGTGAACACTTTGGTCTTGGTTTGTTTCCCCAGCTAGAGAAGTACTTCTTTTCTCAGTAACTTCTAGTTTGAGTCCCAAACTTGACTCTCACAGAGAAAGAAATGTAAGAAGACATATTACAAGACATAACTGTATTTTCTGTGTTGAGACTAATTATTTTTCACTTTTATGTATATATTTCACTTCAAAAATACTAAGTTATAAGTAATAATAATCAATATTCATTATTGGAAATGTGCAAGGAAAATGGAAACCTTTCAACAGCATTTCACTTCTTTAAAAAGACTTTAAAAAGAAAAGGAGATTTTTATCTTCCATTGTTTATTTTGTCCAAAATCACAAAGTCATTCTGGCATGTGTATCTGTGTAACTGAATATCTTCCTATACAACAATTTTGGATGTACCACCAGTGTTTAAAGAAATCTTTAGAAATATATATAGAGAAGTGCTTTTTAGAAATAATTCGAAACATAATGTTGCAGAATTACTAGATGCAGCAACTGCGATAGACTTTTTTAAAGACAGTTCTCACTCAAAACTATTCACTCAAACCCAACTGAATTTTGCACAGTGGGATTTGGACCAAAAGAGTCTTTGGTTCTAAGTTTTAAAGAAAAACATAGGCAAAACATAGTTTTGCATAACTAAAGTCTACTGCATACTGCACCATCTAATAAATTACATATCTAATGGAAAAGTCAATTTATACACATCAGTGGAATACCTGTTGAAACACCATTGTTGCTATAACATTTTTGGTTATACCTTTATCTGGATGTAAGTGGAATTTCATCCCTCAATCCAGTTAGACCCACCTGCCTGTGATCCCTCCTGCTTTTTTGTTTACTCTTGTACAGTTCATCTGAAGGATCAAGTTATCTGAGAGTACAAGCTCACTGATGGTTTTATGTCAAAGATCAATACTTTTAAACAGTATAGAGTGTCTGTGATGTGAGTTGGGTTATTGTACTGAAACAATAGAGGAATGTTGCATTAGAAAACGTAACTATCCACATGTGAGCAATGTTCAGAGGGCCAAGTACAAAAAAAGTTTTGTGTGACCATCTCCCTTTTCTCTGCCCATGCACGAGAGATTTGGCTGTCCCAGCTGTCAGCACTATGTTAACTACTTTCACCTTAATTATATTCTAAACTCAGGCTGTACCTAGGAAAAGATCATTCATAGCCACAATTGTGCACAGAGACCTACAGTTGATCCTGAAGTATGAAAACTCTATGGAGGGGCAGACTGCTGGATCCAACTCACATAATTCTGTCTTGTAACTATTCTCAAATACCAGGCGTGTGGGGGAGGACATCTTGCAAGGCAAAGCTCTTTTGTGAGTTGCGGCTTGTTATGCTTCTGATCATTCACTCTGTAATGCTGTGTGATAGTTCATACTTGCTGGAACCGTATCATTTCCATGGCCTTCACAACCCTCGGGAGTTAATGAGCTCTGTGCTTCTCTGAGAACAGCTCAAAGAAACAAAATCCACAAACAAACCCAGAAGACTTGTTTCCTGACTTCTAAAGTAGAAAAAAAGAAAGAAAGAAAAAGGCACAGAGAGCTCAAGCAACATGGAAAAGCAGGTGTATTCTAAATCTATCATACCTAGAGAATAATATGTATAATATATACACTTTTTACGAATTTAGCAAACTAAACTACAATTTTTTGAAGTCTTGCCACTGGCAAATAAATCCTTCCACCTGGGCATGGGAAGAATCACAGAATCACAGAACGGCTGAGGTTGAGGGGATCTCTGGAGGTCATCTTGTTCACCCCTCCTGCTCGAGCAGGAACACCTAAAACCGGTTGTCCTGGACCATGTCTAGGACATGGACATGGAGCATGTCCATATTCAAAGTGCATTGTAATCATGTTCCTTAAACATGATTTTGCTGAGTGAGGTAAAATATGAGTAGGATTATTACCTCACATTGTATGCATCTTGGAGAAAAGATACACACAGTGTAAATATCGTGCTAATTTTAATGGATTTCCTTGGTATATCAAAAACTTGGAACATAAATGTAAGTTGCCATGAAAGAAGAGGAAATGGAAGAAATATTAAAAAAACCATTACTTAATACTGAAACCATGGTACTAAAGAGGAAGTTGAACAAAGTAAAATGAACTCATTTTTTGGATAGGGTTAAAAATCAGAGAAATTAAAGTTTTATCTTTTCGCAATATCTAATAAGCAACCTGGCACATTTCAGAAAGTGCTGTGAAAAAGGTATGAGGATAAATACACAAGGAGATGAAGGGTGTTCTGATAAGCAGAAGAGAGACATTTTCTATGCAAGTCAGCTCAATTTAAAGTGAAATTTTAACTTTTTGGGGTGTGATGGTTTGGTCTGCTTTTCCTTATCGATTGCGCTAATTTGGGGGAATAGGAACAACAAAAAGAAAGCCTTGGCTGTATGTTAGGCTACGTGACGAAAGGTTCCCACCTCCACTCACAACGGTGGGCAGGGGAACACCCCCACCCCCCCTCAGAGACGTGAGCTCCTGACGCGGTCCCTCCCTGGGGACAGGCCGAGGCCAGACTGGGACACAGGCCCACAGCTGGGCTGGGCTCGGTGGGGCTCGTGGCCCGACAGGGCTGGGGGGGGGCTGGAGAATGGCCCCGCTGCACTGCCATTGGGGTAGGGGCTGATGGCCCCAGGGGGCTGACATGGAGTCCTGGGCTGTGGGCAGGATGGGGGGAGCCCCAAAGGGCCGGGCAGGGACACTCTGGCCTAGTGGTGCCTCAGGTGTCATGGCAGGAGCGTGGAGGGGTGGCAACCTCACCTGGAACAGGTTACAGGCCTCTTAGCACTGTTTCATTGCCAACAGATGTAAACGTTGACGTATTTCAGCCCCTCCTGTTTGATTTAAATTTGAAATCTGAAATTTTGCTGTGAAGTGTTCTCAAAGAGGGGCAACAGTCCTTCAGTCAAGCGATAAAGTCTTAAAAGATACAGAGCTTTAATGTAGTTCTCTCCCAAGGTTCCAAAAGGAATTGAGGTACGTTACAGACGCACGTCTTGTTCGTTATGCAACAAACATTGTGAACATGCAAATCGGATGATGTCTGGCTGCGCATTGGAATTTGGGAATCTGACTGGTGACCAGGAGCCATGATTCATTGGCTGTGCTTCAGGCATGGGATGTGTATTCCCAAATTCTGAGTTAAGATGGTGCCGTCCGTGCAAGGATTACATCTGGTGTTTACTACTTAGGTTACAATCTTGAAAGAAATGACCACCTGAAGCCAATTTCATTGATGTTGAATCTACTTTTGAACTAGCTGCAACCCCTAACCTTGCCTGAATGTTGATATAGTTTCCTCAGGAAATGCAGCAGAGCAGGAGATCAGAAAAATACCTGTGGATCCCCGGTTTACTGTTCTGAGACATCTCTAGATGTCAGAGCACAAATAATGAAATGCCAATAGTTTAGGCTCTAAAGCCCTGTAGGAGTTTAAAGCACAGTTTTTATTTCGCATAGTGACAAAATTTTTGTCCAAACAGCCCACTCACTTCATAAAATCAAATATTCTTTTCTGTCAAGAGGCACATCTCACCTCAGTCTCAGAGAAGTGAATGCAGGCCCTTGGGTATAATGACTATACTCCCACTCAGTGTTTACTGGATGAAAGTAGGGAAATGCTAGGGATGATCCAGTAAATTTCTTGGTATCCTCTTGAGAATACAGGAGTTTTCCTCCTGGTATACATGTAAGGGAAAAAGAATTAACTGTGATACAATACAGCTTGAATAAATGAGCTTCACAGGAGAGTCAGATGAAAGCTGGTTTCCCTATACACCCACACCAGATCTGGGTCGTCAAATATTTTGCAGTTTCACCATCTAGTACAGCATTATTTGTTCATAATGCTCTCCTGAGTTTTATTCTGGTTGCGGTAAAACAACAGTCATGGAAACACCAAAAATGCTTTTTCTTATGGTCTCTTCCATGAAGATCCTGTAGAAAGATAAACAGACATATAAAAATGCTTCAAACTACATTTGGAAAATATTGTACCTATTCCTTTCTGAACATTAATTAATCAATCATCCTTCTAATGAATCAAATGTCTCTGAAGCAGTGGCTGTCACTACACAGAAATTTTAAAATATGTTCTTGTGATTTACTATTCAGAATGCAGTAAAGACAATTCCTGTTAATGAGCAGAAATGTTTTATGTCATTGTGGCACCGCAGTTGTGTAATACTTAGTAAATACTTGGGAACACCATAAACGTTAACTTCTTGTTATCGTTCATCCAAACCTAGGATTAGTGTGATCCAAAACAGATGAATGAGGAAAACAGCTACTGTTTTAAATAGTTCACTTGTACATTTTCCAGGCAGAAGACAAACTAGCAGTAAATCACAGCTGGTCAGTTTAACGTGGCTTTCAGAGTCCCATCAGAGCAAAACCAAACTCTGGAATCATTAGAATGTAATATTTTCCATGGGTGTGGTGTTAACCCAGCCACAGGGATGGAGAAGCACACACTATATGCTGCTTTAAGCATCATTGCAGTTGATTCTTATGTTTATTAGAATCTGGAATATATGAAAAGGTGATGATTGCTTCATATTGAAAAGGACTTTATAACCCCATATCATTAAGCACTGTATTATAACGTGTACTACATGGCTGTTCTGGAGAGAAGGTAGTTGTATTTATGCAGTTGATACCAGAAAACTAATAAAAATCACTCTATTCTCACTGCTGTTTATTTAAAGTTATCATAGTTATTCCATATTATCATGAGATGAACACCTTTTCCACACAAAAGCCATTTACCTTTACTTGGCATTCTTACACTGATTCATTGCCTAGTGATTTCAAAAGCCCATGATTGTGTTGTATTATCTGCTGTGTTGCTGGGAGGGGGGATCTCTCCTAAATTCAGTTAAGCTTTAGGGATGGTAACACATTTCTCCTTGTCTGTCCAAACAAACAGATCCAAGAAGCCACTGTCATTACTATAATGTCTATGGCAGACCAAGGAATCTCCTTACTGGCAAACATAAAAGTTGTGTTTCCACACAGACTGACAATATTTGTATTTGGTAACTGATTTTCAGTGACCACAGTGGTCCTTTCTTGGCCATTGAATCATCTTACCTGAAGTCCTGTGTGACACAGTATTTCATCCACTCCTATGCTCTTCACTGCTGAAAGATTTTCATGGGTCAGGTGATTTTGAATACTAATAATACAATTTCTTAACTTTGTTTTGGAAACTGAAATAAACGCATTGAATAGCTTTTCCAGAACTCAGATATGTCTCTTTCTGAATCTTTTCCCATTTCACATGCTTGAAGACATGCTATCAAGAAAATCCCTGAGCTGCCATTTACTGAAAGCGTAGATCAATCTGTAATAACTCCGATTGTCCAGACCTCCAACCCTGGTACTCCTAGGAAATAAGAAATATGTTTTCATTGTGATTTTAAGACTAGTTTGAAAATACAAACATGGGAAATTTCAGGTTTAAGTATCTGGCCTTCTGCTGGATAGTATTTATAGGGAATTCTGCCAGATTCACTTTTCTGTTTCACCAGGACAGCACTGAGAGTCTCTCCGGAAGGTAGTGGACTTATTCAACCAGCTCTCAGTTTCCTTGGATGTGAGGTAATTCCTGTGCCACCTGCTGGGAGTTAACTTCAGCCTAACAGTGCAACAAGCATTTCAACCAGCTACAATAAAGTGTGTGCTGTTGTTCTGGATTGACATTGACTTAATTAAACATACTAAGTCCTGAGTAAAGTTGCTGTGCTTTTCTCACTCCTTGCAGAGCATTTTTGTTCTTGAGGGCTAAGTAGATATTTGGAGAGAAGATTCTTCTAACTGCCAAGAGTAGCACGTTTACTTGCTTCACATCAGAATTCAGTTATGCCGTAAGTTTTTTCAACAATTAGATGTTGAATCTCAGTTTTCCCTTGATTTGTGTTTTTATTATGCTGGAAAACATTCAAAATACCCGCTTTGATACAATATTGAGAGGGTATTCACAAATAGAATGATGTTTCCATGAATACTCTCTCAGGAGTTACCACTTTGTCTCACTTAGGATCTTCCACTTTATTGGAAGTTAAAATTTAGATTAAAATGCCTTGGTTCAGCCTCTGGAAAAGATTAAACAGTGGTATGCGGTGCCGTTTGAACTTTTCTGTGATACCCCAAAACTCAAGACAAACTTCTTCCACAGGTAACGTTGTGAGTTTATGTGCAGCTTTCTGCCATTTTCTAGTGGCAAAACTAGACGAAAAGTCTGATGCTGCCCGTGCCCGTGAGTGAATCCCCTTGGTCCAGCTGTAGATGCTCTAAAGAAGTCTTTGGTGAAATAAAATCCTGCTATGGCCTGAAAAAGGACACTGTTACACATGTGTATTTAAAGCGGGTTTTGGGGTCTCATTAAATTCTTGACTTTCAAGATAACTTTTGCTAATGAATTCTGTAATCAGTTATTGCTCTTAAAGTATTTCTTTTAATGATTTGCAAATGCATTTTCTTTGTATATTGGTGATTGCTTCCTTGTTTTTGAAAATGAATATTTGGTTTATGTTTTTATAGTTCTGTCCCCTTATATTTGCCTTTAGACCAAAACCGGTAATTAACTATTGTCAATATTCAACTTGATTTATTTTCTTTAATACCCACAAATAAACCTTTTCTAATTTTTTTACATCTTTCTGAGATTAGGAATCAACGTTAAGTCAGAATGCCCGAAGAAACGGTAATATCAATTTATGTAAAGGCATTATACTTTCAGCATTAACCTCCACCATGTCCTTAATGTATACCTATATTTTGATTGGCTTTGGAGGGGTTTAGACCAGGTCTTCAGTGATTTTCTAGGAGTATCAAAATTCTGTTTTCCATAATTGGTTCACCTTTTTTTTCAGTATTTTGTAAAGCTTACTGATCTATGTATAGGAAATAGCACATAAATCCCCAAACCACTGGGAAAACAGAGAAAAATAATGGAACAGCTGCCTGGTTTTGCTATTAACTCATTTTATTGTTAAAAAAAAAAAAAGGCAGCAAAATAGTGCAAATTCATTAATAAGAAGGTGGACTTCCAGTCTGAATGCCCTTGAAGCTGCTTCTTCTCCATCTGTTTTTTTCCAAAGTAAGTTTATGACTTGACTGCATGTTACATTGCTGTGGCACATGGTAAAGTTACTTTGTATTTTTCTTGGGGTTTTTTTGTTTCTTTGTTTAGTTGGTTTTATTTGTTTGTTTGTTTTTTTTTGTTTTTTTTTTTTTTTTCTCCTTTGCTCAGCAGTGCTGTCCATTTCCTTCAAAGCACTTTCTATCCAGGAGCTTAGCCACTGTCATTGACATTAACTGAGGAAAAGCCAAAAATGAGAAAAAATAATTTCTTGGTGTCAACTGTGTTGTAGTAACTCTTGTAATTGTTCTAAGATGTGGTTTTTCCTCATAAACCTGCAGATCGTAATGAAAGCTGGGAGATCACATAGCCAAAAAAATAATCCAATGTAAATACATGTAGTCTATCAACCAAATTTGCTTTTATGCTCACACTAGGAATAGTAATGTAAAAAACATTGCTGGAGAGCGCAATTCTCTTGGAGGTTCCCTATTAAGTCCTATAGCTACCACTGAAGGCTTTGTTTCAGGATGCGTTTATGTCAGGAAACTGAGACAATCAGCAGATTTTGCCAGACTTTCTAAGAGATAATATTCTT
Organism: Leptodon cayanensis; assembly: GCA_027564655.1. Lineage (NCBI taxonomy): Eukaryota > Metazoa > Chordata > Aves > Accipitriformes > Accipitridae > Leptodon > Leptodon cayanensis. The sequence goes on from JANXJC010000013.1 coordinate 6,134,311, forward strand.
CGCTTTTTTTTCCTCCATAGCTGACCAGAAAAAGGTGCCTAGCTGCACTGTCATCGTTCATAAATTATATTTAGGAACACATATTTCATTCATAGAGTTTTGTTCTACTACTCTGGGGAAAACAGTAGGTCCAGTAAACTCAATAGGAGTTTGCCACTGACTTTTATGGAGCCAAGATTCCACCCCCTGCGTCAGACTTTTGCCTGTCAGGGAGGCCCCTGAAAATTTCTCTGGTATTGTAAATGAGCTAAAAGGTGAGGATCGAGATGTTTTCACATGGTCAAAGTGCTGTCAAGGGGTTCTAACTTATATGACAGCTAGACCCTTAATAAACAGTGGAAAAAGTTAATAAAAATTCTAGCGCAGATCCTCAGCTATGATAATTCCATGTAGGTATGTACATTCAACCTCATAAAGACCCACTCACACCAGCTGAGGATCCAGTCTAAATATATTTGATAGTATTATGTCCTTTAGATTTACTTACTTTTTTAAAGTTGATGACTGAGTGATAAGATATGAATATTATTATTTAAATTTGAAAACTTCAGAACAAAATTCTTTAAATGTATTAGTATAAGTCAAGGAGTAGATTCACAGATAAGACTGGTCTTGTCATTGTCAGCTTTGCAAAACCCATACCAAAATGAAGATGAGTTTTATTGGGCAAAAAATCCAAGAGTGTTTTCTTAGTAATATATAAATATGTGTTTTAAAATCATTTTAATTCTATATATAGTTTTATTTATTTTTTATTCTCAACAGTAGAAAAGCATAATAATGCACTGAATTCTCTGTGATATGCTTGCATTTCATCCCATTCTCACATGCAATTGTACTTATTCATAAAGTGGAACAAGAAGTCATCTACTTCCTTCGGGTAAGCACACTGAAGAAGTTAAACGTACAAACCACATGTATGGAAGAATAAACTTTCATAATTTGTATGATCTAAGTAATTAGTAAGTACAACATAAAAGGTATAAGTTGTTACTTTATGTATAATGTCTAAAAAAAAAACCTTGCATGAGGAGAGGTCCTTGGGCAAGTACGTATTTTGGTTTGTTGTTTTTGATAAAGTTGACTTTATAAAGAGAAAGAAGAATGTGTTGTGTGTCTGCTACTTAATGAGAAGTTTCTGCAGGATACTAAGTCTAACATTTGGAATATAGTGCATAACTAAAGCATAAAGAATATACTGTATTAATCTGTTTTTTTTAAGCTTTATTTATTTTAGATTGCACAGTTTTATCATTACATCATTACACTACAACTACATACAAATGTTGAGGAGTTTTTTGCCACAGAAGAAAGTTAACTTCTGTCTTACATGAGAAGAGAATAATCTATGGGATTCCACTTTTATAAATAAACCAAAACCACAAATTAAAAAAATAAAAAATCCTATAACATTGAAAACAGTTGTTAAACTGATGTGAATGGTTGTTGAAGAAAACCTAAGGTACAGTCAGTTCCAGAGCAGTTTCTTATGCCCTCAGGAATGCAAAATCCATGCAAGTGCAAAAAGATTAATCTTAACACATGAATTTTAAAGGAAAAGTAAATAAGTCTAGCTCATTTAAACAAAATTGCTGTCAGGTTTCTAATGGATTTAGTATAATATTTCTTTTCTAGAAGTAGAACTTTTAATGTGAAGGGGTAGTAAACTTTAGGAAAAATATTGGATATAGTTCATACTCTGTATTGGGATAAACAATGCTCTTACTTTGCAAGAAAGAAGAATTAGAATTATTTATAGTCTTTAAGAATATTATATGTAGGTTTTCAGTATTCCAAAAGTGGGCCATTACAAATAATTTTGTATTATGTTTGTTCTGTCTTACACAGACATAAACTTTGACTACTATAGCTACTTCTTGTCGCAGTTTGCACATGTAGCTCATTATTTAAGCACTTGCATCCTTCCAGAGAGACATAGCATTTACTGGCAACATTTGCATTACCCATTAGTATAGGCGTTAAGTGTGGGTTTGTAGATGGAAATAGCTGGTGCCCAGAACCGATGTCCAGACTACACATGTTTCAGGAGGTTTTACTTCAGACTAGTTCCAGTTCAGTCTAGTAGACATGTCCATCAGCGGTGGGACCTCATTTAGTGCTCTCTTGGAGTTCATTTCTCAGTTTGTTTTCGGCCAAAAGGAATCCAGTTTGCATGTTCTGAGACCACTCGGTGTGTTAAGTCATGATTTGTGGGAGATTTCCTTCAGAGGTGTAGCCCTGATCGTTAACTGTGGCTTAATTCACTGAAATGCTAATGTAGACATAGCATAGTAAACCAAATGATGAATTAAGAGCACAAAACATAAATATGCTTCTAGCTACAGGAGCTACACAGAAAAGTTTTTACAGAGAACATTTCCTTCTGTATTACTGAGATGGCTGCAGATGAACTTTATTAATTAGTTATTAAGTAATTGATTTTGTCTAAAATTTCAAAGGGGAAGCATCTCAGAAAAGTGTTTTCACCAGCATGTCTGAGTGTCTGAGATGCTATTTTTCTTGCACTTTTTACACTAAATATCCTGTGTAGGAGTAGGATAAGATTAAGAAAGTAATTTCATAATATTATAAAGTGAAGCAAAAAATTATTACTAGACAGTATATATTCCATAAATGTATATAATGTAAAAAATGGTTATGTGGTAAGATTTCATGGCACAACCCCTATTGCCCTTGAGTAATTCTTAAAGGTGATGTGTTACTGAGCACAGAAAGGTCAAGGTTGCTACTCCAGCCCTACTTAAGGAGTTCACAGTAAGCTGTTATACTATGGACAAAGAACGGTTAAAATTCAAGTTAGAATTACACAATCAGCATTATAATGTCTTTTTTTCAAAGACAATTATATTTTTTCAGCACTTATTGTAAATGACTAAAACTGAAAAGTAATTTTTTGAAGTAACAGCTGTTTGAGGTTTCATTTGAAATATGAAGTTTCTACACGTATACAAGCCACGGTTATTATTGCAAAAATAGGATTCCTTTGTGATTAAAATGAATCTTTTCCACTGAGGGGATTTGTGTGTATGAGCTAGTAATTTATGCAGTGTAAGTAAAAATGAGCCTTTGAGTTTTTCTTTTGTCATAATAATTTACAAAGATAACCACAACAGACTGTAAAAATTTGGTGAGCCTGAAAATACCTGTTACAAGGAGAGAAAGAAAATTTGTTTAATGGCTTTTCTATAATTGACAGGAACATCTTGATCAGAGAAAATTCCCCAGATAAGTCTTAGTGAATTTGGCTGCCTTTTGCACAGAAATATATCTAATTAACACATTTTTACCAATGTAGTTCTAGGCCTTGATAGGCAAGGCTTCAGTATAGAGGCAAAATGTATTTATCACAGAGAGAATAACATAGCTAGTTCACCTCCTGGAATAGGTTTATGAAGCAAATGAGGTAGAATGAACCCCTGATGTCAACTATTTATGTAATAAAGCCCAAACCTAATCCTTCTTGTGAGGATTCATGCAAGTGAATAGCATTCCTAGCTCTACATGGATTTGAGTTTGTCTGATTGGGATCTAGATTTAGGGAAAAAAAAAGAGTTATAGAATATTTCTGTATGTTTCTTCATGGATAGCATGAATCAATGATTATAGCTGAATTTTTGTCTCTACAGACTAACAACACAGACTTTGTCCTCTAATATAGACAAACAAAATATCAGCTAGATGAGAGATGTATTATGCAGAACAGGACTATATTTCTATCACACCTGTGAAACTATTAGACCACTGGTATTTCCTGCATAATATTTGACATCACTTGGGCGATTCTTGAGTTACTGCTGTGTATATAGCTGTAACTATAATTCTAGCATAATTTGTAAGGTAATTTCTTAATTTATAAACTGCATGAAATTTACTCTTTTGATTAATTTTAAAAGTGCTCCATGATGGATTTCTTTCTAAAAGTCAGCTAGATGGCTAGTATTTTGTGGCTTAATATGTTAATATAATATACTATAATTTATTCTAACATCCTCTGAGAGATTGAAATACATACAGTAGAATACTGTATATTTGTCCACAGAGTAGTTATTGAATAAATGCTCGAGTGATGTATTTGTTCTCCCATACTAATACAGGTCTAACATTGTACAAGCTGCAAAATGAGTATGAAAGTGTTACTTTTTAGCATCCAAAGAACTGATGCTTTGGGGCCTGCCCACAAACCTGGGAAGTTTTGAGGTCAACTGCTTCTTTGTAAAAGAGACACTGCAAACTGTTTGCTGGAAGAAACATTTCCATAAAACTCAACACGTAGCCTTGTCCTCACACTGTCTTTCAAGAAATGCTCTCCACACAGCACTTGAAGACTCTTTTGACTGTTTTTATGCTAGAAAGTACGACTTGTTTTTTCACTCAGGAGCACAGTATGGCTTGTACCTATATGACTGAACTTTCTCCTTTCCCAGTACCAAATGACCTCGACCATAATGCCCATTTAGAAAAACTGCTGGTGCATCCTGTCCTCCAAACTGCTCAGGTATCATCTGACACACATTAAAACTGTGCCAGAGAAACTGCTAGAAATGAAAGAGTATGGGTGTTTCCATGTCAGTGCTTGAACCTGTGACATAACTTTTTCTAAGTTACTAATAAAGGCATAACCTCTGTCCCCTGACACCTCAGATATATCTAAAGATATTGTTTTGCTTAGAATCATTAAGGAGGAAAGAATGATCTATTTACTTGTTTCTTTATTTATTTATCATAAAGGAAATGATCTTTCGGATAATTTTTTCTTATCGCCAATTTGTCTTTTCTCTCAAAATAGTCAGTCTCCAGTACAGCCATTTTTAAATGTGCAAGAGGAATGTTTTATTATCATAGCACTTTCTATGGATTGCATGTGTACTAAGCCTGACCCTTTGGAAAGTCCCATTCTCCACTTTCTCATCATGAGTTTTCTCTTTTTGCCCTCCTTATAGGTTAGCTAGTCAATTCACAACCTGACACATATGCCAGAGTGAGCCAGTACGTCTTCATCTCCTAGCATCTGTGCTCAGAGGACAGAAGGCGGCATAGCAACTCTTATGGGTCACAACTCATACTGAGTCACTTGTTTGGGATTTATTTTATTGTATTCACAGGTTTCATTAAAAAGTCATCAGTAGGTTTTCCTTTCTGTTAGTCCAAAGAAGCATAGAGGTCACAGAGACAATACTTAATATGTATTTATTCTGTTATTTTTTCCACACACTACTTATAGTTTTGCTGTACAGCACATTTTCCTTTTACTGATCTTATTTATATGGGACAACAACTTGGTTTTGGAAATACTGATTTCTGACTCCTATATGGCTGCCTAAAGAAGAAAAGTGAATGATGAACATTTAATGATGATATTTTTACACAAAATGGCAACTCCCTAGAACTATACAGTCTTGTGGTTTTCATTACGTTATTTCCCACTGAGAACAATTCAAACCTTAATTTCCAGCCACATTTCATCAGATTTTGCCCCAAATGAACACTTATTTCCACTGGTGAGATGTTACCGTGTTCATTCTCCTAAGTGGCATTTTCAAACTACCCCTTTGTACATAACTCACCAATTAACAGATAATTCTAGTTATTAAGGGTTCATTCAAGGGGTTTGTTCATTCTTTCATTCAAGCATTTTTGTTAGTAATATGACACCTCACTGATACATTTATATAAAGGCAGGTTAGGCTAAAGACTACTCCTTAAGCTTCCTCAGAAAAAAAAATCTAGTGGGGAATCAGAGCTCTTTATAATCACAGGCAATATCTACAATTAACCATGTCTGAGTCCTCATCTGAGCTCACCATATGTGGCTCCCTACATAGGTCTTAGTTTGCCTGTGACACATGTTGCACCCGCTCTCATTATTTCACACCATTCCTCTAACATCATTACCTCACTTGTCTCATACGCACCCCATACACCTGTGATTTTCCACTATGTTCACCATAAGGACCCCTACCCCCACCCACCTCTCAACATCCATGCTGAATTGGCTGCAAAGGCATGTTGTTGCTGGAGAAGAAAATAAGAGCCATCACCAGGAGCAGAAGTCACAGGCACGTTTGCAGTCTCTGTGATAGGTCCTTACTTAATCACCAGAAAGTGTAAGACTGCACAGGTCTCCAGCCAGTGAGAATTATTACTCAAGGGTGGACTGCTGTTGTCCTTGGCTGTTGTGAGAGTCGGTCAGAAAATCAGCATTGTCTCAACATTGTCATCAGGAACATGAACAGTACGCTACCTGACCACGGCCTGTTTGGAGCACAGCAGCCGGTCCCAAGGATGGAATGTGCGGTACAAGGTACCCAGCTGGAACCGTTAGCGATAACCGCATAGCTACTGTCAAAAAGGATGGATTGCAACTGTTGGCACAACATCGATGAAGAAATCTCGAACCTTAGACGAACTTTGCTTCATTATAATACCAAAACACACCTCCTGGTCGAAGGCTACCCGCCTCCAAGACTTACCACG
>JANXJC010000013.1:6140905-6172465 GCA_027564655.1 Leptodon cayanensis
GTGTTGGTCACCTTAATTTTGCACTCTCGAGATCGTAGCGAACGAACCATCACGAGTCCACCGAGTGGACCGTGACAGCTGTGGACTTGGATTCCTGTGCCACCGATCCTTATCCCTCACACCCCTCACCTGGATTTGACAGGAAGCTTGGCATACACTGCATACGGGTGACACCGTCATATCTCTTTTTCCAAAATCATCCTAGCGTTAATCCTAATTCTACCCTCTCGCCAGCAAAGAATGACCACCACTGACACCAGCTATCTCCCTAACACCACCAATACAGAGTGAAACTGGTGCAGCTGCACAGCAGTTACGGGCCATTGCCACTTGCCTTGCAAGTTGGTCAGTGGAGGAAATATTTTCACTCAATTTATTATCTGATTCCTAGAGAAGGTGAAAATGAGCTCCCTGCAGTGAGGATGAATAACTATTCAAACTTATCATGACACTTCAAAGCACGGGATGACACAGTGTGTCATATAGGTCAATAGCTATAGAATACATCAAAGTAATGCTTCATCTCCTGCAAATAAACAAAGCTATGGTTAAGTGAGATACGAGTAGACCTTACTTGTCACTGTAGCAGAGTCCAGGTTCCTCTGTTATTGCATTGTCTGTTGCAAGGTCAGGTCAACTTTTCCTCAGCTCTTGCTTGTAAACTTAGTACTGCAAGCAGTCTTCAGGGCCTTCTTCCTATACGAGTAACAGTGCCTCCCACTGATTCTGTAAAATGCATTTGTAGTTTAAGGTGTGCTTCAAAATATTTTCAGGAATCTCTGTATACAGCATCTTCAGAGAAAACCATTTCAAATCTTAATCTAATTCAGAAGCTTCACTCAAATATGCCCAGCTGACCTTTCTCTCCAATGTAAGATAATATAAGTTACTTCCAAAAAATAAGCTTTATCCTAAACTTGGGCTAGTGTTGACCGTGATCAGAAATTTATGATTACTTACTGGAAGGATGGGTCCTGTGGCAATTATTAGAGCTAGGATTAGGTTTGGATTACATTTTGGTAGTATAAAAGCTTGAAGAAGCCAGTTAATTCTTCTCTGCCTGCAAGAGTTTGGAACAGAGCTGGAGTCTGTTGTCAACACTTGTTTTCTCTTTTTGTTTTTTTTTCACTTGTCTATAGTTCTTCTTGTCATAATTACTTTTATGCTGGGGGCTTCCAAATCTAAAACTGGGCTCTAGTTTTGTCTTAGAGACTGAGCAGCCTTCAGAGAGAAGACTGAAGAGAAGTCTGGAGTCAATTGTGGTCAACAGCTTATGTTCCCTTCACTGGATGGGTGGTTCCCTTGGCTAGAATTATTTTTAAGGGTAAGGTTATTTGGGGGAATGTAATGATTGAAGAACCCATTCCAACATCTGGTGCCTTGCCCTCAGAATAAGGAAAAAAGAGTTGTTTTAGGCCAATACTTTGTGCTCATTTTTTCTTGTAATTTTTTCCATGACCTTGGTTAAGTTCAGCTTTTATGTTTGGGCTAGTGTTTGGGAATCTACAGACTGAAGAAGGCAATTAAATGCTGGATGCTATGTGTCTCAAGATTAAGAAGGATGTTAAGGACAGCTAATGCTTTGTGTCCTGTTTCTTGAGAATTGAAATCCCTGACCATTACTGGGTTTAGAATTAGGATTGGACTCAGGGTTTGAGAGTCGGAAAGTGAAGAGCTCCTCTAATGCTTGAAGCTGCATGCTCTTCAGTATTATGAAAGGGAGTTGTATTACCTGTGTATTGTGCCTTTTTAAAATATTTTTTTTTTTCAGTCTTGTTTATATCTCTTCATGTTGGGTTTCATGCCTGGGCAGCAATTGTAAGTTAGGTTCAGGAAAGGGTAGCTTGGGGTGAATATTCATTTTATGGCTTGGACTGAGATCATGTTGATGTTTGGGATGGTTTGAGAATTTAGATGTTACATATTTAATTTTGTTTCTGGAGAATTTGGGAACTTAGGTTTCAGAAAGTGGCTTGTTTGATCAGGGTCTATATGTTTTGGTCTACAGTGAATGCTGACAGCCAGGGTAAGACTAGGTTTAGACTGGATAACCTAAAGGTTGAAGACACTGCTCAGACTGTGCGGTGCTAACAGCTGGAAGGACTAGCCATGGGCTACAGTTGCTTTATGGTTAGGGTAGACAGTATAAAGTATGAAGAGCCACCTTGCTTATGAGATAACGCAGGGCCTTCAGAGGTTGGTGCCTATCCTTACCAAAACATGATTTCCTTTGCTGTAGTTACATACAGTTTAGTTGAGAGTTAGGCATAAATGCTGGATAGAGCCCAGGTGAATTCCCTGTCTCAGGACACATGCAGTTGAAGAGAAGACTGATATCATGGAAGTCCATGTGTTATTTCCTCTCCTACCTGTAGACATTAGTTCCCTAAGTTATTGAAAGGTACTTGTTTGTTACCGGTTCATTTATATTAATATATCGTAAATAATACATGTTTTGTCAAACAATCAGTTTCCATTGTACCCTGAACATGTGTTAATTCACTTCTGTCATCCTTTTGGGAGGTTAGCTAACCATGTCTCTCTGAGCAGAGTTCAGGGATGTGTATCTCTACAATTTGCTATTTATCTGTACAATTTGTTAGAGATAATACAGGTAAGTTTGTGCCAGATTTGTCTCCTCCTGTTATACACACCCCTCAGATTTCTTCATCAATGCTTCAGTTCTTGAAACTCAAATTCTCCTTGTTCTAGAGAAAAACAGTGCTCTCCTCATCTGCACTACAGGGCTCACATTACTTCCTTCTTTCCTTCCAGTGCAGTTTTCGATCTCACCAGTGCCTGTGCACACAGGTAGAGATACCCAGAGACATGTCTCGCACTGGAGAGTTCATTTAAAAAATTCCTTCTAACGAAAATGTCTGTCTGTTACATGACTTCCTATTCTGTACTATCCTTGTTGACTGTCTGGAGTGTCCCTTGGTCTTCCAGGCAATGCCCCAGCATCCAGGGCTGTGTTTATGGGTAAATGTCTTGCTTTCTGGCTCCCAGTGCAAGTGGCACAGCACCAGTTACAGCCCTAGAGCTAACTCCTCCCTTTCCTGTTGCCCCACGGTGTAAGGCAGCCTCATCCATACTCTGTTTGGCAGCAGTCCCTGCCCTACGTTAACCTCTGAGCTGTACTCATACATTAGTTGTGATAACGGTAGATGGCACAGGCAAACACCATACAGGCTAAGAACTACATAATGTGGGCAATTTCATACTAGCATTCAACCCATGCCTTGTCCTTGATCAGCTTATTAGTATAGACACAGCCCGGGTGTCCTTCTTCCACAAGAAAAAAACTGCTTTCCTCTTCCCATCCGTCAGAGGAAACAGACCTATGTACAAAGTCATGATAATTGCTTTAAGAAATAATTAAAATTAAAAGAAGAACTTGAAAATGGAATTCAGAAGGAAAAAAAAAACAACTTTGACAAAAATAGATGAAAAACAATGGTAAGTGGTAAGCTTAAATGGTAAGCCTGTCAGCAGTTTCAGTTTTAACTCCCGCCGCAAACTAATCCATGATCCATGAATTACACTCAAGGTGAATGAAAGTCACCCATGCAGGCAAGGTAGGGCTTTGCTTTATTTTATTTTATTGCAAGTTAGGCAATGTCTCCAAAGATGTGTTATATTTAGTAATGAAGAATGTAAATGCAGATTAATTCCAAAGGCTTCGGTAAAATGGTGTCAAGCATGAAAACCAAAGCAAAGCTTGGATCCAAAAGTCTATCTCTGATAACAGTAATTAGAATAACAAAGAAAATCTCTTTCATTGCACTCCAATAAAACACAGGGCGAGGACTTGTTTTGGTTAGAAAATAGCAGCAGTTTATCTGCAGGACTGCAAATGCAGACTTTTAAAATGTCAGGAACCAAATTCTTTTGAAAGAATACTGTAGTATATAGAGTGTAACAGGGAAGTTTATTTCACCACTCCATTTCTTTGATCTTGCTAGTGCTTTCACAACCCCATTTTTTCTTTTGTTTCTTTCAGTCATGAGGTCATAAACCCAGATTTATGATGACACTAGTCTTTTGCCACAGAATGATTGGTATGTCCAGGATTCAGCCTTGTGGGCTAAACATGAGCAACTAAGAAAAATATTGTCTGAAAGGGATTTCATCCTTTTTAAAAGAAAAACATTTTTAGTAATAAGTAAATGGAAAAAATTAAAATCAAACCAGGTCAATATTAATTGTGTGATGATTGAAAATACTATTTATCTAGAAACACTATAAAAGGGTTTTTTTTTAATAAGGATTATTCTGTAGGATTATTAACTTTTCATTATGTTATTCCTGAAAGACTGAAGTATATGTTATTAAGAATATAGAAAACCTGTGACTGTGCTGAGAAGCTTCTACAGAGGACAGCAGTGAAGCCTCCCTCATACTAGCTGTACCGTAATTCATGTACTTTTATGTTCAGTGGTCATACTGGTTGCACATCCCTAAGTGTTAGATATGCTAACAATGGTCCTGAGCAAAAAAAAATAATTGGAATTATTATGCAGTGTTTGAAAATTTGAGTTACCATGAACATTGTGTAACAACATTTTTAAATTCAGAGTCTACGAAACGGAAAAGTTCCAGAAAGCTGTCCAGGATAGAAATCCAAGTCTCTGGATTATGGTATAAGAATTATGCTGCATTATAGGAAGCCCTGCCTTCTTTGAGTGGAGATGACAATATATAGAGAGAAGATTTATTAATAAGTCTGTCTGAATAAACACCCATAAATTGATGCACTCAAGAGCAAATCCTTAACTACCATGTCTTTCTAGTCTCAGCAAAGGTATTTGAGTCAGTCAACTTGGTATACTCCTTGAACAGTCTTATACACAGAGAAACAAATGTATTTTCTGACATATTTTGCTAATTGTTATGAAATAATCCCAGAGTCAGCCTCCATCTCAAAAAAACAAGAGAAAAGGAATTTTTCTTTCAGATCAAAATCACTGTGTATTACTCACCTTTCACATGAGCAACAGTGGCAGTGACAGAATGGTGCATTCTTACTAGAACTAATTAGTTCATTGATGGAAAGGGTCATTGTCAGAGAAATATAATTTTGTTAAATACGAAAAGCTTGACAAAAATGCTAAGGATGAAACAAATTCACATAGAAAAAAAAGTGTACTGTTCTGCCAGCTTAACTGGCAGGTTGCTGGGGATCCTGAGCTCTTACCGTGTCCAGCTTCATAGTGATATTTTTGTGAAGGTTGTGCTCTGGTTGGCAGTGCAAGGACCTTCAGGTTCAGAGCTTCTCTGGCACCCTCTATTGCAGACTGACCCCAAGTTGGGAAGCCCACAGAGATTTAGCCAGCATGTCCAAGACCCTCCCTGAGCAAGAATTTTCAGGATTGTTGATGTTTCCTTTCCAAGGCTGAGAAATTATGAGCCCAAACAAAGCAGTGAACCTCTGCTGAGTGGTGATGCATAGTGTACCTCTTCATGATGCCCACTGGGCAGAACTGGACTAACATACTTTCGTAATGTCTGCTTGAGGCGGGATGGGAAATGGACTCAGGAGAGAAGACGTGGCGGTGGCCAGTAACTTTTCTGAAGTGGCTGCTCCTTGCCCAGCCTGCCATAATACTATGAATTAAAAGGGATGGTGGTCACAGGGGAAAACTGTGATGGCTGTGAGTTCAGGGTATACTTTTTAATAGCAGAGTTGTATTTTTGATGGGTTTGCTCTACTGGTCATCTGTAGTGCCCTTGTGGGCAACTTTCACATAGGAGAGCTCTGGCCACCTGCATATCCCACCGACAGCAAACGTAACAGCAGCTCTGTAAGGTGGGGTCTTATCACATAAGCCCCCAGTTCAGATGGAGCCTCAAAGTGGAATTTTCCCATTTTTTTTCTTAAAGTGAGGAAGTCAGGATCCTTTGGAAAATTTTATTTGTGAAGTTTCATTTTGCTAGAAAACAAAATTTATCTGGAACAAGAGAAGTTAAATAAAATTCAAAAAACTCTGCTGATGGAGACTTACTGGAAAAAAACATTCTGCTGCTGCCTATGGTATCTTTATATGATAAATTATCTCTTCTACTGATTGTAGAATGTCCTCCCAGCTATAGATGCTGGGGCAGGAGTGTAGATTTGTACACTCCAGTTGGCCATATGAGACCCTTGCGTACAAAATCTCCTTATTCTCAGGTGGAATGTTAGTTTGAGAAGTCCTTCAGCAATCTCCTGTGTCCAGCACTGACCTTGAGGGTCTTTCAGAGATGAGGAAGATGACTAATAATGATTCATGCAGTGAACTTAACCTTAAAGTTACATTTACATTTATATTTACACTTAAACTTATTAATAGAGATATATTTATTTATGTTTAAAATGTTATGATTCGAATTTCTTAATGTCTTTTTTCTGGGATGACTGCAAAATTTATAGCTTGACTTCTGACTCAAAAGAACATTTCTTTTTGAAATTCTTTGGAATTTGTTGCAGAACAGAATTCCAAATTCAACAGGTGCTATGATAATGTCTGTTCCTCCTCTTAGCTTTACTTTTGGCTTAGCTACATCCCTTCCAGTATTAATAAGACCAGAGAGAATTGGGATTTATTGATATTTCGTATTCAGAAGAACTGTCTTTCCATTGTCTTGAATTCTTAGCAGTTACTTACACATGTACAAAAAGACTGAAGGTGGCTGTGAAATCAGAGACAAGATTTATAACACTTCAAAATTCACTTGCCAAAGAGAACACTCAAAATTCTCTGCTCTGCTGAAGGAGAATGGTACTAGAGCAGGAACTGAGCAAGTCCATAGGAAATGCCTTTTAAAAGAAAATAAATGGATTTCACACCCACTTTGGACTTATTGTGCAAAGTGAAAATGTTGAATGTAATCACTTGTCTGAGTAATGACAAATCCACTACTAGCAGTCTGCCAGATCAATCTCTGCTCTTGGACACTTACTTTTCTACAGTTCAACAGGAGTACACATCTGCAGCCTCTCCAAGAGCTTCTCACCTGATGTCTGCTGTGAAGATGGCTCGTAAAGGCAACTGCTCAGGATTCAGAATTTCCATTCAGTAGGAAACTCCAAGATTAACCAGAAATTCTGATTTAACAAAAAAAATGAAAAGCTACATATTTATATTACATAGCAGTAAACTTAAGTATGAGAAATATATAATTCCAGGAGGGTGGTAGAACAGCATCTTTACCAAGATGTTTTTTCTTTTTCCTAAATGAGATGTTCTTTTCCTTGCAATATATTTTCAATAGTGTTGTGGATTAACCCCAGTCAGCAATTAAGCACCACGCAGCTGCTTGTTGACTTCCCCCCCACCCAGTGGGGTAGAGGAGAGAATCAGGAAAAAAAGTAAAATTCATGGGTTGAGATCAGGAAGACAGTTTAATAGGACAGAAAAGGAAGGTGATATAATAATAATAATAATAATAATAATAGTAATAATAATAGTAATAATAATAATAATAATAATAATAATAATAATATACAAGTGATGCACAATGCAATTGCTCACCACCTGTTGACCAATGCCAACAGGTCAACACCCAGCCAATCCCTGAGCCGTGGTGCCCCCTGGCCAGCTCCCCCCAGTTTATATACTGGGCATGCCATCATATGGTATGGAGTACCCCTTTGTCCAGTTTGGGTCAGCTGTCCTGGCTGTGTCCCCTCCCAGTTTCTCATGCACTCCCAGCCTCCACTGGCAGGGCAATACGAGAAACTGAAAAGTCCTTGACTTAGTATAAGCACTACTTAGCAACAACTAAAACATCAGTGTGTAATCAACATTATTCTCATCCTAAATCCAAAACACAGCACTATACCAGCTACTAGGAAGAAAATTAACGTTATTAGAGCCAAAACGAGGACAAATAAGCTAGCATTTTCCTATGGCAAAAAATTTAATCAGCTCCACTGATGAAAAGACAAAGGCAAGTATACTATTTTTGGATAGATAGCAACGTTTTAAATGGCAGCCGAAATAAAATTAATAAATTGTAATCCCCAAATCACAGTGCAATAACCTGCAGGTAAGGATGAGTGCTGAATAAATAAGTGTACAGCTTCCACAGGTTGTCAAGGATAAACTTTTTAAGGCACACTTTGATAAGTGAGGTGTGTATTCTACCAATTAATTGTAACAAGGTTTTAAAACCAAGACAAAAATCTTGCAAATACAGAGAATAACAAATAACCCTAATATCACTGCTCTAAAGGAAGCCAATAACAGGTGAGTATAACCAGTACCATCCGCCTTAGCTAAAAGCATCTCAGCAGTGGTAAGAAATGTGGAAATATAGAGTAGAATTTGTAAAGACATTAGAAATACCAAATAATTCCACCCTTGATTCTGAATTTATGGTAAAATTAACCTTAAATAGACCAAACTTAAAGCTTGATTTCCAAAATGTGGAAAGGCACACAGAAACATGCACACCAAGAATCCATAAAATAATTAGCAGATGCAATTGCACCAGAAAAAGCACAGAGAAAGGGTGTTACAGAGACCATTTAATTAACTAATAATCGAGAAGATGCTTGTGGAGTACAAAGCTTTTGTGTCTTTTCTGGCAGCTAGAAAGGAAAAGCAGCAACCATCGTTAGAAGGATTACTCTTTGTCTTGTTACTGCAGCAGTCTATTTCAGTGGAAAGTCTTTGATACGCAGCTAATAAAATAAATTAAAATAGTCCTCACAGACCTTATTTATGTTGCAGGTTTTAAGTAAGGCTAATATTTAAATTGAATAAGGCAAACTGAAATATGGGCCTAGCCATATGGCCCTGTGTCAATGTCAGTTGCAAATGTTTATAAATAATATAAGGAGCAATAGTTCTGCACAAATGCAAAGCAACACGGTTTGGTTCTTTGCAAAAGAACGGTTTTTACAGGAGACATTTAAATTCTATGTAAGTAGCTAAACTGAAACAAGACTGGATTTCAACATCTGAAAGACAATATGATTTCATCCAGATGGATTTATTTTTTTTTTAAATATTAGGCAATACAAAATATATACGGTCAATCCCACAGCAGGAAAATATCCTCAGATCATAGATCAGAAAATAAAATGCAATAACGAAACTTCAGCTAATGTATCAAACTAGAAAATTTCATATGCTACCTTTTTATTAGAATTCACTTCTGAAACTAAACTATAAAAAAAGAGTTTTTCTATTTTATTTTCTGTAGACCCAAGCACTCACATATACTTATGTCTACTTAGGACTTCAGGAAACTCTCAGCCAAACATTATGTATTTAACAAATGATTTAACTTAAATTAAGCATCAGAAATGTCCAAAGTTCAGAAAAACTTAGCCCATTGAAATGTTCACTTTAAAGTCAGTAATGCTTGACTAGAGCCTAGGCATTTCCTCTTTCATTAACATTTTCCTTTCTGTAGCGTTCAGTGTAGAATTTCTTCTGTTTTCTTGACCTACTTCTTGTATTTCGTTTTCACTTTCTGCTAAATCATTCAGCTTTTTACTACTGCTGTATAAATATGTGTTCAACTTTTCTGCTTGCAGTTGGTGGAAATGTATATTACTGTAATACTACCCTCCCAAACAAATCATGTTTTCCCCGTATGTGCCCTTGCATCCTGCTAGTTTTAGCTTCTGTAAGGCTGAAATTTTGCTCAAAGTTTGGTTTTTGGATCTGGTTTTATTTTTAGGTGTAAGAATAATTCAGGCAAACACTCTGGCTGTTTTTGACACATCTGGTAGTGTCTTCTGTGGATCTTCTTTGTGCCTGCCTGAAGAACATCAGAAGGAGATTCCCAAAAGATTAGTGTGTGGCAGTGGTGTATGAAAAATTTAAAGAGGCCTTCTGTGACAACATGGGGTTATGTTAAATTGTCTCATGACTAATTCTTCCTTGCCAGCAGGGCACTGGTGTTTGCCAATGTGGGAAGAATTTCTCCCTGAATCCTGTCAGCTACCAGTGTTCAAACAGAGCCTAGAAACTTGGTGGGAAAGATACACGCTCTTCTGTGAAACGTAAACTTGTTCCACGTTTCAGATGCTTAAAGGACTTGTGTATATATAATGCCTTCTTTGAATATGTTATTTCTGGAGAAACAGAGTGCCCTTGTAAAACTTGGCAGTTTTGCTTTTAGCAGACAAAATTAATGAAGAGTTAACAAGCAAAGGCTTAGTTTTCTATTACAGAACTGGGGAAAGCTTACAGAAAAAGCCAGGAACAAGATCATTAACGTGGTGGGTTACAATATACTTGCAACACTTTGCCTATCTCCCACTTAGGAATTTTCCTAGGCATGGCTTGGTCATTATAGAGCAAGGATCACTCTGTTCTTGAGATATATTTTTCAACATCAAATGCCCTAATCCTTAACTTCTGTCTCTTTCTTATGCCTAATAATTATCTCATTACTGTTGAACACACATCAAGTTTCAGTGTACCCTAGGAGCTGCATTTCCCCTTACATTATGATTTAGGGAAACATATCATCAGGTAACTTTGATTATTGATTCATATGTATGACAAGGCACATAAAACTTCTTTTTAGTTTGAGTAGTTGATTTCCCACAATATGCAAAAAGCTTTTTGGAACACAAATTACTCATCTGTTTTACATTCTTGCTTAGGAAGTCAACTGAATTAGAGAGTTAACTGACTCCTCCCTTCCCAAACAATATGATGTCCACCGTGAACACTTTCCCCCTTGGCTTTGTAGGACCTTGAAAAATGTGCAAGAGGAAAGATATTAATTCTACAACTGCTTGATTATGCCACAGACTGTGACACATCATTGGCTTCCCATAGCAATCCCTTAAAATATACCAATAATACAGATCAACTATTTAACCCACAAATTAATTTGTCCAAACTATCCCCTTCCATCTGCCTTGTTACTGACTATGCTAATCCTAAAATTGTTTCCTGTTAGTTCTTGCCAGGGATAGGCAGAGCATGCAAAACTTCTGCCTTGGTGTAAGCATGAGAAGTAGACACTTGTAAAAGCAAGAAAGGTTATGTAATAATCAATCTTATATAAGAAGAAGTAGAAAATTTCACATACTTACAACCCCAGAGAGTGAAAAATCAAAAACCCAACAAAAAGTAGACAGGAAGGAAAAAGTTATGTACCTTGAGCAGCATGAATGTGTTTTAAAATACTGGGCATCAGAGTTTTCTTTTTCCATGTTCCTGCTTACAGAAAAACCTACAAAGAGCTAGTAATTCTTCATCAAAGTATGAAAAGTACTTCCATGTATGACTGTCTCCTGCCACGTCCCTTCAAAAGGGTCTTGTTCATCTGATAGATAGAAAAAATCAGCTTGGGAAAGGGCTGCTGGAGAAAATCTGTTATTTGTACTTCATGAACACCTGAAAGACTTAACACTGGCTTTGCCTAATGCTTTGTGGAAAAGGAATTTAGGAAGGAGGCAAAGATTATTTCCTAGAAGTGGGGGAGGAGGGGGAAGGAAGGGCAGTGGAGATCGTTCTTCATTCAAAGTAAGCTCTCTATGTGAGTGAGCCCATGAAGAAATGATAACAGAAAAACAGGATAGGAAGAGTGAGTACACTGTAGCACAAGATCCTGAAGAAAAAAAAAAAAGGAGATGGTAGGTCATGAGGTGAGATGTGAGGAGCACATTGATGGAACTGTTAAGTCAGTTGGTGAATTAGTAAAGACTCTTATGGAAAATAAGGCTATAGAGGGGACATTCAGTGTCTGTATGATACTATTGCCCTTGGGAAGATGGGTAGCTGAAGAAATTTGCCAAGTCCAAAAACACAGCTGTTTATGGCAAGTACCATGAGAAGATGCCCTGGAATGGGATCATATGGAGTTGTTGTTTATATAGGAGCACTGTTATCCTTGCTGTACTTACGTAAGCAAATATTTGTTAATGAATATTTACACAGAGATGAGACAGTGTTTTAGGTAGTTTTCCTCCACTTGTGTCAGAAATCCATATCTCCCATTTTCTCAGAAGTCCCTAATGGCTGCCTTGGTCAGCAGCTCTTCTACCCACCTGTTTCCTGCTGCATTGGCTGTACTACAGGTTTGTACTTGAAAGTGAGTAAAATTCTTTACAAAGCTGGGGAACAGGAGCTCGAGGCAAACCTTGTGTTTTTGTCTGAGAGAGTTCATTCAGTCTGACAGCTCATTAGCAAAAGCCAGTTATTGAGCTAGAAGTACCACCTGTAACTGCTATATACTGACAGGCAGGTTATATACAACTGGGAATGGCAGGTGAAGGCTTTAGGGGAAAGAAGTAAAAAATGATGTTTCAGTACCAGAGGAGTATGCCTTCTGAGTAATTTCTGGTCTGTAAGTAGAAAGAGGGGAGCGTTTCCTAACTTCTGAAGACTGAGATGTTGATGACTAGCTGTGACTAGAAGGTCCTATTAATGTTGGCTAGTGGCAATCTTTGAGAGATTATTTGTGGGCAAAAAGGTTTATGGAAAGCTATAGACTGTAACTACAATGTGATAGATCTGAAAACATAGTTTATTGACATACAAAGAAGCACCCACCAGTGTTTTTTAATTTTATGTAGCTAGTGCTTGCAAAACTTGGCAAGGTTTATCAGAAAGATGAGGCTGTTGAAAACATGTTTTATTGCACTAAACTAAGGATATTCAGGAATCATGCACACTTTACTCACAAAAGCTTAGGATTAAGTCAAATGCTGAAAGTGGTCCCAAATTTCTATAGCAGTGTCTCCAGACATGTCAGCTTGCATGTGCATCAGAGCCTTATATTTCCTTTAAGACATAATTTCACGTAGGTTTTGTTCTGTGTTGATTATCCTGATTAAGAGAATATTTTTGAATTTTTAAATTCAGCTTTAATGCCTTGGGTTGTTTTGATTACATTTCTTGTGTCATGCAAAATTATTTAATTTGCCCTCTTAAAATCATTAGCATGTGGTCCCCCGAAGATCATACTATAGCTATAGATCATACTAAATGTGGGCTATACAGCTCTGTTTGCCTTGATTTAGAAGCACACCATGCTGCTCTCATCCTCCAGGTGGACAGCAGTGGCAACCTTTACACTAGGGCAATCCCCAGCAGTCATATAATCTTCTGCTTCCGATTTTTCCCCACCATCCTGGGACTGTTTCTGACCCTGGTTCCCCCCCACTGGGCCTGATCCTGACCCCCACCCATGGACTGACATCCTGGCCCATCCTTGGCTTGTCCCAATCCCCAGGGAGCTGCCTGATGCCCAGGGCTGGAGATTTTTCTGGTGCCTCCCAGTTGCCCTGCTCCTGGCTGAAGTGGTGGGATGGGTCCTGCCCTGCTGCCCTGGAGGAGGCCCCACTGCTCTCAGCATCCACCCCACAGGGACATCAAGGCCTCTTGATGAGCAAAACAGACACATAACAAATGTTAACTTCGATTTGAATCTTTTCCGTACGTTCTGTGGACACCCTTGTGGGAGATGTTCCTTGTGCGCTGGTTTAGAAGTTTGCCTTCTAAACTAATAAAAATCAAACTACATTGTAACCAAAGTGAATTTTATAGGAAATAGGGGGGGAAAAAGCAAGCCTAAAATACAAAGTTCTGTATGAATCTTATTTAGTTCATTCAAAATAATTGTTTTACTATAAACAACACTAAAAATTCTTATGTCTAATCAAAGCCAAGATAGTTTTAACTTGATTACTTAAAAGACGCTGATTGTCTTGAGGCAAATTAGCATCATAGAATCACAGAATGTATCAAGTTGGAAGATACCCATACGGATCATCAAGCCCAAGCCCCTGCTCCTCACAGGACTACCTAAAGTTAACCATATGACTAAGAGCATCATCCAGACGCTCCTTGAACTCTGACAGGCTTGGTGCCATGACCGCTTCCCTGGGGAGCCTGTTCCAGTGACCAACCACCCTCTCAGTGTAGAACCCTTTCCTAATGTCCCGTCTGAATTTCCCCTAAAACAGCTTCATTCCATTTCCTCATGTCCTATTGCTGGTCACCAGAGAGAGGAGATCAGCACCTCCCCCTCCACTGCTCCCCTTCAAGAAGTTGTAGCCTGTGATGGGCTCACCCCTCAGCCTTCTCTTCTCCCGGCTGAAAAAAACAAGTGACCTCAGCTGCTCCTCGTAGGTCTTGCCTTCAAGACCTTTCACCGTCTTGGTCACCCTCCTCTGGACGCACTCGAACGGTTTGATGTCCTGCTTACATTGCGGCACCCAAAACCGCACACAGGACTTGAGGTGGGGCCGCACCAGTGCGGCGTAGAGTGGGACAATCGCGTCCCTCGTCCGGCTAGCGATGCTGTGCTGGATGCACCCCAGGACACGGTTGGCCCTTTTGCTGCCAGGGCACGCCGTTGACTCATATTCAATTTGCCATCAACCTAAATCCCCAGATCTCTTTCCATGGGACCGCTCTCCAGCCTCTTGTCCCCCATTTTGTACGTAAAACCAGGATTACCCTGCCTCAGGTGGAGAATCCAGCACTTGCTTTTGTTAAATTTCATACAATTGGTGATTGCACAGCTTTCTAGTCTATCCAGATCTCTCTGTAGGGCCTCTTGACCCTCAAGGGAGTCTGCAGCTCCTCCTAGTTTAGTATCATCGGCAAACTTAGTTAATGTACATTCGATTCCTGTGTCCAGATCACTTATAAATATATTAAAGAGCACTGGACCTAAAATTGAGCCCTGGAGAACCTCACTGGTGACTGGCCGCCAACCTAATGTAACCCCGTTTACTATATGAGCCTCACCTGTAACCAATTGCTCACCCAATGTATTATGGACTTGTCTAGCTGTGTGCTGGACAGTTTATCCAGAAGGATACTGTGAGAGACAGTATCAGAAGCTTGATAAAATCCAAACCCACCACATCTACTGGCTTCCCTTGGTCAACTAGATGGGTGACCTTGTCATAAAAGGAAATTAAGTTGTTTAAGCAGGACTTTCTGCTCGCGAACCCATGCTGGCTATCGCCAATGACTGCTTTGTCTCTCAAGTGGTTTTCAATAACTCCCAGAATAACCTTCTCCATAATTTTACCAGGCACTGAAGTGAGACTGACAGGCTTGTAATTACCAGGTCGTCCTTCTTACTCTTCTTGAAAATTGGGAAAACTTTTGCCAGCTTCCAATCAACTGGGACCTCTCCTGAGTTATTATTAATTAATGAGTATAGGGAATTGTACACTCAATTTAATCCCTCTACTCTCTTCCAGTAAGGAAATTTACCTTATTTGCCCTTTTCAGGACAACTGTGTTGTATATTCCAGAGCTTGGGTTGGTCCAGGCGTCAGCTGCCATTGCTCTTCCTGGGCTCAGCGCCTTTGTGACTTGAATCTCTCCAGCTCCTGTGGTATAATTTCCATATACTTTTCCAATACAGCATTATGATAGCAGCCACCTTATTTATGAATAGAAGAATTTTATAGAATATCAAGGCCAGGCAATGGGCCATGGCACTGTTAGTTTAGCATGGAGGCTTAGCTCAGCTCTGGTTAGGAAATTCTTTGACCCGCTTATCTTAAATATCCCAGAAATCCAGAAGAATTTCAAATTAAAAATATCTGTGTGAGATTTCCAGCATACATGTTCCAGATCGATGTATTCCATGATGGCATACTACTTCTGACCCCAAATCCTGTATAGTTTCATAGGGAGTGATACGTCTGTTCTTCTGATGTTTATTAAAAGAATATTTGGTGAGAAATTTTCACTTCTTTATCCCTTAATCTAAATTCTTTTACTCAGTGTAGTACTTAAGGCAGGATCGTACACTCAAGTAGTAGAGTAAGAAGACTGGTTTTAACTATTTTCATGCTTGAGGAAAAGAAGTAACTAAATATGCATTTTCAGTGTCAGAAATGTAAAGAAATAAGCTAAAAATTATCATCTGCAGTACTTCTGTTAAATCTGCTAAACCCTGTGTTTTGTATAAATAATTGTTTGAAACCTGTTCCTGAAAAATTGACATGAAGCACAGCTAGTGCTTATTTACACCTACTGTCAAAATTGTTATTAGTAGAGAATCAATATTTTGTATACTAGAAAGGTGTACCATAAGCTACAGAAACAATTTGATGCTGTCTCTCCAGTTTATGTATATAGCACTTAGACTCCTCTGCTTGTGGAGTAGTGCTAGGTACAATCAGTATTTCTCAAACTAATTTTTGTGTGGGTTTTGTCAGTTTGTTTGTTTGAAAAAAGAACTGTAATAGAAGTCTTTGGATAATTCTGAAATCTCTGAATGACGATCAGTGTTCAGCATTTGTCTTTCATTTTTAAAATATGATGTCCTCTCAGGCCACTCTCATTACAGGGTCTCATGCCACATCCTTTGTAGTTCCTATCATGGGGAGAGGCAAACACAAAAAATATCAGTTTCGGTGCATTATTTTAAAAGGAGAGACTGATCCTGTAAACTGTTATTCATAAAAATGCAAATAATTACTTTAGTTTTGCCCTCTTACTTCACTAAAGGTGACATAAGGGTACAGGTTGTAATATTATAAGAAGATCTAGAAAAATATTTAAGATTTAAATACCCTTTGAGAATAATCTGCCTTTAATTATTATCTGTCAAAGGCTCCAACCCTGAGGTGAACAGAAACACGCCCAGAAAGAATGGCTGCTGTGACAGCATCCCGTCCCCAGCAGAAAGTTCGCATTTCAAGAGTACCTTCACAAGATGAAGAGCTGGACTGAAATAAAAAATTCTTTTTGAGACAACTGTTAAGGTTTGAAATTTTGTTTTTCTTCTGAATTAGAACAAAACCAAAACCTTTCAATATTTTCAGGAAAGGGAATTGTGGTGAAACATTTGTTTTCTGATCAGAAAGGTCAACGTTTGAATCCATGTCTCTTGCCACTGGAAGCAATCCAAGAATCTACCCAGAATGCTTGAAGTCTCCCACTGCAAAGGTTGTCAAAATCAATTTTTCTCTGTGAGACATCCTGGGTTTGATGCAGCTGCTTATTTTGACCAAAAGCAAACAAACAGGTTGTCAGACCCGCTGACTAGCTCTAGTTAGAAACAAACTAGATGGAAAAGATGGGAAGGGGACAGGAACTTTGATATTAGCCATGTGGCTTAACTATTCCCCACGAGAAAGTGTGTAAGTGGGGAGCCAGGGCCGCAGACAGCAGTGACCGACTTGGGGGTCAAATTCCATAATCACTACAGATGACTTCCTACTGCATGCAACTCTTCCTGCTGCTTCTAATAAATTGTAATTCCCTTTTAAGCTTTATAAAATATACATACTGACACATGGTAATTCATGTTTATTGTTGTAATTTGGTCATACAAACAAGGGCAACTTTAGTCAATTGAGAGTTATTACCAGAACGTGTGAACCACCAAACAAATAGCTAGAGTTGAGTTTGCTTTCTTTTTTGTCTAATATACAATGGCACAGAATAACTCCACAGTGGAATCTTATTGAAAAATGTAAAATTAGATTTTATAGAGGGCTCAGTGGGGTAACACATTCTTGGATTTTATTGAAGTCTAACATTGTCCTCAGCTTCTCAGACATTGTATGTTTCTGCGACCACTATATTATTCTGAATAACTATTGTGAACAGATTCTTCTGAAGGCTTATATAGCATTTAAAGTCCTCAGCAAGCTGGTATGCCCAGCAAAATTTCTCAGTTTCTCCACATTTAAATTGTCTTTGTGCTTCAATAAAAGTTGAGTCAGCTCTACTGACGTTATGCAAGATATTTTATGAGAAAGCATGTGCATTGAGCTAACAAAATCTCAGCAGTTGATTAGAGGCAGTGATCAAGTTTATTATAAAATTTATTCTGCTAAATGTTAATGTTATATGCTGTAGCCTTTACTAGTGCCTCGTATGAGCCTATATTTACCTTGTTCTAAAGTACTGTACATAAATTAAACAATGGCACTATTGACATTATCTCACTCGAATCAGGATTACCTGATTTTTTTTCAACACCAAGCATTGTGTTTCATACATGCCGTTCTGAATATTGCTAATATTGTGTAGTGCTCTTCAGAGGACTTGGTTTCTCAGTCAGTGTCCCTGCTGATGTGTACAATAAGGCTGAACAGGTTGGGAGAACAGGATGGAGTTTCAGCTGGCCATGGGAAATGAGATACAGCTGTTTCCAAGTTTTATGAATTTCTGAGTTATGCAAGCAATTTTTCATGACACACATAGCTTCATGGTTTGTTTTTTTGTGTGACCCTGCTGGAGCAGAAACAAAACCATCAGGGACTTGGATGATTTTGGCTGTTGTTGGTAGGCAGAAAGGAATTACTCTTTCGAGATAAAGTGGCAATAATCATCAGGAGCGTATCACAACCAAATGCCAGGCAAAGCACGGGAACTAATCTGTAGATTAAGGTGTGCTCAAAACCACGTGCAGAGCCCAATCTTCCCCCTAGCACCCTCCTCCTGTTTTTTTTTTTTTCCAATAGTTCTCCCTATGATCAGCGAGGAGGCAAAGCAGAGAGGAAATAAGGATGGTGTTAATTCCTAACGTGCTGGATATGTGTTTCTAGTATCTTGCATTATGCAAGATTCCCTAAGAAACAGTGCTGGGAGTCCTTACACAAGCTGAAGTTTTACAATAAATCCCAATATGTATGAACAGAGATCTGTGATACTAGACTGTCCTGAGTGTCTGTGACCTCCTTGTTGGTGCCAGGAGAAATTGTGTTTGTGGTGGCCCTGTAGGATACTATGACATTTTCTTTACACTGTGGAAATCTGTGTGTGCTGACATGCTGGCATTGTATTAATGCCCTTCAAACCTCCACGGAACCTCCTTCTCCTGCAGTCTCTGAGAGGCGCTTTGCTGGAACAATGCCTATGGCATTATAAAGGGTAAATATTACACTCAGATTTGCTCTTTCTGGTAGAATGAACTGCAGTTTTGCTTAATGGAGTTTATCACAGGCAGTGCTGTGTAGTAAGAGAAACCTATCTAACTTTTCCCTTTTTATTCTACTTCTATTTTCAAAACATGCAACTTCTCTGAAGCCATTAAAAATCTAGTTAAAGGAATTCCCCTTAGCACAGCTTGACCTAAGAGACGCTTATTAGTCTTCTTTGACATTATTTTCCATTTCCCAACTGCCCTTCTGTGCAGGACTACCAGGAGGAACTGCTGGTTGTTAGGCTGCAGGTAGTGAGGAGGAGGAAAATGAGGCAGGGGCAAGGAAGGGGAGGCAGGCAGCTGAGGTCTTTGCGGGACAGGCGCGACTTTGATCCGACAACTTGGGGAAGCTCTTAACTTATGAGCCAGTCTCTTGCTGCTGAGACAGCCTCAAGGGTTTTTCCTTTGCTGTACACACTGCTTGCCGAGGGCGTGCAGCTTCAGTTCCAAGGGGCATTTGCTTTCTCTCAGCTTATGTTAAAGGTTACCAATGAAAAGGGAAGAAAACAGAAAATTTGTATTAACTGTTTAAGGAGAAATTATATTTGCAAGAAGCCCAAATTTTGCTCTGTTTATATATGAGAACATTCAGTAGTTTATTTTTACCACATTTCTAAAGCAACCAAACAGTATTTTGTCTTTGGAAAGACCTGATAGACAATTAAGGAAAACTTCCATTAATGAAATTGTTTGACTAATACTGAGATTAAAGGGGAGGAAGATGCTGTGCTCCTGACATTCAGCTTTGTTTGCACAACGGGCTTCTGCTTTGTAGTGCAGTGTTGAGTTTGGGGGGGACTTTATCAGCCAGATATAGGGACAATAAGGAGAAAATAGCAAAGTTTGCAGAAAAGTACATTTCTACAATGTAATATCACACTCAGCCTCAATTCTTTCTCCTAAGAAAATACCACAGAGCAGTTAAGTTAAGAGATGAAACCACAGGTATGTGTCTGTGGTATGTTTTAGGCAGACGTGAGCTGGTTCAGAACGGTAGCCAGACATCATGTAGCAACGCCGGTTCACCCCAAGTCCAAGGTAATAAGCCCTGCTTGTCAGCAATGGCCTGGCTGGAGATTTAGAGTTACCAGTCTGCAGTGGCTCCACGTGCAGATGACATGGCATACTGTCAAAGTGACCTTGCAAAACAACAGATAGATGTACTCTTACTCCAGGAAATTGTAGGTGGCACTAACTGAGGTTTTTGAGCCTAAGGCCCACATTCTGGCGTCAGCTGTACACTTAGAAGGTCCTTTCAAATCTAGGAGACTGCTGAGTGCTCTGTGTCTGCATGCCGTGTGTTTGGAGAAAAAACTGGGCTTTAGTGGGCTGCCAAAAAAGAAATCCCTCTCCAAAGTGACCCTTATCTACCCTTTAAATATTCTCCTGGTCTCTGCTGAGTTCCTATTAAAGTTTCTCCCTAAAATTTTGGCTATTTCAACATCACTAAATTTCACTTTTAGAAAACAGCTTTTTGGGAGCCTCAGTTGTGCTCGAATTCTCCTGAAAATCTTACCATTATTCTCTGTGTCGCTTAACGCTCTCTGTCTTTGTGTCAGGCTGCTGAAGACAGGAAAGTCTTTTCCTCTGCAGGTATGTAGGACTTCACGCATATGTCCCTAGGGTAGCTGGCATTCCTATATCCCACTATCTTGGAAATAAATGCCAGTGACACTCTTACAGGATTTTCCTGACTGTATATCGCTTCAGCTACCGCTCAACTATCTTATTTAACACATGGCTTACCAACACATAAAACCTGTTGCTTGGAACCAGTTTGTATTCCTGCCTTTGCCCTAACGAAAAATCCCCTTTGTTCATTCTAAGCCACTAGCAAAAATTTGTTCCCAATCCTATGCTGTCATCTTCAGTACAGAACCCCTTTCAAAATTTTTGCTCTGGGCTTTCGTTGGCTTTCTGTACTTCTAATTATGCTGTTTTCTCTTTTCTTATGCACTGTTAAAGGCCATTAAACATGCCATTTCTACTTCTTGAAAATGGAAGTCGGTTTCTTTTCCTTGGGACGCTGTCCTCTTTTCTGCTTAAACAACGAGGCTAAAGAATAGTTTAAGCCCCAGGCGACATCGCTATTATCTACATAGAGCTTCGCTTTGAAATGTCTCATTTTCCAATGTTCGCTGTTTGTTTCCGTGCCTACTGTGTGCATTACTAACAGGAACCTGCACCCCTCTGTAAACAGCATATTTTATTTAACTACCCTGCAGTTTCTTCTATTTCTCATGCTTCTTTATGCAATACCATTTGTTTTTAATTGGCATATTCTAAATCCTATTCAAACAACCTTTTCCTCTCTCACCAGCTTGGAAATTGAAATGTGCCACAGTCCAATAAGCTGTTCCATGCAGCTGGGCTCAGATCTGCTTAAAAACCACCACGTGTTTGCCAGTATCTTCATGTGGGTAGTGAGTTGTACCCTCACAAAACAGTCTGTACATCTGGTGCCAGTGTCCAAGGCAGGAAACAACTCAATTTCAAAAAGGAATAAAGGAGTCTTTTTAATATCAAGATATAAATACTTCTACTGATATAGTTATCATGGTTGGGCAGGACTTCAGCTAACACAGGACCCAGATATCGACTTCCCACTGGAGGCAATGGGTCCAAGCTGAGCTGACTGGTGCTGCCACTGTCATGAGCCAGACGGAAGCAAGGGACAACCCTGGTCTCTCAGGCTTGCCCACCTGTACTTTGGGAGCAGGTCTCTGGCTGCCAGATATTCTTCTCCCAACCAGTTCCCAGCTTTGGGAGTTGGCACAGGTTGGGGCTGTTCCCAACAGGCAGTTTGGGCACCGCCACAGTGTTTTGGAAGCTAAGAGTTTGACTGTGTGGATGTGGCCAACTCATGCCCTATGGCCAAAGGATGGGCTCTGGAACTGTTTAGGCTATGTAGTTGTTTTTCACTTCATTTTGTTGTATTTTTTTCTTTCTAATCAGCTTTTCAGCTCTCAAGTGAAGAAGGAAACGCAGATCACTTTTCTGTTCATTTTCAGTCCTGTTTCTTTATCACCAAGCTCTTTGTTTTTCTCTTACATAAAAGAAATTATACACATGGCTTCCATATATGTTGCATAGATAGACAATTGTATGTATAATTCCTAGAGGCTTTGCTTGTAATCTCTTTGAGTATCCATGCAAATATACCGGGTTATTAGACGATAATGCATTTGCCAGCTGCAATATTTATTTACAGCATAACAAACATTGAAGTGTAGCTGTGACATCAGTACTTGGAACAAATGAGCCATTAATCAAGAAAGCAGCGTGACCTTCCCTATTTGCTTGACAGTGTTGTCCCCAAGGCTTCTGTGTTTCCATTTCCAAGTCCCAGTTGCTGACTTCTTAGCTTAAAAGCTGTAGCCATAATTATGGAGAAAAGTAAATGGACTATAAAAAAAACCACTTAATCCAACATAATTCTTCTTCATAATAGCTGTACTTAAGAAGTTGATGGTTGAATGGCATTCCTATTGCACATGCAGTCATAGTAAATGATAGCTTAAAATGTAGACAACTATGGAATGCATTAGTAGTAGATGCTGTATGACTGGACAAAGACATTTATCATGTTAGATGGTAGTTCATAGACAAAACTGGTAAATAATATGTGATAGCTACTTTCCAAACAGAAAAATGAGCATATTTCTGCCCCTGCAGCCGAAACGCAAGAAACCTGGACACAAAATGAGAGAGGAAGAGGAAGGGTAATTTTACTTTGGGTCGCTGTTGGACAAGATGTTCACATGCACCTATTGCTTGTCTTAGTTATATTCTTTTTCTCCACCTCTGTCTGCTCATTTTTTGTAGAACTAGTGGCCCTTTGAGTCGGGAATGTTCATTAAAAGTGAGACAAGGGGAGTTTCTGTATGGTGAGGGCCTTGGAAAATGTGGTCATTTACACATTATTTGATACTGAAGACCACAACTTGGTTGGTCTCCATGAACTAAGAGGCTGAGTCATACATTCATCAAGAATGAAGAAAAGGGAAATAAAGAAACAGAAAAAGACTAAAATTTACAAATATGTAAAGACATACAATATGTGTCATCCATCCTTTCAGCAATACAAATTCCTTACTGCTAGTCTTCCTGTAAGCTAAGAAAGATCTTGTAAGATTATCAAAAAAACTTTATTTATGCATCAGAAAACACACAAATTCTGTTTGTAAACCCAACCAAGTCTTGATTGCTTTTGTTCCATACAGTGAGTTTTTTTTAATTCAGAACTTTACTCAATGCAAAAATAGTCACATTTAAGAGGAAGTATACAAAATGTACCTATACTTTATACGAAAAACAGATTCTTTTATGTTACCTAGTGTGACAATATTGGAGATGAGGTGGAACAGCGTTCTTTCAAGGCTTATTAAAACTGAAGTGGAATCTGACAAAGACTTGCTGTGAGAGTGAGCTGCACAACCAAACCCGTAGCCAGTCCTTGGCAGAAATATATTTCTTGACTCTGTGGCTGATAACTTTTTCTTTCTTTCTTTCCCTCTTTCTTTCTTTCTTTCCTTCCTCTTTCCTTCCTTCCTTCTTTTCTTCCTTCCTTCTTTCATTATTTAATTATTTGCTAGGTCAGAAAGAAAGCATGATATTTCTAAATGCCTCTTTGCAGGGAAGGAAACTTATACTTTACTGAATGGAACAGAATCATACGCTCTAGAAGTTAAAGAGTAACTTGGAACTTTTTACCTTCCATTACGCTGTCAACCATCATAACTCTTCCACTACCCTAACTGTTTTGCTAGCTCTCATTTTGCCCAGGAGAGTGTGTGAAATATAACCTGCAGCTCAAGGGGGAAAGTACTGCTCTTCAGCTTATGAGAATGCCAGCGCTCAATCAAGGCTGCCTCACTAACTTGTCCCTGAAGAGAAGAAATGCATCTCCTCTCTTCAATTTTCTCTTTCTTCCCTTCCTCTCAATACTTTTATTGAATTGTCATTTTCACTCTTATTTAGACAAGAAGGCTCAAATAGAGCATATAGTCTCTGATTTTCATTTCTGTGTCACATCCTCATCTGAGGTAAATCAACAACAGCCTGTTGCTCTCAGCAAAGCTGAATGAGTCTTTGCTTGATAATGATCCAGTGTGTTGGGGTTTTTTTTAAGTAAATAGGATAAGGATACAGAAATATGAAAAATAAAGTGTTTTTTTTCTTGTTCTTATGTTTTTACATTTATAATGCTGCTGTATTCTTTGTAAATAATTTGTATGAAAGCAATTATGCTTTGAGGCATATACCATATATTCTTCTGATAGATCTTTTTACCATATTTATTCCTGAGCACATCTGTCTCAGTAGCACTCATATAAAAGCAGTGCTGTATGTTAAATCTGCACTAGAGAACCAGGACACCTGGGAAGAAGGAAAAAGGAGAGGGATTTTCTAAAGTCTTTTTCCAACTGTAATGACTTCATACAATACCATGAGTCATACAGAAAAAAAATGCCTATAATTTTTAAAAGGATACAATATAAGATGCATAACAAAATGTGTACCTTTGCTTGGTACAAAAAAACCATGTCATGAAAAAGACATTTGTTGGGAGATACAATTGGATTCTACTGGGATAATGCATGAAATTAGACCCTTAAATTGGGTGAAATATGTAAAAGAATGCAGGCTAGAGAATCAAACTTTTCAGGAACTATTCACATGGCTTTGCAAAAAGCCAGTCCATCAAATAACTTCAGTGTTTTGACTTTTTCATAATAGCCATTGAAAAATAAACACATGTACAGGTACACATGAAAGCATCATATTAGATGCAGAGGATTACCCTGATAAAATGTGTGGTATGCTTTTGTTTCAAGTAGCATAATAATTCATTTTTGTTCCCTTCATTAATATTTCTTGTTGTTTACATTATTTATGTGTTGCTGCTTCTCTTCCTTTGCTCCTTATAGACAAATTCAAACTTGCTGGCATTCCAGGCCACGTCGTCTGCGCTTGTTACATAAACTGTTCTTAGTAACTTGTACTGTGATGAGGAATAGGAGAAGAGAGGCAGCCACTGACAATCACTTCACCATGATTTGGGGAAATCCTACATCTCCTTGTTGGCTGCTTTGGCTTGTCATCTCTATTTGCTAAATCTGTGAACAGGCACTGCAGGAAAAACAATATTCCTCTCAGTGAGGATTTCAGCAAAAAAATGTCTCTTGGCTTTTGTCTGATGATATTTGAATATAGTATTCCCAACCCGAAGACATGTCTGTCCAGTGAGTTTAAAGAGTTGCTCCTAAAATACATGAAGTAAATCCTGGCAAGTATGGCCAATTTAGAGCCGAGCAGGAGGGTGCAGACGAGGTTTCCAGGACTGGTGGTGAGCACACCTGCTTTGTGCCAACGGCTGGGGAAGATATTAGCTGGAGAGCTACTACGCTTCTATCTAAATACAGAAAAGCAATCTAAGACCTCCTGGCATGGTGTTCCTCAGATAGGACCTAACCTTTGAGAGTGCTTTACAACTTGGTTCACTATCAACTTCCCTCCGGAGCATGCTAGTCTGACCGCTGCACAGGTGTGGCAATTGGTTTTGTTTTCAGCACGTGAAAGGCTTTGCAGAAGAGAAAAAAGTATTTCAATTGCATTTGTTCCTCATAAAGTAAATTTACCTAGCAGGCTTCATAGAAGATAACTGCAACAAGGAAAAGAAGAAATGAAAGGCATGTAGCTTCATTTAGTTCATTTCTTCTGGAAACATCAAATGGTAATAAATTATATGATTTTTCAGAGAAGGCTCTTTCCAATCCCTGTTATTCTGATCTGGTCCATGCTGAGGCCTTATTACTTTCCTGTCTGAGGAGGCTCAAAATTAAAGCATGCTCTTCTGTGGAGCAAAAGTGTCTCCTCTGTGCTCAGTACTAGAAAACACCCTCCTCTATTTTCCTAGTTGTTTATTCGGAGTTGCATTTCCAAGTCAGATTTACTCTCAAACCAAAATCCCATACGCATCAAACACCTGTCCTGGATCCCTGCCCTTTGTTGTGACAATTTCAAGAAATTACCTCTAGGAAAAAAATGACTCCAGTGGAACTTCGATATTAAGGAGTAGCACAGTTGGCCTGTGGTTCAAAATCACAATTGGCAATCCATCTTCCAGTCAGCACTGAATATCATTCATGAACCATGGGCGAGGAATATGTAGATGCTCACATGGAAAATCACCTGATTATGGTTATCAGCAAAGGATTCCAGAACCAGTGGCACTTCAAAAAGTGAAAAAAATGTTGTACGAACAGCAGTGTTAGATTCCTGCTTCTCAGTAATACTTTTAACAAGATAAACTGTCAATAAGTAGATAACATTACATCATAAAAACCCTCTTAAATTTATGGCTACATTATAAGCAGCCAGGGTTCATTGCCAAATACAGTTTATTAACTGTTTAACTGTAAATCAACTTTATAGTTTGCATGTGTTAAAACCGTTTCTTTTAAACTGCAAATAACACTTGAAATGTTCCCATTTGGCAGTGACAAGGGATGATTTTCAACCAAGAGAACACCGGGCCAAGTGAACAAGTTCTGAAGTACATTTTATATTCCACAAAAGCTCAACTGAAGAGAAGGTGATGAAAGTGTCCAAACACAGGACACTCATGGGTTGGTATAGTGTTTAGTTAATGTGTTTGGTTTCCAATTGTTCAATAGTTTCAACATATACATTGTTTCAGTCTGGAAGCAATAAGGTTGTTAGGTTTAAAACTTAAGACAAAAGGAAAGTGTACTTTTTCTCTGGACCCCACAGACTCAATATTTTTCATTTACCTGTGTGGAAAGATAAATTTTTGGCACAGTTTAGTGAATGGAAAAAATATGTGTAAAAATGATAGAGATACCCAGAACCTGAATGATGAAGAATGAACTTCTGTACAACATTATAAGCAAGTGTCTCTGCTTAATTCAGTTAGATACTTTGCAGTTCATGAGAGCTGTTACACAGATTTCCATTTTTTAAGGGCGTGTGTTTAGAATCTAAGTTTCAGTATCTTTGTTTGTTAAGAGAAAATTTAAATAAGTTGTCATGATTTACATAACAATCCAAAATGTCAATGAGTTAGCTATTTAATTTAACTTTTCCTAGTACATAAACATAACGACTTTGGAGAGAGAAATGAAAAAGAGAAGCTGTATACAAAGTCTTTAAGAAAACTTAATTTGGCTTTGGAGAACGGCTTAGGAAACATCCAGAGACACACTTTGGAGAATTGTTCTTTTTTTTTATGGGTGTGGCAAAAAACCATGTCCACTAAGAACCGACTGTGTCTTCCTTCGTGAAAATATACCAAGTGATGTAAAAATTAGATCAAATAAGAAAAATGTAATATTTAAGATGAGTAATTTCTGAAAGAAAGTGTCTTCAGAGATTCCCATTATATATGAAGGAGTCTTGAAGATGGCTCTTCTCTGTGGTCCTGCTGCTGGCAGTAATACATCTGTGCTTGGTAATGTGTGAATCGACACGTGTAGCTCCTGCTGACACACTGTAGATAGCATAAGAGTCTATATAATATCCTGAGAGCAGTGTTGAAATCCAGAAAAAATGTGTTAAATGAAGAATGACTTTGTACATATGGACTATTTCAGAAAGAGATGATCTAGGGGTCCTTAAAACAGCACTGTTGTATTTTCAGGCATTGGCGATAGTGAGATACTTGCAGAAACTTAAAAGATGTTTCTGGGTTATTTCATATTCTATCGGTGAACTGTTTGTGATTTTCAGCTATGTATTCCTTCCCCTGAATTTCTAGATTTTTCAAAACACCTTGAAGTTCTTGAGCAAAATACTTGCATATTGTTGCTGTAAAACTCAAGACAGATTGTGGTTATAGTCAAACTACGCTTGCCTTCGAGAGCTTTGACAGGTATTTGATGGATGCCTGAGGTTCTGCATTTCTTAAGAAATGAAGAAATGTAAATTCAGAAATACTTGTATG
Organism: Leptodon cayanensis; assembly: GCA_027564655.1. Lineage (NCBI taxonomy): Eukaryota > Metazoa > Chordata > Aves > Accipitriformes > Accipitridae > Leptodon > Leptodon cayanensis. Next base: position 6,168,738 of record JANXJC010000013.1, read on the forward strand.
AACCGGGATACAAGAGAGAATTGAAATTTAAACCATGGACGTAAGTTATTTCCAACATTTACCTCTGAACAGTCAGCTGACCCCAAGTTCTGGAGTAGGTTCCATTTTCTGTTGCATCACAGTCTTGGGATGTTTATTTTAGTATTTTTATGTGAGATTCAATTCAGTAGGTTTTCATAATTACAGAAAACCTCTGTCTTACAAACATATAGCAGAATATGGAGTATTAACCTCGTGACTGAAAGATTCTTACTCCCTTGCCTCTGTGCAAGTTAGAATGCTGTGAAAGTGTCTGCTAAAACATGAGTCATCTCATCATAAAAAGCTGTCAGGTTAGTCAGGCTTGATTTATCTTAGGTAAATTCATGCTTGGTCTTCCCAACCACTGACCCTCATGTGTTTAAAAATGGTTTCCCAGAGGACTTAGTCCGCAGTCTTCATGGGTTAGGCTGAGTAAGCCTGTATCTTCCTGATTTCACCCTTGCCCTTCCTGAAGATGGGTACATTTGCCTTCTTTCTGGCTGTCAGGAAACTTCTGCCATTGCTATCGCCTTTCAAAGATTATTGGGAGTGGCTTTGTGATGATATCTACAAGAACCCACAGGGATGCATCTTGTCTCATCCTGTGGACTTGTTCATGTCCAAATGGCTTAAGTGTTCCCTAACTGTTATCTTCCTTTACAGTGACTGATACTGCATTACCCACAGATTCTGTGGAGCCACATCTCAGTATTTCCAGTGATGTCATAGATGTTTGACTGCATGGACTCTAATTCCTCCTACTTATTTCTCATGTGCATGTATTTATGTACAAACACTTGAGATGGGCTCCGGCTGTACCACTTTCTGAAACGTAGTGAGAGAGATGGCCCTGTCCTTCGAGCGTTTCCTCTCTACTTTCCCCTTACTCACTTTGTTTTGGGCACCGTCCTCGATGCATCTAGTTTAAAATCCTCCTCGCTAGGTTAGCAAAGCCTGTTGGCTAACATGCTCATATTCCCCTTTGTCAGATGGATTTCATGTCTCCCAGCAATTCTCATTCCCTGGTCATAAAAGCCAACACTTTGCTTGCAATCTCAGCCATGCAGACAAGTGTTGGTCTGCAGGATACATCCACTCCCGTATCCCTCGTCCTAGCTGCTCGAGCAGCTCGGTCCATTCAAAGTTTCCCTTGGTGATGTCCCTGTTTGCCATAGAATGAGTTGCAAAAAGTCTGAGGGTGACAGGACCTTTCCACAGCTCATCCATCCGCGATGCAGCCCTTCCCTCTCCCACAGCGCTCCGCAACGACAGACTCCTCTCCCACATGGTGCTCCCCAAAGTTGCGCTCCCCTCCTGCCAGGTGGTTCTCCTGGACCCGCGTCGGAGGCAGCAGCGGAGTCAGGTCAGCCAGCCAAGAGCCTCCCAGAACAACATCTATATCGTGTTCTTGCATGAGTGATGTGCGGCATGATTGACAGATCACAGTGCTGCTCCTCCTCGTAGACTATCTACTCCTACCGTTGCTGCAAGAGTGAAGAGTGTCACTCTAGTGTGATTTTAACTGTATGTCCTCTGCTGGCTTTCCTAACTGCAGGTAAACCTCAACCCTTCCTCTTTTGTGCACAATAAACAAGGACATCTTGCAAATCTCTTTGATTATGTTAGGGGTTTTTTTTCAAAATTGGTGTGAAGAAAAAGTACGAATATTTTCTGATTAGAAGTTGGTTAGAGTTCCTTATGGCACCTTAACAAACTAGAGATCCAAAATTCTGTCGTATCCAGATTTACTGCCTGAAATACTAAAAGAAAAAAAAAACCATTTCATGATTCATGTATTTTGCAAACAAGGAAAAACTAAAAAACCAAGCCAAACAAAAAAAAAAAAACAGTTAGCAGATGCTGGGCTTATGGTGCACAACATACAAATATTTTCCTTCTGAGGGCACTTCTATTATTTACAAAAGAAAGCTTAGAAAATAAGTGGTGGTAAGCTTCTGGGTTGCTAAGAATTCCTAAAGACTGAGCTAAAGATTTTAGTTTAGTCCCCATAGCAACTATTTGGAGGGGGCCTCACTTTTCTTGCAAACATCTTAATTAAGAATTTACTTCACTGAAGGTAAGAAGGCCAGTGTAAGAAATAAAAAATGTATTCCTACTAGGAGTTATCTGTAAAAATGATAATTGTTTTTGTGTTGTTATAAAGCTCAGTTTATTAGGTAGATTCTCATGTCAAGCCCCAGGTTTCTACAAACTTTTTGTGTCAAGGTCTTTCTAGGATTCACAGCAGACCGACTTCCAACTGTGCAGATAAGGAATCTTCCCTGTGCTTATCTGTGCAATTGCTAGAAATTATTTGTGACTCTTTGCCACTTTGCAGTAGTTGCTGGAAGAGTAAAGAGTGGCATAAAAGCACCAAATATCCATCTAATTTGTGTCTTTTCTCATCCTTTTAAAATAATCCTTAAAAAAATGATAATGAATAGTCCATAGTCATCAAGGATCATCACAGTAAATAATAGTTCAGAAAGTAAGAGAAATAAAGAGCTGCAAAACCTAGAATGTGTAGCAGTCTGTTCCAGGACTTGCAGTCTGTTGACCTGTATATACATAGAGCCTTTTGGACAATTAAAAATCTGTATGAATTTAGAATCACGAGAGCATGGCCAAAAGAAGTAAGTGGAACAGCTCCACGGCATCTGCACTAAAGGTCTTTGGAAGCTATTTGAGAAATGCATTTCAGTGCATGCAGCTGAGCACTGATGGCAAAACATACACATCCCGACAATTTACATCCTTACAAATAGTGCACGAGGGAGATCAGCGATAAAGTCCTACGACAAACAGTATTTTGCGTTGGCTGTGGAGGAACAGTTACAGGCATGGAAAAGAGTCTGCTCTGACACCACTGGTGTGAGAATGAATCCAGGAACATGTTAGCAGGAAGATTTTCCATGACTCTGAAAGGTCTGCAACATCCACAGCTGCAACATTTGTTTGAATAGACACTTGTTTTCTAAGTGCTCTTACTTAGTAAAAATGCTGTGCAAAAAACAAAGGCAACTAAGTTCGTATCAGAGATTTGTAGCCAGGGTTCTTTACATAGCTGAGCATTCACAACGTTGACAGGAATCAAGTGCACAAGGTTTTCTTTTCCTTGGTTAATTGTTTTGATGAATTTGTTTCTAAAGCTTGGAGAAGTCAGTAGAAAGCAACTGGGAGTAAGGAAAATGGTCTCAGACTCCTGGCAATTAATAAACCAGAGCTGAAACTTAAACAGCACAGTGTAGGCAGAGACATTTGTTGCTAATCTTCCTGTGATTCTTCAGTAAAATACATAGCCTTTTTCCCAGGGTAATGCTCTGAGGTAATGGGTTTAGAAGTGATTTTCCAAGACCTAATGCATCAGAGCAGAGACACATGGGCTTGTAGCATAACTGGTGAAGGAGGCAATTGACACACTAGCGATGGCCACTGGTCTTTAAAGACTTTGCTTAATATATCCACCTATATCTAATATTACTATTTTTTATATGATCACAATTTATTTGCTCATAACTTTCTGGTTCTGTATATCTCCTTTATGTTCTCTTTTTTCTTTGCTGATACTCTTTGCCTCTTTGCTGGTATTTTCTGAGAATGACTTGTTATTGTAGTGGTTTTGGTTCTAGAACTTCCTTGGCAACCAGGGTACAACCAAGGAAATGGTCATGTTCCCAGTATTCCATACGATTTTTCACGTGACCCAG
>JANXJC010000013.1:6172565-6232090 GCA_027564655.1 Leptodon cayanensis
TCCCTTTCCCTCTTCCCTTCGGGGGTGGGGGGAGGAGGTGGTCGGGATTCTTGTTTTTTTTCCTTCCCTGTGTACATGGTCTTCTAATTTGCTTTCTTTTTTCTTCTAACTGTACTCTAGAGCTACATTCTGTCAGAAAAACTATTTTTTTCCCCAATAAACAGCGGGGATATGACAAAATGTTGTTTGATGATTGGATACTGGGTGGATAGACAGACATCTGACACCAGACACCGTAGACAGATATCTGATAAATGCTAAAATTCTGGAAAGAAGTTCTGCTGGGATTAGCAAACAGCCATTCTACACAAATCCCTAGCAATGGCTTCCTTGCTTCCAATGTTCACAGGATGGACCTTAATGGAGTCCAACAAAGTTAGAAGAACTTCGGGAAACTTGGTTTTAATAACTTACAGAAGATAAATTTTATTTGGTTATTATTATTTAGTTACTAATATTATTGTTCTTGGCCTTGTGACACTAGTGTTTGGAGAATTTCACAGGTTTTGGTGGAAGTGAAGAAAAGACTCAGTAGACTGATTTCTTCTTCTCTTACATTTGTGCCAATAAAGAACAATGGAAGAAGAATGGTCAGTCAAAAATGTTGTCAGGGCTGAAGGGGAAACATTGGAAGTAAATTTCTTTTTTTTTGGAATGACTCCTTCTCTTACAGCCCTGAGGAAAACTGAGGTCAAAGTTGTGCATTTAAAAAATCATTTTAAAAAACCATCATTTAAAATCAATCATTTAAAAAAACAATCATGTTGTGCATTTATAAAACCTGTTCTAGTTTCACTCTGCTTTTTCTTTCTAAGCTCAACGAAGTTGGTAGCACACTCTGTAACCCATCTGCCAGATGAAGACATCACAAATGTTAAATTTAGCCTAGAAATGCTACCTCTCTTTCTTCTCTGGATGACAATTCAGGGCAGAGCCAAATTTTAAGCTTTCTGAATTTTTTCTGTCTCCGCTTACTGTAGAGGGAGATTAGGCTTTAACCTTCAGACTATCCCTTTCTTCATGCTGTCATCTAGTATAAACATACAACAGGTTATTAACTTTCCCCCAGCTACTTTTATGCTTGAGCCAAATAACTTCTGTTTTGTGAGAAAAAAATCTTTAAGAAAGACATCCTGTCTTGATTTGGAGAAGACAAAAGATGGGAAATCCATCAGACCTCTCCTAGTGTACTAGAAATAGCCAGTGAGCTTCACTGTTTAGATGTTTGGTGTTTTTACCTGAAGTAACTGAGCTCGGAGCCCTTCCATCACCCTTCTTTATCTCCTTCTGTTAGATTAAAAAGCCCTGTGGTGTTTGGTTATTTCCCTTAAAGAAAATAATGATTCCACCTTTCACGTGAACTAAGCAGGAAGCCCATTAACTCTTCCTGACACAGTATCAAATTGGGACCTGTGGATTAATTTTGTTCAAGTCTGTCATCCTTTCTGGAGTCACTGCTTTCCCCATTCTATGCATTTGCCCTGTTTTCCTGGGTTTTTGATTTAGAACTTTGTGCTTGGATCTATTACAATGATTTTGGCGGGGGGGGACTTCGCAAAATCTGTACTTACTGCTTGATAAACTTGTACCTGAGTTCATGGGCAAACCACTGTCTATGCCTGTTGTGTCATCTTCTCTATTTTCCTTTCCACCTGTCTTAATGTTATTGCGAAAGCTTATCAGTAATGATTTAATACCATAATCCTGTGTAATTTTGGAAATGCTGTATAGCATTTGCTATATGAAATGCTCTAGAGCCTCAAGATTAGTATCAGTCCCTATGATGCTAGAGTAGAAATTTACTGATTCACTTGAAATAAAAGATTTGTTGTCGCTGTTGTTAACAATACTGGCTATACTTGGTAGTGTTGTCATCTGAGCAAAATAATTTTCCTTAACTGATTTTTATGTCTTTAACTAAGATGACAGAAATATAAAAAAAGGCACTTGGAAGCCTCTGACTGTAAATTTTCAGTGATGCGAAGCCAGCTCAGTTTTTGCATCATTAAGCAAGAAAAATGAGGTATTGATTTCCCAGGTCAGCTGCACTGCCCTTGTCCCTTTATTCCAATACTGTCAAGAAATCTTTAGCCAGCTGTGAGGGAAGAGATTGAGGTGTTCCCAAGTGTGAAGGAATCCCAAGCTAGAGGAAAGTCATCTTTATGCCAGTGATCCTTCACTGCCGTCACAGAAGGTATTTGGGGCAAAGCAAAAGTTGGAGCACACTGCATTCCTTCAACCTTTAGCAAAGGAGCAATGCCCATGCGATATTCCCAACAGAACAATTTTTAGCAACCTTTACACTCAAAGTGAACCAAGCTGGGGCTGGCTCTTCACTCTCGTGTTGCTTTTTCCTGTTGACCTCATTGGAGTTGCTTTTGATTTATACTGACATATACATGAGCACTGAAGGTACAAATGGGATTCTCATAAATTCAGGTGTGACTTCCGTAAGTCAAAACTACAGAACACAGCCCTATAAAAGGTACAAGGCCATCTGGAGGGGCAGATCTGAAACCAGACTAACTACTCACCTATTAAACTTGATGGAAAGTGGTTCCAGAACAAAAATTGTTAGTTTGTCAACATCCAGGGGAAGAACTCGGTCATTATGCTCGTTTTCGAAGAGGCCGAGTTCAGTATTAGTTATTAACATTTACAAAATATAAATGCTACTAATACAGTTGTGTAATGGGCTGAACATTCTTCTAGTTAATTATCTTTGAGATATTTTAATTATTTTATCTATATTTCCACCTAATAAGATTCATACTGCACTGAACTTTCTTGGTTTTTGCATCAGAAATTCCTCCTGTCTATTTTGGACATGAAAAGAACATAGATATTAAGGTCCCTGTAAAAAAAAGTTCATCTAAGTAAATGTGACCTTAAAGAGCTATGGAAAAACACTGCTTCTAGGGGGTCCACTTCAGTAAAATATGTGATGACATTTTACCTTGCGTACGCTAACTCTTCATGTTGTTGAAGCCTGGCATAGCATCTGAACATATTTTTTCTCTGCATCTGGCCCCTAAATTACTCCAAATACAGGCTTTGCTGTGTTGTAGAATACAGAGCAAAACCTACTTCCCTTTCATGTTACAGACTGAAATATAAACTGTAAATATTCAGAAATATAAATATTCGTATAAAATGACTGTTTTCTAAATGGCTTTAATTTCACTGGTGCCAGTTGTAAAGCCTGCTTCCCTCCCATACACTTTGGGCTTATGATCAATGTTATAGATCAGTCATAAAAGGTGGGGATTGTGCAATAATCAGGTACACACATAGTTCTCCTCTAGAACTGAGCACCTGAAACTGTTTATTGGTATGTTTAAATTTGTTAATTAATTTAAATGGCTAAGCAGCCAATTCAGTGTTCACAGAAGTCACAGGAAACTAGTCTGAAGCAGCACAGAAACACTGAAAAGAGAAGTTCTTTATACAGCTCTTATTTCTTTGATATATTACACTGCTGCCTTACCAAAAATTGGCAGTGAGGTAAAAAGAGAATTTTAACAGGTTAGGATAAATTCTGTGATGAAGGAAAAACCAAAAACCCCAAACAAACATGTGTGCACTTAGGGAAATCCATTTCACACTGTTCAACTCTGCCCTCAGGTTCTTTTCAGAGACTTTTCCTCTCAAGACTGCAAATGATTTTGCAATTAAATTGTCTTTATTGTGAGATGATGAAATCACCCTAAATGAACTCGGTTCAACAGCTGCTGGGCTCAGCTAGGCAAGCTTACGGGGAGGGAGGCTCGACCCAGCTCTTCTCCCTTGGGAATTCTGCTTGCTGTCTCAAGGGCTGCAAGGAATTTGGTCCTTCCTTGGTCCACGCTTGATGAAACAGATATTTTAGGGAGCTTATGCTACTGCACTTCTCTCTAAAATACTTTCTATGGGGCCCCTCTATCACTAGTTTGGCCAAAAGAATCAAGGGCTTAAGAAGGAAAGCTTTGCTAGGAAAAAACCCTTACAAGTTCTTCCATGAACTCTGCTAGTAAAATTTGTTTTAAAAAGTCCTTCAAGTTAAAATTCTCTTAAAAGTAAGGGGTGGAATCTACAGCAACTAAGGCACCACATCTTTTCCTCCAGATACAGAAAATGCAGCTGTATTAGGCCTTATAGAAAGCAAATATAGTCATTCAAATGCACATCCAGTCATTTTTGTATTCTTTATTCCATTGCTACTAAAAATTGTGTTCCTCCCAAGGCCATCTAGGAAGACAAATGATTGTATCAAGAAGGGTTTCTACAAAAAAGGGACACAGGGATGAAGAACTTCTGTTAATACAATTTACAAAGAGATAGGTTTTGCAGGTGTTCCGTATTATACATTTGGATTTCCAAATCTTCACCTAATATTTTTTCTTTCCATAGTGAGTATGGTAGACTAATCTTTATCCAAATATCATTAAAAAGATCATTCTGATTCACTTGCCAAAATTGGATATGAATTTTGAAACAGAGAAAATGTTCATGTTTGTGGTAAGATTTGGCACCCCTTCTGTATCACTCCAGGAATGGTTCCTGCACTAGTAGGCTAAGAAAAGGGTGAAACTTAGTTTTAAAGGAAAATCCATTTATAAAAGGTGATATTTATTTATTTTTAGCATTTATTAAGCAGAAGTGACTTTCTCCTTCTATATTAAATTTAATTTTTTCATTCATCCTTGTCTACTAGTGCCAGAAAAAAAAATATTTATTTTGGCACTCGCTATCCTCTCTCTGTAGCTTGTGGAGGAGAGTGTAAGCCAAATTCAGGTACGGTATATACATGATATAAGCAGCTCTCTGAAATCCAGTGTAATGGCCTGAGTGTAACATGACGGGCTGTACATGCAAAGGGTACGGAAGAACAGGCTGATGGCAAGAAAAAAAGTCAAGAAAAGCTTTCTCTTCATTTTATAGTGAGTTCTTCTGGCTTTTGAGGTAATAAATAATATCGACGCTACAGTAGTGTTTAGCTGTATACTGGCTCGCCTTGCTCAGAATGTGGTCAGCTTGGTCACCTGGGAGCAAGGGCTCAAAGCTCTGGGAGTGATGGTGAGTTCAGCCAGAAGGAAGGATGAGGATCGTGCCTCCTGCCCGTAGGGTGCTGTACCGTCCAGAGCCGACCGGCGTGATGGACTGCGGGTTTGTCTCTTGAGGAAAGGAAAGGGGTCTGATGACAGTCGTGGACTGAGGGATGCACTTTTCTGGAAGATCTGCTGTATTTTACTTCACACCAGCAGTGATGTTAGTAGGATCAAATATAGCATTTCTAACGTGATTTACATAGGCACAGCACACCAATGCTTTTCAAACAAGGCTAAGAAGCTGTGTAGCAGATACCTGGCTTCCTTTAGGAGCAATGCTTCCTAATCCCTCTTTCTTGATCCACTATTAAGGAAATAAAACTGTTACTTTAAATGTACCACAAGCTTTACCGTATTAACATGTATATACACCCTTCAGAGAGTGATGGATGACTTAGATTGACTGGAGATTTTTGATAGCTGCAATGCTAAAAATAGGCACCGAAGGAAAACCTGAAAGATTTTGTTTTGAACAGAGCGCTAGGAAATGACTATCTGTCTCTGCTGAATTCCCTTCCAGATCTTTAAATTCCTGATTAAAGTCCTGGGGTTGCATATTAACCCTAACAGCTATACTCAGACTTGCCTTTGGAGGAAAGACCTTGCCTGTGATATGGAGGAGATGCGCAAGGCAAGTCACTTCCAACTCCTCAAGAGTGCACAGAACTCAGGTTTTTAAGTGATGACAAACTTAAATTGTTGCTAAATGAAATAATTCAGTTGAGAAGTATACTGTGACATGACATGTTTCTTGACTTGTTCTAATTCAGATCAGAATTAGAATCCCGGAAAGCTGGTGGAGAATTTATGAACTCTAGGATTATTTCTTGAGATAGCCTAATTCACAGTCACATAAAAATTTGAATACTACAATTATATATTCAATATTTAATATCATCGGGTAAATGTATAAAGAAAATTTGTCATTTTCCCAAGAATATTCTTCTAGTCACACTTTCACTGTGATTGGAAAAACTTTGCTGAGTTCTCATAGTATTGTACTTTCATATCAACTCCTGGTTATATTTTTATTATAGCACAGATTCACCAGGAAATACCCTACGACATTCTGTGTATCTCCCGAGGAAGTGACAAAACAGAAGAGGCAAATGAGTTTTGTTTTGTTTTGTTTTGTTTTTTTCCTTTAATGACATGAAATAATAAAAAAGTCACTAGCAAGAAACCCTGTTCCTAAAAAAGATCTTTGGGACTTTAAGTTGCCTTTATAGAAGCTTCCTGATCACTCTTCCACATTCATTCCTCTGACTTTGACTAAATATTGATGGTACTTTTTGGATGTTTACTGTACTTGACATCACTCATAGTATTACTGTATTATACACTTCACTCAATTTCACTGTTCCAACAGATTCCGTTTTTTATTGTTTTCCTATCAGTCTTTTTCACTTGTGAAAAACGTATAAAAGTATCTGGTCAGGTATAAGCCCATTAGATGGGCTACTGTATTATACTTATTCCTAAGTATGTGCACAGGGGAGAATGATTTCTCCCTCCTGATATGTTTATTCCTGCAAAGAACTAGTTATGTACATACTGAAGAATGCAGAAATGGCTGGGGAAAGTGATACAAGCTGAAAATAATTCCATTTTAGTGAACGATGAATAAAGATGAATGTCTAGTTAAGTTTAGGTAATACTTTAATTCAGGGCTGAGTATAAACTAGTAATAACAGGATCCTTCTAATTTAGCTTGAAACAATATTGAATTGTGTAAATACATAAAGATCTTCATTTAGCTTTGTAAGATCCTGAGATTATAACTTCCCTCCTATGCTTTCATCAATTGGGGTATCTTTAGTAAAATTTGAAACACAGCCTACTCTGAGTATGCTGAGTTCATATTCCTTCATCCAAGACACATTCCATGAGTCACTGGCTACTTGGGTTAAACGCACCGTGTCCATTTTAGATCAGACATTTCTCAACCCCATATTAACTGTCAAAATAGTTTGGAAAGCCAGTTACCGGTAATGGTGTGTTTGGCAGCTAATAACAATTGCATAATCAGCTTTCATTTTCCATTGTCCAGTGATCTAATAGAAAAAGCATTAGATACCATAAGCTGTTTTTTTTTTTCTTATAACTATTTTCAAATTGTTATTTTTCAGTAGAAAGAACCCTAGAGCAAAGGCAATAAATAACAATGTTCTCAGGTACTTGCTTGAATACAATTAGTAAAAACACATGCTTATAAACTGTTTCCCAACTTGTGTCAGACTCCTGATTTTTTACAAGTCACACGTGACCAAGTAGTATTGCAGACTGGGGAGAAATAGTTTTCCTATGGAATAAGAGGACTTCTCTGGCACCTTTGTGCCTAGCCTGTTTTGTCAGACAAGAGGCATGGCTTGTTCCTAGTGTTCCTAAGCATAACCAATATAAACATGCTAGATGGGAGTATTCAAGGACAGGGAAATCTAACTGACATTCACAGAACAACCAACCCTCAGATGAATCTGCAGAGGGAGAAAGGCGTGAAAGCTGGAAAGCAGGAAAAAGAAGACATCATTGTAATACCAGTTAAAGGTGGAAAAAGAAAATAAAATTTTAAAAAGGGAAAGAAAAACCAGAAATTGTATGGGCTCTTCATACATTGCTTTTCCCGATAAATACATGAAGATGTGAATGGCATGGACTTTTCTGGCAGAGGTTTATTCAATTTGCTTGTCCCTTCTTTTCCCACTTCCTTGTCTCCTTTAAGCTTCACGATATGCCTTTAGGCTTCTCCTCCTGCTGGCTTTGCCACACTTACTCTACTTCCCCAGAGTAGTGTCCCTCCAGACATTCTTCTTCAGATGCTCCATTCTAGAGACTTGCTTTCATCCTTCAAATCCAAGGTCCTTACTCCATAATCCTATCTTACACCACGAAGTCTGAGGGTTCAGAATTACCTTTCCGTTCAGCTACAGACATTTTTTCCCCTACCCCACCTTGTTGCCAGCAGCTAGTTTATGTACATGTAACAGGAATACGCTGTGTAGCTGAAACCCTCCTTCTTTTCTGAATGTAGACAGTAAGTCTTTTTAAATTGAAACCATCCCACATAACTGAATTTGGTCCTAAACAGTGAAAGTCCCCACTTCCATTCTGCTTATATCTGATATATGCAGAACTATTGCCTAATATTGCACAAGTCTCCTCGAAGTGTAAGGAATAAGTGAAGCAAAACATAAGGAGACCTTTTCTTGGCTCAGAACTAACACGTTAAAATATCTTTGGATTCACTAGGATAAATCACTCAAAAATTAGATCTGAAGTTATCAGGCTGAGAAAGAAAACAAAACATGACGACCACTGAATTAAACTATTTTCACTCAGGTTGTAGCTGGCTTAGGTCTAGAGTGGCATACTCATTTTGGGTACATGGAGAGATGGAACACAAAGAATACATTGCCCAAAGTGGGCTTCTATTCTTTATTACTAAATAAATTAAAAAAAATTCTTTGTAAGCCAAACCCAACCAAAAATAAACAAGCATACAGTTGAAACAAAGAGGGTATGCTAACACTCCGTATTGCATTTTGAATCAATAAAGGGACTAGGTGCATTCTAAATAAGGTAGTACTTAAACTGCAATTTCTTCAGTCATTCAATCTTCCTAAAGTCAATCCTTCCATCTAACTGATCTGCTAGACAACTTTTTTTGCATAATAACATTTAAAGTAATTGCTTAGCATTAAAAGTTCAGTAAGAGTGCTTGCCTGTATTTAGCATCTTGAAGTATTATTTATATATACACTCCTCTGCATTTTATTGTCACTTAGGTTAGTCTCCCTGCTAATTAGCTTAACTGTCCCAGGGCCCACATCATGGCCCTGAGGCCAACTGGCACAGTTTGACCATACTATTAAACTCCCTTGCTTTCCAAATCACGTCTGAATTACCTTTCGGGAATGGCCTGTGGCCCATTCTAACTCCTGATCTGTGTTAGGGAATTGTTATTAGACGTCCTAGGCATAAAAAAAAAAATAAAAAAAAAAATCATCTAACAGATTATTACATTTTAAGAGCGTACTCAGTTGAGTTCCAGTGTCTGGTTCTCTGCCATAGCAAACAGACATGACTGAAGAGTACTAGAACAGGAATCATTGCCCCACTTACATTGAGCAGACATACGATTTTCAGAAAGAAGATGAAAAATTTTACTTCTGAATCAAATAGAAGCTGTGCTGGCCTAGGCATTTTAATAGTTTTTTTATATTAAAAACTAAAGAAAACTTGGAATGGAAATAACAGCAGAGCTATCTATCCTAGCTGTGTTTAATTTTTGTGATTCAACACATTTTTGCTTGGTTTTTCTTGTTTTTTTTTTTTTTTTTGTTTGCTTGATATTTTGCAATGTCTGGGATTCACTTAAAGCTGGAGATCTGTTAAAATTCAGTGTGCTAATGGCAAAACTTGAAACTAAACTGAACTGCAGTCTTCATACTGTGATTTCTTCTTGCAGACTCTCCAGAATACACAGAACTTTACTTGCTTCCAAACCCTACTGCTCACTAAGATAAGGTTCATTGGAAAAGCAAACAAGCCTGTTAAAAAACCTGTCCTCATAGAGCTTCTTTTGTGACCCAGGCTGTGCAGAAGATGCTTTGCTCCAATTTGTCAAACGGGATGTTGAAATCACCGCTGATTCTTGAATAGCTTATTATGGGTCTCCTCATGCCCTATTCCTCATCGCTCCTGCCACTTTTCCAGACTCAAGCTAGGCATGCTTGGTTTAGCAAACAGCTCTTCTCTTTTCTCTTGCTCCTCAGACGTGGCATCATTTCCATCCTCTTCCTCCTCCTGGCGGGATCCCCAGCCCCCGACAGCTGCCTGCTGTTACTGCTACGCTTGACCCTAATCTTACGCAAACTGGCCTCAGTTTTCAAGCGGGGTGATACTGAACGGGGATGACATCTTTGTCTTTGGCTTTTGCAAGTGTTAAGTGCTGTCCCAAATCTTAGGATCAGAACCCTGATCCTAATGGCCGGTAGGTCACTGGATTTAACAATGAATTATCTGCATTTATATGTGGCAGCATTTTGAATGGGCACAAACCTCCAGTAAATATATTCTAGTTTTCTTAACTGTTTTGCAAATGACAAGCTTCCAAAAAGTTGTTTTTTTAAAATTTTTAATGCCATTTAAATGTTTCTTAGAAAGATTACAGGTTGCACACATACATATAAAACACAAACAAGTCCCCAAGGGGAGATATTTTTTTGTTTGGGAAAGAGCAGGTCTCCCGAAACAGAAACTCTGTCACTGTCATATGTTTAAATGATGTAGGAACCAAGACCTTCATTGCAATGAATCACATTAATGACACCTTGATTTCTGAGGTCATAACTCAGCTGACAATAGAATTCTGTAAATCTGCAATATAGGCAGAAATCAGCACATACTTAAAAGTTAGTATCTAAAAGCAACAAGTAAAGCTGAACATTTTATAAGGAGCAGGAACAGCTGCTTTTGCCTATTTCACAAATCATTCACAATTCCAGCACAGCAGGAATTTCCATTTCAAATTCTCTGTTACCCACAGAGAGAGAGAAAAGGATTAAAGACAAGGCTCGGGGGGGATCTCATCGAAGTTTATAACTAGCTGATGGGAGAGTACAAAAGAGGACAGAGCCAGGCTCTTTTCAGTGGTGCCCAGGGACAGGACCAGAGGCAATGGGCACAAACTGAAACACAGGAGGTTCCCTCTGAACATCTGGAAACACTTTTTTACCACGGTGTTGACCAAGCACTGGGGCAGGTTGCCCAGGAAGGTCACAGAGTCTCTATGTCTGGAGATATTCAAAAGCTGTCTGCATATAGTCCCGGGCAATCGGCATTAGGTGGCCCTGATAGAGCAGGGGCTCGGACAAGATGACCTCCGGAGGTCTCTTCCAACCTCAACCATTCTGTGATTCTGTGATCACACCATGGGAACAAGGACTCTCTGTTTTTGGGAAAGGGGAGGCGAGGAATCGTGGAACTTACATGGTGGAAAAGACCGTTGCAGCATATGGACAGCATATGAACTCCGAAAGAGTATATGGAGGCGAAGAGGTGTGTGTAATGATACTTAGGCCTCTCTTTCATCAGATGCAGACATTATGCAAGGGTTAGTAGCTCAGGATCATGCAGTAGTCGAGGGTGGAAGGGAGGGACCTCTGGAGGTGATGTGGTCCGATGCCCTACTCAAAGCAGGGTCAGCAACTGCATAATTGCATAATAAAGAGAGCATTTTAAGTCTGTTTGATCCATACTAACCAGAAAAATAGAGAAGAAACCATCTCTGGTCTTTTGTTGCCTGAAATTCTACTTAGTCCATCCAGAGCCATTGGCAGCCAAAACTTTTCTCAAGGTCTGTGATCCTTTGTCAATGGCCTTTTTGTTCTTAACTATTCACTGTCCGTCACACCATTATTTTCTGATCAGTTTCCTTCTCGCTTGACATTTTTAGTCAAAATTTGCAAGGTCCACCTCAGGGAAGAACTGTTCCAGCAGGGCTGAGGTTTTCAAAGTGCTGGAGCCCTTGGTAAGAGCATAAGCATAGCAGTTGCCAGCTAGCAAACAGCCCTGCAAAGAAGGGAACGACTTTGCTTTATGGACAAGGGCTAAGGAAAGCAAACCATGCCAAAAAAGTATGAGGAAAATCGAGGACTGCAGATTTTTTTTTTTTCCTTCTTTTTTTCAGCTAATTTCCATTCTAGAATTCCAGGACAACTAGTTCACAAAAAAAATTAGTTTTGTAGAAGGACCCAGTCAGAATTTTTTGCCTGTGATTTGCAGGCACTTTTTAATGTATTTTTTGTGAAATTTCTGTTTTTCTCTAGTAGTCACCGATGCATACCTTCGATATTTCTGTTTATTCTTTCATGTTCCATAGCACTACCATTTTATGTCTCATGTTTCTCCTTCAAACAACTTTTTTTTTTGTTTGTAGTCACCATTCTCTAAATTAATTTGAAAACTTTCAGTTAGTTTTCTCATTGTATATTTGCACACTGAGATCTGTCTCTCCTGAGGAAACAACAAACCTGTGTTAATCCTGAAAAAACTATAAAGACTAAACAGATTTTTAAAATGTTTTACAAACAAGCCTGAAGTTGTACTTACTTCAATCATTAAGAACATTCAAACATTGAGTTATAACTTGACATAAGACAAAGCAGAAAACTTTCATTCTTGCAAGTTTACAAGATCAATAAATATTAAACATGACTTTAGTTTATATGAGCAAAGATATAATACACTCACACAACCAAATAATTATTTGATTTAATATGGACAAGAAACTGGGAGACAATAATGGATTTGATAGTAAGGTATACTATTCTGGAGGAAGGTTATGAGTGGATTTTATTTTAAGATTGTCATTAATGACCTTAGCAAAAAAGTTTATTATAAACTACGTGTAGATATTATCAGTAAGAGAGAGATCACAATAAATACAGGAGGAACTAAATTGTTTTGAGTATAAAAACATGTGATGTAAAGATAACAAAAGCAAATTTATTTCCATAAATTATCAGATTAAGTATACCTGCTATTCCTGCATACTGGAAAATTATGAACAATTCTGTCCTCACACATTCAGAAAACAGCCTAGAAACTGAATGTTTGTAGAATGGATTCTTAGATGATTTAAAAAATGCAGAGTATAGAGCAAGTGGAGAAAAAGAATTTGGGGATCTTTAACAGGCCAAAATAAAGGTTGAGAAGAGAGGTCAGTTTTTATAAATATGATCAGGGTAAATATTGAGGAACAAAGAAGGAGAAGGGAAAAAGAAGTAATCTATTGGTACACGCTAGTCATCCATCATTTCAGGGACCCTTTTGGAAAGTTTTATTCCAAGTCCTGTGTACATACATTTATGCCAAAAATCCAAAGTTTATTCCACAGCACAACAGTTTAACAGTTCTGTGTTGGCACTGCAATTATTATTTTTAAAGAAATGGAAGTAAAACAGTTCTTCTCATGACTTGAATTATAAAATTCCCTCTGAATCTAGCCTTTTTTTTTTTTTTCTTTTTTGCTTTGTAGAGCCATGAGACCCAATAATAGCTAACCTCTAGTTTTACTGGGTTTAGACAGTATAATTAACATAGTCAGTATTCCAGAAATACTGAAATGCTTTGGTTACTGTAATCTGGAATCAAAGCTGTGTGAACAATCAAAAATTACATTAAAACATGCTCACATCAATTCCAGTCCAATTTCCTGCTCAATTTCTCTTCACTTTTTAACACCAAACAAGTTCCTTTTATTCTTTTGTCATCGGAGATGCAACGGGGAGATGTTCCAAAGCCAACTTCCAAACAGGAGCGCTTTTCAGGGATTATGAGCGCTAGAGAGTCTTAGGTTACGTGATGAAAGCTCTTCCCCGCACCCACAAAGGAGCACAGAAAGGCAACGGCAGGAGCGGGAGCCCAAATATTACCCTGCCGTAACGGGCAGCTCCCAGGCCCAGCACAGGAGCCACCAGCCAGAGTTGGAGGGGACACCCAAATGAAGAACTCAGAGGAAGGGACACCTTGTCCTGGCCCTTTCCAGAGCCATCTCAGTGTAGGCTGAGCCCCAGGGTCCAAGGACACCCATCACGATGGGTCAAGGGAGCACCTTTTGGACCGAGGGGGTTGCTGCTGTATGATACACGTCATGGGGTGCAGCGGAAGAGCCCTTCAGGATCTTTAGAGGAGGAAAGGGATGGATTTAGGTGGTTTGGAGAGGCACAAGTGTGGGGAAGTAGAGGGGTAAGGGGAAAGTATGTGAAACTAGATATGAAGTCTATGAAAGGAAAAATATAGGAACTCAGAATAAGGTAGCTATTAGTGTCAAGAGTACTTTAAATACTAACGGTAATGGATACACCTGGAGTAGTTAATTTTATGTAGTTAGACTTTCATGATATAGTAAAAATCTAACAACCAGTTTTACAGAAACTGCAAAAGTGTGCATTGCTTAATGATTTCCCCATTTTTCGTTAACAATTTAAAAATAATTTTGAATATCAGAGAAGTCTTTCTTATGTATCTACAGATACATTTATTTGTCCTTTCACAGTGTAGAAAGTATGGTTCAAAACAGTAAAATAATGGAACATATAAGTATGAAAGTAAGCCAGATTGTTTTAAAAGAAACCACGATTCAAACACAAGCTAGCTTTTGGGAAAATATGAGTGTAATATATGAGAAGAAGTGAAGATGGGTCAAAAAGGACTGCTCACAGATGTGAGACATGTCAACACTGGGGATAAAAAGCTGGAAAAAACATTCATCCGGTGAAAGTTATTAGTGAAAACAAAATGTCAGAGGAGTTAGGTCCAAGTCATTTTAATAAGAAACAAACTGCTGTTCATGACAGTGTCTTGTTCTGTATGTTATCTTTTTGCCCCAAAAGTACAGTGAGGAATAATTCCAGATTCTGGAAATAATTGTCTTGAAACCAAATTCTTGTCTAATACTGACACAAAGGTCCACCATGTGGAGTACAAAGTTGAAATCTGGTCAATTTTCTTCAAATAGAGTAATAGTTCAGCAGAAAAGATGGAAAAAAGTTGAGATTTCTGGCTTGTGGGGCTGAGCAGTATGTGTTAGAGAATTATGTTTACATTTCCTGGTTTAGTCACTTTCTACATTTCCTTTAGGTTTATCTTGATCTTACTGCCATTGGCAGAGGATAGGATTTAGAATTAATGTATATCTAAACTTGTTGGAACAGCATGCATATGTTGCAAACTTGATGAGAAAATATCTTGTCTGGTTTATGAAAAGAAAAAACCAAACATTTTATAGAGCTATTTCCCCTTGCTGTGCACCAGGTACCTATGAAAGTTAGCAGAAAAATATTATAACCTCTTTCTTTCATCCATAATGATATTCTTTGGTTGCTGATAAAAGCAAAGAAATCATCCTTTGAAAGGGCAACAGCATACGTCTAATGAAAATCAGGTTCATTTCTGTACTGTCTGTTATGAAGCTTTTAATGAAGCTATTTCAGAAGTTTTATAATGTTGAATGATTGTTTTAAGAAAAGAAAAAAGAAAAAAAATAAAAACATGAGAAAACAGTGGGCTGCTTCCACTTAAAGATCCTTTTGTAAAGAGTTTGGAGTCACTGAAATGTACTGACATTTAGGACTCTTTCTTTCCTTTCCATTTATATTGGTCTCCATAGTCCCTAACCACTGTTGCATATTGTGGTGATATTTCTGTAAAATTTTTGCTAAACATCTACTTGAACCTGCTGATGATTTTGGTAGGATAGCATGAGCTATAAATGATGCACAAGCACAAAAAATGATCTAAGATCTTTATTGCTTTCAGTATTCATCTGTTGATGTCATCAATCTTTACATAAAACCTTCAACATAATTTAGCTCTTAATTAAACATCAGATAAGTCTTCATGGAAGCAGATCCCTTCTGCTCCTTGCTTTTTCTGATTCCAGCAAAGTCCATTTTTGTTTAACCCTTTCCTTTCCCTGACTTTCCAGTAGACCGTGCAGCCTAACGATTCCACGGTAGTCCTACGCTCACCCTGTGTGCATTGCTGTAGGCTATGTTTTCATCTCTTGCAACATTCTTGGTGATATTAAATGTAAATTGTGGTCCTGCTGCTAACCTCCTTTTGATCCAAATCTGACCATAGTATGTTCAGTGTCAGAGATTAAAAAAAATATTAGGACACACAACCCCGAAACCATGAGGCTTTTAAGACAAAAGTTATTTTGGATTATATTAAAAAAAATGATCTTTGACTACTGAGCCTTTCAGAGGGTACATGCTCATACCGTTCAGGTTCTCTTTGAAATCATAGACTTAGAAGTGCAACAACCTTTTAATGACATCAGAGACTCATTTGCAATCATTGCACTCAAGTAGTTGGGTCTTTAGTGATAGTAAATGCCGCAAAAGTCGTGATTAAATCGTCAGTGCTTATAATGCTGTGGCTGCCTCTAATAAGACAAACTGTAACTAATTACAGGAAGATACTTCTGGGTGTACATAAAATTCTTGGCATTGTGCGGGATCAGAGCAGTGAAAGAAGAGAGGGCTTAGCAGAGCTGCAGCGGGCCGTCAGGGCTCACGGAGCTCTTGGGAGCCATCCAAGTGTGGGCAGCGTGTGGTAAGACGACAAATTAGGGAGGAGGCACTGCAGCACGCTGCTGCGTTACAGGGTGCTGGCATGAATGGGTGATTGTAGGGAAGGAGAAATTGATGAAGGGTCAAAGGGAGAGAGCAAGCAATTTCCGAAGAGTTAGTTAATTGAGAAAAGATTTGCATCATTTAACATCCGAATGTTGGTATTTATCCAAGCTAAATTAAAGGGCGGAACTTTCTGTAGTCAGCCCATCACAAGCTCAAATATCTTTCTGTGCTATAGCAGATGGCTCCATGCCAACAACGTGTGATGTTGCAAACAAACGGATGGCTTCAGGTGGGAATAAGCAGAATTCATACTTTTAAGGCAACAGTCTTCGATGATAAATGATGTAGGTAAGTCTAGATTTAGAAACACAGCCTCTCAACAGACTTTTTCTCAAAATTCATGTTTCAAATGTTGCAGGAGGCATCTTTCGACAACATTAAATAGAAACTAGATTTTACATGCAGTGCTTTCTTGTTCTTAAAGGTGCTGACTAAAAAGAGATCATCTCTGTTTGCCTACCTTTTCCTGAGTGCATAATGGACTTTTGCCTGTGTATTTTCCCCTGTAGCTTATTCCATGCAAGGAATAGTTGAAACTGTAACACTCAAACCTTTATTTTCATGAGAGAGAAAATAAAAGGATCATGTTTTCATGCTGGTATTATTGAGCACTTCTTTTTGACTTGTAAAATTGCTGAGAGGCAACTGGAAAGATTCCTCGGCCTCTACCACTGCAGAAACCTTTTAACTTACATTCTTATTGACAGAAGTCTCTTTTTTTCCCCAGAGGATTCATGGAGGGCTTTCAGTTCCATGTTGACCTCCTCTTTGCTTCTTTACCTGTCCTTCAGTTTCTCTTCTACTCTGTTTTTTGGGAGAGAGGCGAAGTCTTTCTTCTGATGTCCTGCCTCATCACTAATATTCAGTGACTTCCATTTGTTTTCCCAGGCTTAAGAGATGCCGCATTAAGACCGATGGCTTTGGAAAATGTTGAAGGTCACTGAAGAGAACTGACAGCAGCTCTGGAGTGCTCCTTGTCTGGAAGAGAAAGTGAACACTGGGATGCTTTACTCCAGCTCCCAGTGCACCCAGGTGCCTTCTCGGGTGTCCAAAGGACGCCTGGCTCCTAGGAAGAGCTGTATAAAGCCAGGGTGCCAGCCCATGCCTGGGGCAGCGAAGTGGCACTTGAAATGAGAGCCTTTGAGTACAGGGTGTGAAAGACCAGCCAAACAGGGGAAGCTCTGAAAGTGCAAGAATCTGAAAAATCCTTACACAAACAAACTTATGTATTCACATCCACTTGCTGCCCCACTACTTCTTTGGATGGATATTTTGAGGCACACAACTAGAATGGCATATACAGTCCTGTTATCCATTTTATTGCAGCACAGTCTCTGCTACTTTCCTTTTCCCCACCTCTTTTTCACCTTTTTACCTAAACTTCTCCTCCCACTCTCCAACCCTGTTTTCTTGTTTCTGTGACCCATGTGAACAAATCCATCTGACGTGCATAATGCGGTGCTTGATTTCTGGACATATTATTATAAGTGTATGTGAACCTCGTGCTTGGCATAGTTCTGTATCTTTACTATACCAGAATGACATATTGCACATTATGTACAGCAACAAGCATTGATATGTGCATGCTTTTTTTTTTTTTTCCCCCTGTGAAAACAGCAAAAGATACACTCTAAGAGAACAGTAAATCTCTGTGGCAGTCCTGAGCCCTGAATGCATTTATTTTGCCTACAGAGAACAGCGGTAGCAATATCCAAGCCACTAGAAATTGGAGCTGAATATAAATATATTAAATGGTCATGACACTTTTGTAATGTAATTTAACCTCTCTGAGGAATGTAAATATGTTCTTCTTTTTCAAACGTAAAGAGAAGGAAGGCTGTCCATATGACAGCATTCATTTTCATTTTGGCATAAATGAAGCACTTTTCTTGGTAAAAGGAACTTAAAAGTTACCTGAGTATAAAAGTAAGAATGAAAAAAGGAAAAAAGCACCATTGTCTTATTTAAATCTCCCTTAGAAAATATCAGTCATTTCTTCAAAATTTAATTGCAATTACTATAAAAAAATAATTGGTATTGTACACTAAACTTCTCATGAGGCTCAAGATTTTGTTTCGTATTAGTATTATTCCCCAATAAAAGCCACAATACTGGAGTTTTGTTTTACTTGTTTTGGGCCAGACCTTACAGACAGGGCTGCTCTGCCTTCTAAATTTGCAGCATATGCAGCTCTAACCTTTGGTGAAATGGCTTCAGAATACTGTTAGAGATGAATCGATTGACTAACGAAGACAAACCCAAGATTTTCCATCCCGCAGTTTCAAATATTATATCCACAAATTGATTCTTCTTCCAGAAATGGATTATTGGGGAATCAAAACAAGAAAAGTGGCAAAAAATGCAGAAGAGACTCTCATATTGGTACCTAGTTGTTCTATGCTGTATTTTGCAGGCATTTGCCTTTTGTTTACACAAGTCAGTGGAACTGGGCCATGGAAGTTCATTATACTGAGAGTAGAGATGTTACCACAAGTCTACAGGGGATTTTTTTTACCTTTTCACAGTGGTTCTCGACCAAGCTCGACAGAGGATGGCCCTCTAGGTATATAATCTTGCTTTTTGCTTATCTGCTCAAAGTAGTTATTTTCCCCCATCTTCAAATCTAGGCGAGTTTCTGTTTCCCTTACTCTTAACTACATAGTTAAGTGAACTAGTGAAATGCTTTGAGACAATAAGTATTGTCCTGGAGCTGGGACTTTCAAACTGGTGCTGATATTTGACCACCAAAGCATGGTTTAGCACATCAAAGCTGGGACAGAGATGAAGCACGAGCTAATCAGGATGAAATAGAGAGAAAGATGTTCTCATGAACTTTTTAAAAATCAAGTTAATGAGGGGAAATGCAGAAACCACTTAACCAGTCAAACATTCCTGAAGCTGAAATTCAAGAACAATAATAGCAATAATCCAGACTGTGACTCCGGAAACTTGAACCTGATTGTTTTGGTTTAATTTGTTTTATTTTCCCAGGCTTTCATTTCCTTTTGTTGTTTGCTTTTGGTTTCCCTCCCACATCAACTCTTTTCTTTGCTCACTTCAGAAGAGACTTATTTTTAGTAATGCAGATTTTCTTTTAATAGAAATCATTTTCAGATAAGTCTGCTACAGCGTCAAACCATAAATCACTATTTTTATGTATATGGGTTTCAAAAGCTCCATGTACTCTGTTTGGGAACTCATTTGGTGTTTCTTTTACTACATAAGGAATTAAAGAATGAATGCCTGCAAATATAAGGCAGAAGAAAACCAGAGACAGAGGGCATAGACTTTTTTCTCTTCTGCACATTCTCTACATTTACAACTTAGAAATAATAAAAATTGCCAAACTAATTTCACTGGGAGGGCCGTCTAAAGGGTGGTTTGTATGAATCTGAACCTATAACCACTGAAGTTCCCTAACTATTTTGCCTCACAGTGAGAGCAGGATCTGCAGATTGCCTACACCAGGCATTAAGAACCGCTTCTGCAATCCGTTAAATTCACTATCCACGGATCAGTAAGATCTTCTGTGTGATTGACAGCAGCGCTAGAACTTAGATCAGGCTTTCTTCTACTCTAAAACTGGAGCATAGCAAACCAAGCCTTCAGTTTTTGTACCACAGCTCTGTATTAGGCTGGCAATGCGCATCTAACCCGGCATCTCAAACTCTCTCTAGACCAGTTTCTATTTTTTTTAATGCACTGGTGAAAGTCTAGACTAACTGTAGCAACAGTAGTGGAGTTATTCTATTATATCGTGTCACTGTGCAGGCTGGCGGACTGAAGCCTGAGAGAGGAGAGCTATTGCTACCCAGAGGCTGGAAAAACAGTCTTCCCACGGGTGCTGAGGGCAACGGTGAAAAACAGGGAGCGGGGGGGTACGGCTGGAGCGGGCCAGGACACAGCCAGAAACAAGCCATAGCTCGGCAATGGCATGTGATGCTTCTATTAAAAACAGTTCTGTTATAAAGTTGAGGGAATGATATGATGTCATTCATAATCAGGTTGTGAAAAACATAGGCGAACAATTTCCAGAGAGCCTGGGGTGAGGGTTTGCACTGCGATCTACGGCTGCAGCCTGGCCTGAAGAAAAACTGCACAAAGAATTCTGAGAATTATTTTTTTGGAAAAAAAAAAGAAAATACTCCATACTGACCGTGTCAACTGTGGCATGGCTGCTGAATGGATCATGCCTATCAGTGCCTCCTTTCTCAGGAGCTGAAATATTGGCAGAGGGTTCTGAAGGAACGGCTCAGCAAGCCGCGGTAGCCGCAGAGCAGGAGTCCTGCCAACGGACTAGGTGTTAAAGCGGTGTGGTGAACCTGACTAATTTAAATGACGGTAAATGGCCAGTGAGGGTGATTCGAAGCAAATATGACTTGCAGGAATACCAGAAAAACTCAGCTAGAGATGATTGGTGGGGAACTGGTGAAGGGGAGCAACCAGGAGCAGCAGCTCTGAGCAGGAATAGCAAAGAATTTTTCAGGATGGGAGCATTGCAGTGAGGCTCTCCCCGCCCTGAAGCCTCAAACAGGGCAGGCTGCTGAGGGCCTCCAAAACTCGGTTTTTTTCCCTTCCTTAGGGCAGCCAGTAGTGAGTGAGCTGTACCAGGGAAAAGGGTGAGCAAGTGGCTGCCCAGTCACACGGCTTTCAGAGAAGGACTTGGCTTTGGACAACTCCCAGAGAGCTTTGTTGAGGTTAAGGGTAATTTGCCACTTGTGAAATGTTACTGCATTTTTTTTCCTTCCCTTCTGCCCTCTGTAGACCCAATGACCTCTTACTTCTTTAAGTCCATCTGTTGAACTCACAGCCTTGCTGAGCATCCAGATGATTTAATTTCCTAGGTCTTTGACTGGAAGCTCAAGCCAATGACTTTTTAGTAAGGACTTCCTGAGAGATGAAGGCTGTCAAAGGCGAACGGGGAAGAGAAACAAAGCAGAGGAATGGGGATTTTAGACGGGAGTGCTGCTCAGACTGTGGGAGTAAGGCAGCTTTGGAGGGTCTCGCTGGGGTCACAGTGAGACGGACATGGTATGGTTATATTTAATTTATTTCCTGAGTGAGCAACATTCGTTTCCTGGTGACAGATGGGACTTTGTCTTGAATGTCTCTGATTGTTCTCAGTTATATTTCAGGCAGAAGGAGTACTCATTCCTCCACAGGACTGTGGGAACAAGCATGCAAAACAGTTCTATGGCATACAGAATTCAGGTTTTCTACAGCACAGAACTGGACATATATTTTTTATAGCGTATGATATTAAAAGAGGTTAAGATGAAGTTAAAATTAAGCACAAATGCTAAAATATGCAAGGCTGCAAAATTGTACAGCATAAATATCATAATTGTGAGTAAAATTTAATTCATGGTATGTCCACCATGAAGCCCACAAGCACTCTACACAGTACACATTGATGGTCTCTGACATTTTTCTGCTTTATTCCAGAAAGGTCTGTTTTCAGCTGAGAGGAAGTGGAAGGTCACTTATATTGGATTGATGTGGTCCTAACTTGATCTAAACTTTAATACCCTCTCACTGAGACCACATAAATGTTGCTCATAGAAAGTGAAACTTGCAGTAATAAAAATGGCAAGTTAATGTGCTTTTCTGCTTAGGTCACAAGTAGAAATGACTTCAGTGATCTCATCGCAGCCCCAAGTGGACATTTGTCTCCATCAGAAATAATTTCAGTTTGACATGTTTTGAAAATTATGTGAAGATGACAACCGAGGCTGGAACAGCAGGCATTTAGCAAATGAAAGGTTATTTTAATTAAAATTTATGATGGAAGGATATTGTATAAAATACAGTTCTTCCAAAGAAAGACAGAAAGAACTTTTAAAAAAATTTAAGCTCATTGCTTTTCCTTGTCACATGTAAATACTTTTAACTTAAATCCAGGTGATTCATACCCTCTGCTGGATTAAATTAATTAAGATCATTTAGTTTAGATCAATTTAGCTTTATTGACTTCAGTAAAGCTGCACTAACAGCACACTGGCTGACTGGTTGGGCATATATGTGAATCACCGATACAAAAATTGAAACCTTTGTAGTAAAGGATAGGCGAAATACATTAACATGAGTACCAATCCTCATTAAAGACCCAGTCCTCTGCAATCTGAGTCTATGGGACTGTTGCCAATGTTTCAAGTAGATCCGAGAGGAAATCCTGTGAGGCAGGTAGTCAGTAACTTCTCCAGCCAAAATCCCTGCGGGCTGGTGAATGAGACCTGTGCTCCTGCTGGGCAAAATCCTGCCTAGGACATGGCTTCCCAAGGTTGAGCTTCTCCATCCCCTCCTGGTCCACTGTCTCCCAGCACCCTGGCTGCAATGAAGACGCGGGCCCTGGAAGACAATGTTTAGATTTTGGGTTTTAATGGTATGGTAAAGCCCAGACACTTCGATATGAAACCCTAGCGTTAGGTGTCTCCTCCATATCGTGCCCAAGCCAAATTCAAACCCTGGCAGTGGGTACATAATACTTACAATGCTGTGAATTTTGTGGAAGCATGTATGTATATATACTCCCCTACTTACTGAGGGCACAACTTAAACCCTTGCATGTATTTTCCCGCCCAGCCCAATAGAGAAAGTAATGACAAGAATCAAAGGGCTGTCAAAGCATATGTCATACTGAAACATATGTCTTCTGAAGGAGCTATCAGCTGTAAATGCTTCCATTGATCACACTAAATTCAGCGTTACAACTGGAAAATGAGTTTCAAAATTATTACTGTTTGAGGTAATTTTTTTACTTGGAACAGTTTCCTTCTTAACCTAACACAACACAGTAAAAATATTCTAAACCAGGAAGCTAACCTGTAAATTACCGATAGGCATTTACTTACAGAAAACTACAGCTAAGCTACATAAATAATATATTTTTTTCCTTCAGAGTGGTGGGGAATGATATATGGCATGTGTGCTACACATGTAAATCTTAAATGCCTAATTTGAAATAAAGTAGTGACCCTGTTTCCTCCTGGCAAATGAGCTCTGGGATTTAGAGGCAAAGTCCACTTGTTATTATTATTATTATTATTATTTACACAAAGATACTTCTGCAATAGCAGTCATCATGCATGTCTTAAATAAGGATGGCTATAGTGTGAACCAAATACAGTAAGGAGACAGGTGTGTGAATCCAGTGACGGTTTTACTTTTGATGTACAGGAGATGTTGTTAGAAAGTTTTTTTCAGAGTAAGCCTCATATGACAAAGTCTTTTTTTACACTGCAGAAAAAAGAAAAGAGCAGGGAGAAAGCGTAGTAGCATAGACATGAGAATAGAGACTTTCTGGTTTTATGTTAGCTTGTGACCTTAGTTTATATTTAAATCTATATCCCAGTTTCTGCCAATTATAGGGTGTAATCTGGAGCTAAAGAGTTACTGTCTGAGAAGAGGCATGAAAGTAGGGCTGGAGACAGTCAGCTTCCACACTTTGGGTAAAAACATTAGAAGCTAAGGTATACCATGAAAGGATTTATGCATTAGATAGCTTGGAGATAAATCCGTCTGAGGATTTAGTTAGAGAGTTAACTGTTTTCAAAAGAAGACATCACAAATATTCAGCACCCATCTTGTCTTTATTAAACTATTGGGATTTTGACTATGCTAACAAAGCATCAGTACACATTTGCTAGAATATTTATATGGTATTCTCAAGAATGTGAAGTATTTCTTCCTGGTTTTGCAGTGCAAACATATGATATTTTATAGAGTAACTTTTATCACACTTGTGTGGTCATATGGAAAGATGATCCTAATTAAATCAGAAGTATTTAACTGGCTAATCCTTATTTTACCATCTGTAAGGAAAACTAGATTCAGACCTTTGTTAAACCTACTGTTAATCCCTCAGTCTTTGAACACAGGCAACTCAACTTGAATTTGATTCCGTAGCCAACGGACAGCTGCAGGTAGGAATGGAAGATGGCTCTGGTGTGTTTGCAGGTAAGATGTACCAAACAACCTTGTCCCTGGGTTCAGTTTCCTAAATGCTGAATGTCTCATGCCCAAACATATCACATAGCTGCAGGCCAGCCTAGAAGAAACCAAGGCACGTTTTACTGAGATAGGCAGGCAAGGGAGGATTCTCAGAAAAACCTGTAGAAAATATTAAAATACTCTTTGTAAAATTTCTCTAGAAGTGAGGAACATCTGCCAGCAACCCCCAGTACTGAATTTACTTTCTGTGCACGTTCAACGAAAGGAAATTGTCAGGTGGTTCCAAATTCTTTGAAATTTCCAATAATAAAATGTCATCTTTTTTGGATTCAGATTCAACAAGCAGTTCTTTCGTGAGCTAAACCCTGAATTGTCTTGTTATGGTTGTTGATACATTTGTTTGTACTGAAGGATGCTTTTGTTATGGCTGCACATGATGTTCCCTTTCTGCTTTAAACTGCAAACTTACTGCATTTCCTTCCATATGGAGCTGAATTTCAGTGCCAGTGAAATAATCACAATGTAGCCACCATCTAAGTCTGCAGCATTCACAACTCCTCTTCTATGTCGTGATTAAGTCAATTCCCATAGCATCCAGCACCTCAATAATTTGCAAAGTGCTTTGGGGCCAGAGAAATAGCAACATAGGAATATGTGTCACCATCATATTGGGGACACATTTCTAAACTGGTATGAGAGAATGTAAATCCAAATAAAAATACTTTTTATTACAGAGCACAGAAGAAATTTAAGGACAACTAAAAAAAAGCAGAGGTTGAGTTATGTTTTCAGAAATCAAAAGATGGGCTAGCTAAATATTGCAGCATGAAACCTGTTATCAAAAATAGATGAATTGAGAAGATTGATTGACCTTGTGTGCTTTTATAGCAACTCACAGACACATGAATCATTTCTCTTCACTCATGTTACAAGCATACAACTTGGTAATCACTACATGCAAGCCTCAGAGGATGATTATCACATTTCCATAGAAGTTAATGTCTTCTGCAGAAGGCAAACTGCTGAAGTCAGTTACTCAGAGTCTGTAGAAACTGTATTTTCTTCTGAAGATCTGGAGGAAAGGTTTGACACTCCTTACTACTAAACTAATCTGAGCTGCAAAGAAATCTCTTTGCTGTTGAGCAAAGGATGAGCGCAGAGTATTACACTGTAGCCTATACATTTAAGTATTATACTAAAGTCACAAGGCATTGAAATAGACTCAAAAAAGCATATTATACCCCTTCTGGAGTAGAACAGAAATTCTCAAATGAAACTTTATATATCAGAAAACATCAATTGAGAGAAACCAGAACTTTTGCTATACTGCATCTATTTAGATGGCAAAAACAACAGCAGCTGCAATAGTTGTCTTCAGGCCCTAGACAGAATATCTGGTCAAAAAATCCATCGGAAAACAGACACAGTATTGGGAGACTGAAGGGACAGGTAGGGGTTCTTTGGTCATTTAATGAAGTAGAATGAGCTAATCATGACAAAAAAACCTTGCCCCAAACCAGACAAAGCAGACCCTTTTCCTGAGCTGCGTGGAGCCTTACACGTGTTCCCCACCGGCTGTGTAATCAGCTCATGAATGAAGTGACTCTTTTTATCTTGTGAATTTGGTTTCCTTCTGGTAGGAAAAGAAAAAATATCAGAGCTGGAACTTTTTCACCAAATAAAATTCCTGTTTTCTGAATACTTCTGGTGCTTCCCTGAGTGATTTAATCACACTTTAGTTTTACATGGAGATCAGAAAATCACAGAACTGTTGGCTGGAAGAGACCTCAGGAGTTTGTCTTATTTACTTGCTGCCTCTGACAGCATCAGTTTTGTCTTTGCTATTCTTGACAGATGTTGGAAATGTTCCCAAACATTCCTGATGCTGAAGAGCCCACAGTGTGCCCAGGTTTTTGTTACCCTTTTAACCCCCCTTTTTCCTGTTGCAACATAAGACCATTACTTCTTAACTTCTCTGTTAGTAGCCAACAAGCATGTTTAAATGAATTTAAGTTGTTTCTTTCATATTAATATTCCTGGCATAGAAAAGTAGCCCATCAAATTTTTCTCTACCATTTAAATCCTGGTTTGGATTATGTATAAGGACTTTCTACTTCTGAAGTTTACTTCCCACGTCTCTTGCATTGGAATAAAGGCATTTCTGATCAGCAGCTGATGCGCTATCACAGTTTCTCTCCCTTTTGATTCTGTTGTGCAAAACTTTGTCCCGCTACCTTTTAAGCTTCTGTCCTGTTTATACTTACCTGAAGGAATTTGCTTCCTCTCCCCTCAATCCTAATTTAAAACATTCCCGATTGCATTTGCAAGTCTGCAAAGATACTCTTCCTCCTCTTCTTTTGGGGAAGTCCACCCTCACTCAATAGTTCACAAAATATCACCCTATGGTTAAGGAAAGCAAAGCCCCGTGCTGACGTTATTGGCACGGCCATATTCACCCTCAGGCTGTGTTTGTCCCTGTTTGAACCCTGATTTTTTTTCCTGGGAGGGCTGATGAGAGTAACCCTTGCTGCTCCCAGAGCTCTGCAGTCACTTGTGGTCTGCTTAGGCTCACTCTGGAGCTGGCGTTTGGCTTTGCGTGAAGGAGAACATGTAGCAGGAGCCCAGATGTGCCTCTTCAGGCTGTCAATAACATTTTGGATAGCAATAATCAGAGCTGGGAGACAGATGGGTCTCTTCACTGCCAGCAGGGGGAAGTCACCAACTACTTTTATGTTTTGCTTTTCCTCCTGAGAATGAGGGTAGTGAATCTGCCAGTACTTCAGGTTTGTGCTTTTTCTTCCTCTGCCATTGGCATCACATCTTCCTTTGCTACCCGACCTGCATATTTAGTTCTGGAAGAATTAAAAAAGAACAGCAGCACATGAAATAAATACAAGACAATATTGGTCTCCAGCAAGAAAGCATCTTCTGACACAAAAAACAGAGCTGGTTTTTTTTTGTTTTTGTTTTTTTTTGTTTTGTGATCTGGTCATTATTAACAATTAAATTTCCTCTTTTTCCATGTTGCACTTTTGCTGTTGACAAAGGAGTTGAGATTAGTACTTCTAATTTCTTTTTCAGTTTTTCATCTTCAGAATGTTTTTTCCGTACTGATATAAGAATGCTTTCAGAATAAACACCCAGTAAAAAAAACAGTTTGTGACAATATGGTTCGAATCTTAATTGAGCAAAACCAGGCAGTTGAGGGGAGAATTTAACCTTTTGTTATGCTGCTGTTTACATGAGACTACATGGCACTGGTAAATCTACTTGATTGCTGTGGCAGTATTTTTACAGTGGAAGAATATAGTTCTATTTATTAAAAGAATATATTTTTCAGAGCAGTACAGAAAGGGTAAAAGGAAGTGCAGAAAACATTTTTTTCACTAGATTCAGAGTTCTCTGTTGTCTTGGAGATCCAGCCTCATGACAAAAGTTCATGCAAAAGTAGGTGGGGGTTCACCCTTTCAGCTGTTCGCTTGTGTGGAAAAAAAGAGTTGCTATGTCATGCAGTACAGCTTCTCTGGGTCATTTATGTAAACTACGTGCTGGGTTATTCTCAAGTGCTAAATGCTGGCATTTAAAATATTAAAGCTCTGAAGGCAATCAGATAGGATATAGGGACTCTCTTATTACAGTGCTTATACAGCTAATATTTCCAAATCCATCTCTTTCGAGCAAAGCTTTTAGGCAAATATTTAACTGCACGTACATGAATAATCTAATTTAAGGCTATGAAGCCCATATATGTGCTTACAGCTAAGCACCTTTTAGAGTGTTTTCCTGTTGCAGAACAGTGGGTGATTCAGTTCAAGAATTAAAGCTCAAAGTTTTAGGACTGACGGGCTCCCCATGCTCAAGCCAAGCTCCTGAGACTTGTTGCACCCAGGTTGAGCCCAGAGGCCAGCCATGCCACCGCTTGGCAGCCCAGGCTCGCACAACACAAAAAATAAAGATCGTCCTTGCTCTCTCTGCACTGATCAGAAGGGTCTCCTTGAAAAACAGAAGCACACAGATTATAGGGGGGCTGGTTTGGATAGTTCATTCACTTGGCATTGTCTGTATTTTTCCGCTTGATATCGTCAGGATCGTCTGAGTTGGTTGGGAATGGATTTTGCAATGAACCTGAGAGGTGAGTCCATTCTCAGTGTTAAATATACCCCAATCTTTAACTATAATAATTTCTTTCAGAATTACCTGTTTCAGATTCAGAGAAAACAAACAAAGAACAAGCAGGAATTTAATTTCTTATGTGACGGCAACATTCCAGGACAAATGGTGGTGTAAGGCAGAGTAATCAATATTTGTCTTCAATCAATTTCACTTCAGTTTCATCTGTTGTTGAGCGCCGCCAAAATAAATGGCTGGTACAGCCAATCTCAGATGTTAGTTTAATTGAGTCACTCATATTTTTTGCATAGCGGGTCAGATAATTGTTATTCAGTTTATCAGCATCTTGTCTTGTGTCTTTGAAGCAGAGATGAATATAAATAATTTTTGAGGCAACGCAAGTGGATAATCGTTAATGTGGCATGCTTTGTACAGCTCACAAGACTCTTGCTTTACTCTCTGCCAGTGACTAAATCCATGTGTTTCAGATGGATTGCTATTTGCAATGATTTTGACAATTGGGAATAAATACCAGGAGCAAATATTTTTGGCATCATACAGCTGTGATTTAAACAAAGATTGTCATGATTTTCTTACGTTCTTGTGGTTTTCATCCTTTGAGTTCAACACGATCTGGAGCTTCCCTGCCAAAAAATATAAGAGAACAAAAACCAGGGCAGGGCGGGGCAGGACAGGGAAGGCAAGGGAGCTTAATTTTGTAAGCCTAGAAGCTAGATATGGAATACAAGATAAAATACATCCTACCTTTCCACTAGAAGGTATGGTAACTACACAGAGACATTTTATACTTCTTTAGAAGGGAGCTGAGAGTTGCTGAAGCCCTGCTCGAGAGGTGATTACAACTCCTCGTGCTAGTGAGAATGCAGGAATGATGTCGTAGCCAGCCCTGTGGCTCAGAGGGGTTGGGCAGAAAGCTACTGAAATTGCTGATGATCGCAGGCTTCTGGACATTTCACACAAGACATGTGTTCATACGGACATCCGAGCTGCTGTACATTTAGCATTTTGAGCTCAAGTCCCATTGTGGGAGACCCAGAATCTCCCACGATGGGACTGTGATAGTCGGGGTACTGATAAGGCATATGGTGGTGGAGTGCTGACGCTGATGAAGATTTGCAGGAAGATTTGAGGAAATCTTCAGTTGCATGATGGCGGGAGACAGAAAACATCTGATGGGGTTCATGGGAGAGAAAGGAGGAACCGGGTTGCCTCGGTGTCACTGCTGGTGCCTGGAGCAGCAGATGAATGGCAGCGCATCCCTGAGGCTGCCTCCCACAAAAGGACAGGTCAGGCAGTCTGGTGATGAAACGATCTATCATCTCCTCTGCTGTTTCTTTCCCAGCTCTCCTTAAATGCCTTATAAGATTTGTGCTGAAAAAGTAATATTCTACAAACTCAATCATTACTTGGTTGAGGTACATCACAGAAAAAAACCACCAGGCATTTTCCCATTTTGGAGGCTAATGGCCTTAAAATTCTGCTTTAATATCTATAAGTAAGTGCAATAAAACTTATTGTTCCATACTCCATTTTTCTGAGTAGAAATAGCTAGATCACTTCTAAATTCTTGTTATTGAATTTGACAGTATTACTGCCTTTCAAAATATTCAACACCTGACTTGTCTTTTGGAGCAAATGACTTGTATATTTTTTTAAGTATTGTAAGAAAACCAGTGACATTTATGCTGTGCCCACCACACAGGCCCCATTGTCCTGGACCTGAAAGGAGAACATAAGGTGGAGGGATGTGGTTTTTTTAGGCCACACTTTTAATAATTCAACTTGTCTGGGAATTGTGGAGGAGTAACCTTCACATTGGGGATCGTGTTTCCTTATGGAGCTGTTTCTGCTTGACAAGTGGCTGCCTTTCTCCTATTCCCACAGGGCCCCTAACACTTTTCCTTACACAGGCACAATAGGGCATCCCAGCTTGTTTTGGGGATCTTTTCCTCTTAATCGTCTTCCAGCTTAATTTGACAAGGATGTTGAGCCCCTTCTGCAAGATGAACCCGTATGATATCCCCCAAACCTGCTGCATGCCAACATCTGGTGGGTACCTCCTTGTCTCTCCTGCTTTGTCCTTGGTGTTACGTAGAGCAGAGAAACCTCACACTGTGGAGGCCTCTCAGTGACACGGGGAATAATCCTCTCCGGCGTTCCCGGGAAGATCATTAGAGCAATCTCTGCAATAGGTCCCAAAACCAAGTCTCTTTGTTAAGCTGGGGGCTGAATAGCAAACCCGGGTGTGAGAGGGGTTTAGGATGGTAAAAAAAAACCACTTCAGAACTTTCTTGAAGGCCAGCAGAAACCAGTGAGGTGCCACGCATCTAATGGTTCAAGTTGTGCTTCATCCCCATTTCAAATCCAAAAAACTGTGAGTGCTTAAAGGATTATTTTTTCTTTTTTTCCTATCTGTCTAGAAAGTCTCCTGACATTTAAGCTTGTGACATTTATATTTATGTCTCTGTGATGAAATTCTACTACTAAAATACCTTACACAAACTTGCCTCACTTCGGTGTGCTGGAGAGTTTACAAAAGGTGGTTATTGACTGTGAATATATTCTTTTTTGAGTTTTCTGTAGCAGGACATTGTGACAACTGGATTTTTTCTCTGAGAGAAACACAGCCTTTGCTTATGTTTTTTACAATATTAAACATGTAAGGCATGAGTAAGGAGCCAAAGATTGGTCTCATAAAATTTGAATCGGCATAAGACACTAACATATTGTACTTCTATCTACTCTTTGTTGTTTACTGCTAAGTGTGAAGAAGTCTGTACATGTATAAGTTAAATATAGGAGGAAAAGGACCTGTGTACTACCCCTGTAAAGCTAATCTTCCAAGATGCAATTAAAATA
Organism: Leptodon cayanensis; assembly: GCA_027564655.1. Classification (NCBI taxonomy): domain Eukaryota; kingdom Metazoa; phylum Chordata; class Aves; order Accipitriformes; family Accipitridae; genus Leptodon; species Leptodon cayanensis. The sequence continues at coordinate 6,203,800 of JANXJC010000013.1, forward strand.
AAGCAATGGCATTTGCATTGGAAATGAAATGCTCATCTTTTTAAATTCCGTACTGTAATTTCCATAAGCTGGTCAGTGGCAAACGGCTCTCATCTGGAATGCTGACGAGGCCTCCGCTGTCAGACATCTTTCCTAATAAGGTAAATCACACAGCGTTTGGTCAATCAAAGTAAATTCATGGAATGATCTCCAGCTTAAGGTCCTTTTGCCAAAAGACACTAGCAAACCACCAGTTAAAGTTCATGTCCACCAATAATGTATTGCTAGTCCAACAGGAAATGCAATCAGGATGTATTTATTACCTCTGACAAAAACTATATTATTATTTTTAAATGACAGCTTTTCTTTAGAGCAGTCATCTTTCTGTCATCTGAGAAAGCTTATCTGAAACAGCTGGGAAATAGCCTCACTGTTTTTTCAGAGCATTTTTTCTTTCTTTCTTTTTTTTTTTTTTTAATTTTATTTCTTAGGCATAGGACTAAGCAGTCTGCTTTTAGTTTGTTATAAAGAAGAAGGAAATGGCATGACTTCTGCATATGGCCTGTCCTTGTAAGTCTGCCTCATTGATTCTCTGGTATTTCTTGAAATTATTACAAAACACTGTGCCAAATAGATGTATCGTACGCTCTTTTCAAAATTTTGCTGGTTGCTTATACTTAAGTAAGAGTATGAGCGGGTGATAAATATTATTCTCTATGAGAATATACCCATGTACAAGGTGTGGCATTGTGTAGAAATATATAGTTCAAGCCTGGATCATAAGTAGCATATACATGGGTCAATAGAGGTAGAGCTATGTGGGCATAACTGCAGATGCATAAAAGGATGTGAACTAGGTTTGTCTTTGGCTCCCTTCAGGTTAATAACTAGCTATCTTTCTATCTCCCTACCTATCTAATATCTGATGGTTTTACAGTGCCATGCAGGATTATACTACTTGTGTATTTTCCCTATAAAAACAATGTCAATGTGAAGCTGATTACTGAGCTGTTCAAAATCTCTCAGCCTTCTTCCTTCTGCGAGTAAAATCTTCTTATTGGTTGGTTTTGTATTTTTATAAAACTTGATTTTCACTGATAAGGATTTAGGAGAAAAGGCGTTTAGCACAACAGGCATCATTCTATTTGGTGTTATTTTTTTCAAAGAGCAAGGTTTCCTACATCGTGCTGACCTGTGAAGGTGCCTTATCTTCTCCAGGAGCTGGTGACATCTGTCCATCCCCAGCTCCAGCATGGCTTCTGACCAGCATCACCCCAAAGCAGAGCAATTACTAAAGATGCCTCTATGGAAAACTGCAAAGCTGGGCCTTCGGGAATTGCTCTGAAAACTGTGATTCATGTCTTAATTGTGTGCCAGACGATCATGGAGAGCCAGGGAATGGATTTAGGGCTCCTGCGGTGTTCTGAATCCTTAAGAAAGTGGACAGAGACACAAGATATAGACTAGAACATGACCTTAATGCACTCAGATATTGATGCTTGAATTAAGACTATTATTAGTATGCTATTAGTTAATACCATAGTTAGCATTAATACAGTACAATTAATGCAAGGACATTGATTTCCACACCAGAGTCACTATGCTTATGATGAAGCAAGCACAATAATTCCTTTGCATCCTAGAGGGAAAAGAAATTTTCTAATATATTAAAGCTACTTGTCACCCAAGCCTAATGAAAAAGGAAATTCTACTTTGAGGCTCCAAACCATTTGATAAAAAGAGGCTTTCATGAAATCTGAGAATGTCAAACCAAATGAGAAATGGAACAGTCTGAAGACACAGCAGTTCAAAAGATGAATACTTAAGCAGGACAAAATAGTACTTAAACATGTGCAGAGCTGAGATTTGGTCCATTATGTTTCCTACTGTGGCTGTCTTTGGAAGTCTGAAAAGTTATGGGTAGTTTTAATAATTCAAGCCAGAAATAGCTGTCTGGGTACTCAGTTAAATAAATCAGGCATGATAAAGTACAAAGTATTTTTGGTGCTTCCTTTACAATTTTCATTCTATAAGCTACTAAGTGTCTTCTCAAAATTGGTGTATTCGAGAGAAACTTCCTGCAAGAATATGGATAACTTCAGAAGAAGTCAGAAAAAAGACACATGACTATGGAAATTAAGCATTTGTAGTACCTCTTTCTGGCACACAGTACTAAGGCGTTTATGGGATCCAAACCAGGACAAGAATCTAAATAGCTGTGCCTGCGTATCATCTTTTGGACCATCAGCCAGTAGGACCAATCCTATAGTGTGGTTCAGCTGCAATTGCAGAGCTGTGCGGTAGCAGGGAGGACACAGCAGGGAAAAGAAGCAAATGCTCAGTACTTTGTCAGCTCTCTGTTTAAAACATCAGCTTTTTCTCTGCTTCTGTGGGTTACACCTCCAAGAAAGGTCCTGGTCTTGTGAAGGGATCTGTGCATGTGGTTTGTCATGTGAACCTGTGTCCAAGCAGTTAAACAGAAAAAAATCTGCAACTTTCCTTTGAAACAGAATTTCAGTTTTATGTGTCATCTGTACTACTTGCTGAAGCGTGAAAAAGTTCTTATTGTTTCCTCTCCTAGAACAGATGTCAAAAGTAGACAACTTGGTCAAAGATACAGATATGCAGCTTCTTTTCCCACAGGGCCAAAATGCGAGAGTGTATGCTGCTCCTTGATAAAAAGAATCTGAGCTTCAGGCCTTTTCAAATGCATATAAGTGTCTCTTGGCTTTATGAACTATGATGTAAACAGCGAAATCAGGAAAAAAAAGATTAAGTAGCAGGAGATCCGAGAGTACAATCTAATATTCTCTGCATAATTGTGGTATAAGTATGATTTCCTTTGAAGCTATATGGTACATTTGCCAGCTATGTAAACACAGATTCGATTCATATTGCTCACTGTTAATCCTGCATCAAACAGACATGCCAAAACTATCACAAATTTAACACTTGGAACATTTTAACTCTGCAATCATTAGACCTCTGCAGAAGGCAAAATATTCAGTGTAAGGAGGAAGTAAGCGTGGATCTCCCAAAAAATCTATAGGAATTTGGCAAATGCATGACAAAATATTTTCCTTATTATCAACACTAAAAATGCGTCTTTAACCAACTTTTCTATAAATCCTTCATCTGTATTAATTTTGTCTATTATTCCTCAGAGTACTTACTTGTTTTAACAATTACTAAATACAGAATTGGATATCTTCTTTACCAAAATATCCATTTGTTTACATAGCTTGTGGTTTCCTGTCATAGCTGGGAACTCAGTTCAACCTGGGTGGAGCCTTCCAGTCCCTATAAATTAGACTGGAATTGGGCTGCACTGGCTACATATGGTAGAGAACCAAGGAGACTTTTCATAGTGAATAGATAAACACTATTAAGTATTAATTAACTATTCATGATAAGGATATGCAGTCATCTGCAGATCAGTGCACAATTTAGGTTTTACTGTGAGTAGGCAATCACAAGAAAACTGTGACATTTTCATGTGGCTTTTTATTTTCACATTTAAATGAGGAGTAACATTAAATCTGATGTATAAGACTCACCAAAGTTTGTAAACTGAAGTCCCATGTAATTCCTGTATCACAGGCTTATCTATTGGAATGATACTTTTTTTTTTTTTTCCTTTCTGGCCAAGAAGACAGTTTAACTGAGGTATCCTACGTTTTGGGTGAGTTTGCTGATCACAGAGCTTCTACTGACACAACCGTGCCTCCCGCCAAAGAGTCAGCTCCCAGTTTCCACAACGCGGCGGGGCCAGTGGACACAGCCCAAAGCTACAGGATGGCTTTGCCACCACTTTGCCTACGCTACTGAGCTTAGCAAGCTCGTGACCTCCACCTTGTTCGGTCTGAGGTGGGTAATTCTGCCCTTGCGAGGTGTGGGGCGTACCCGAGTGACAGGGACCAGAGGGGCGGCGTGTTGCGGTGCCCAGGCGCGGGTGCTGGGTGCGAGGGAAAAGCCAGGTGAGACACAAGGCTGTGGGAGGCTGGCTGGTGGCTGCCACTGCTGTGGGAAGGGCTGGGTGAGGATGCCGGGGAGAAACTATGGCCAAGCATGAAGGGGAAAGAGTTCCCAGGAAAAGCCGTCCCGTGAGGATTTGCTTCCCACTTTCCTAGGAGCCATGAACCCGATTCACCAGATGTCTCCAACTCCAGCCAGGCCCTTTCTCTGCTACTTCCCTTCTTGTGGCTGCAGATTTGCCCTCCATCTCAAACCCGCAAAGTTCAATTTTGTTTACGCTGCTGAGAAGGCTTGAGTTGGCTATGAAAAGTCCAATATTTTTTTTTTCCCCAACAAAAATACAGTTTCAATGAAGCGGAATTACTTGGCTTTTTTTTCATCTAAAAATCTAACTGTCATAAAACTGAAGTGTCTTAAGAAAACTTTCAAAAAAACATTTTAAAGAAAATTATTCTATTGTTGTCATGCTTTTTTCCTTTTTATTTTTTATTATTAGTATTTTTTAAGAAATAAGAACTCCTCTTTGGCTTGCCTGAAGCTGCTCAATCGTCTCTACAGACCACAGTCCATCTGACACTGTGTTACATAAACTGCAGACCATGGAGGGAAGAGGCACAAAAAGGGAATACAGATTTCTCTGCGATAGTTTTCAGCACATGTTCGCAGTTGTCAGAGTCTTACCTACTTTTTATTTTTGCTTCCCTGGAAAAACTTTTTCGAGAGGTGAGGCATTTGTCAAAGAACAAGAAAGGCAATAACCAGACAGTTAGATATATCACAGCCAGTCCGTCCAGATTGTATGTAAATTAAGTAGTTACACAGTGAAGTAATAACCTTTTCAAATGACTGATAATAACACTTACAAATTCTTGGAACAGCCCTGCTGGCTGAAGAGAAATAAATCAAACTGAAAAACAGAAGACGACCAGCATGACAAATAGTGTCCAGTCGATCACATTTCTTTCCTCAGGAAAATACTTCCATTAATGCAAATGGAGGTATAATTTAATATCGAAAACTTCCAGAAGGGTAAAAAGCAAATAAAGGACAAACTGTACCAGGAAAATATGACCGGCTGATTTGACAGCACTACAGAAATAGTCAGATTAAGAAAACATTCCATTTGAGGGACCATTACTTAGAAGTGATCTGATTCATAGTTTGTTTTTGTTTTGTTTTTTCTTTCATAGCATTTAGGTCAAAAGGGATCACTGGAAAATCCAGGCCATCCTCCTATTTGTGAAGAGACTTTACATTTCACCCAAAAGCTTATGTGTAAAACCCCTTGCGCTTTTTTGTTGTTGTTATTATTGTTGTTTGTTGCATTCCCTGTGTTTGGCTGACATGTATTCAGAATTACATTCAGTCTTGAGCTGAAGAACCAAGAGAGAGTTATTCCATCATCCCCCTTGGGAGTTCACCTCAATGGTTTGTCACTTTCACCCAAAAATATCTTCACCATTTTTTTTAGTTTGACTTTCACTGACGACATGACATAATTAGATTTTTAGTAAGGCACTTACTAAAGCATTTAATACTGGAATCATTTTGTTTAGAAATGGTTTACAGAATCATGATTAGAGTTATGGATAAACTCTCAGATTTTGATGTTTGTTAGGAAAGGCTTGTTTCTCCCTTCCAAGCAACTTTTTTCTTTCCAAACAAATCTTCTCAAATATTGTGCAACTCATCCTTCTATTTTCACATGCTGTTCTGAATCTTAAACTCAGGCTACATTGCAGCAGGTTTCAAAAGCCGTTTGCAAAGTGCAAGTCCAAGGCAATACCTTTGCTGTGTGCTCTCCTTGGACAAGAACTTGTGAAAAAGGGCAGGAGGGGAAGAAGTGGAAGGTGAGATGCTATGCCCAAATTGGTAAGCAGTCTCCCGGCATCTGAGAAATGGGTTGAAATTCTTGTTGTACTTTATTCAGCTGAGGGACTAGGACTTAGGCATCCTGTAGTTCACACTTACCTGTTCTAATGATTGGCTTTTATAAAGCAGCTGCCTTGTTTCTGTCTTTTGGAGCCATTTCAGTTTCCAAACATGGTTAAACAAACACTGATGTTGAATCTTGATTTTAGCTCTCCCACATGGCAGAGAAGTCCACCAGCTGATGTGCACCACCCGTCAGCACCTTGCTTCTCCTTTTTTATAGCAAAAAATAATCTTAGAGTACAGACGTATCATCATACACAATTAAACTATTTCACCTTAGTGAGATATCCCCATGCCAGAACGTGGTGTTGGAGCACCCCAGCTGTAAGTTAAAATGCAGTAGTTTAAATGGCAGTAGAGATGAGCTAGACTCATAAATTTCACCTCACACCTAAGATAAGCGAACAAGGCAGCCCTGAAATGACCTCGCAGTCAACTAGGAAGAGGTAACCTCTCAAACTCTCACAACTGGAGCATTTTTTTGGTTAAGTGTCTATGCGCCAGGTTTCATCCTACTACAGAAAATGAAATTTTGTGAAAGCTGAAAGGTTTTATGAGACGGTGAATTTGCTTTCACTTAGACTTACCGTACAATTGTTTCTCTACTTAATTACATTTTCCTCAAAATCCATTTATTCATGCAAAAAGCCTGGCAAAGAGCATATGTAAACACAATTTAAAACCTTGTTTTAAAACTTTTCTACTTGATTTCTCACTTTCTAATGAAGGCATACTCTTGGAAATAGCTTGGTCCATGTGAAACTGAACTGCAGGCACTTGATTCAAATTTAGATTGAATAAGAGTTAATCAGTAATTTATTAATTCTTTATAGCAGCAAATATTTTTCTCATCCATTGCTTATTGACAGAACTGCTAGGTGCTATACTGAACAATGAGCGATTTCTTCTCTCTCCCCACCCCTTACCCAGGTACAGCCCAAACCCAAACTTTGGCTCCAAATACTCCCACACTCTTTCAGGAGGGAAAAAAAAAAGTAATTTTGGATTGAAAGCTCATTGCCAAAGCCAATCGCACTAGCAGTCCAATTTTCTTTCTAAAAGAGGCGTTCTAGCTCATGTCAGAGTTTCCATGTTTTCGCACGTTGTGACAGACGGTGTAAGGGTTTGGTTTGTGCTCGGTTTACTCTATGCGCACCATATGTTCCTCTTTACTAAAGACATGTTGCTGAGCAAGGTAGGAGGTGGCCTTATCCCGTCTGTCATGTTCTGGGTCAGGTAGAAACATCTGGCAGGAGGGGAGGTTACACCTTCGAGGGGAGCAGCCTGGCGTGCGCGTACAGAGCGAAGCCGTGGGCTCAGCGAGCGGAGCGGCGGCAGCGTGCGTCGGGGCTGGGAGCCCGCCGGGTGGTGGGCAGGACGCCGGCCGACAGCCAGCCTTTGGAGCTTGCTTGGAAAAAATGACCTCGCGGCTCAGGCGGGACGAGGGGGACGCCGACACGACTCGGGAAGGCGCTGAAAGTTGCTGGGCTGAGGGCAAGTCTGGGGTGAAGGGCTGGTCCTGAATGGCGGAGCACGTACACAGAGGGGAGACTGGGTTTCCAACCTTCTTGCTTGCCCAGAAGAGCTGAGTTTTCTCTGATTTGAAAGTTACGAGTTGGAGGGTAGTAGGGCTTTAAGGTCATTTTGGTACCTTGGTCATTATGAAGAAAAAATGTGGAGGGTCAGCCTTAAAGCTCTGTCAGTCATGTGCATAGTCTGTATTTCATGTAGCCTGCAGTGTGTTAAAAGAATTTTTTTTTTTAAATAATTTTCTCAGATAGGCCTCACTGAATATAACCTGAAGTAAAAGGGAGCAACGTCAGAGAAAGTTTTCTGAGATAAAGTGCCCATTGTACTTCAACATGTCTAACTAGTTCTAATATTTAATAATACTTTTTTTTTTTTTTTTTTTACAAATAACCAGAGGGTAGTAGGTCTGAATAAATAAGTCAGAAAAGACCTACCGCTTGTGTTACACATATGGTCAGATTAGGTGATGGTAATGGTCCTCTTTTAGCTACTGAGTCTGATATCATGGAGCTTTGCAGCTATACGAGGTGTGAACTTGTCTGAAACCTCCATTTAAAACACGCAGAACATATAAAAAGGAAATGGCCTGGAAGCGTTTTGTTGCTCTTTGATTTTCCTGCAATTCCTTTCCTATTTGTATCTAATGACAGAAGGTATTAAGGACCTGAACAACTTGATCTAACTTTGAAGTTAGCCCTTTATTGAACAGGGCTAGATAAGGAGACCTGCAGAGTTCCTGTCCAACCTAAATTATTTTCTGACTCTATCACTCAAGTTGTCCTCTGAATTTACCTTTTTTAACCCAAATTTCATAGAATAATAATTAAAAAAGCACCGTAGTTTACCCCAAATAAGAATGTATCTCTTCAAGGCTGTAGAGTGCTGAGTTGTTTCAAACAATAACAATGATAATTTTTCATTATTAAAATTCCAGTTAATGTCTGTTACCTAAAAGAATCAAAGATGAAAGAAATCTTAAAAGTCTTTGTGTTGGTAATATATTTGTTTTCAACCGCTTTGTTCTTTTATTAGTACAAACTCACCACACAACCAAGATGCATGTTCTCATATTGTCATTGCTCAGAATCCAGCCACACATCTGTGCTGTCATGTGCTAATGACAGAAGGAGAAGCCTATGAGATTACCTGAGCTATACTGTTTCAACCAAACAGCTAGAAGCTTTTATGTTATTCTGTGCCAAATATTATTTCCAGCATTTGGGAATTAAGGTGAATAATGTGTGCTATATCTCTCATATACCAGAGAAGTGTTTTCTGCTGATTCATTTTCCCTTCCTAGATCACCAAATCTCTCAGCTTGGTTGATTGACAAATCTCTTGGTTTTGATATGTACCAATACAAAATATTTTATATAAAATACTGAAGAAAAAAGTTTTATTTCCTTCCATTTGTGCCAGTTTTTCACTGTATATCAAAAAATACACTATAATGTGTGAAGGATAATAATCCAATTAGTATGTGCCGTTGCACTATTCTTTTCACCTATGACACATGCCAGACTCTTCTTTCACTTTTTTCTGCATGCACTCCATCTTTGCCATAAACAATTTGTAAAACTTGATAAAAAATACTCCAGACTTTTTTTTTTTGCAGTTTAACTCCTTTGTCTGAATTTTCAAAGCTTTTTGTCCAGTGGTTGTCTCTCAACTCTCCTTAAATCTTTCTTCTGCATCTGTATTCATTCTCCTCATTTCATATTATAACTAAATACACACTAGGGTTACATACAGCAGCAACAGTAGTAACAACCCTGTTCGGGGTTATTTCTCTAAGGTTTCCATTCCAAACTGAATTTTGGACTTTCACTACCATTTAATATAAGTTTTTTAAGTGTCAGATATATTCTTCTGGAACATGGCCAGGAGAAAATAGTTGTTGATTCCTTTAAAAAGCAGATCCAGGTTACTTTTAACAAGCTGATTTTAAAAGGAAACATTAATTACAGCTGCTTGTAACCCATTTTTGTCACATCCTACCTACAAAGCAACTTGCTAGTTGCACTTCCAATGAAGTCTGTCTGAAAGATTACAGCAAGGTAAAATGTGTGAGATTAAACGGATAACATCGAAGTGAACATTCAAGGCCAAATTAGGAACGGTTGAAAGGCACCAGTTTCATAAAGGTCACTGAGGTTCCAGTAACGAGCTTTACAAAACTGCAGAGATTAATAAATTTTGCCAGACCTCCAGCTAGACTCCCGCTTTCCAAACTACCTACAAAACACCCACACGTTACTGGAGAGCAACACCTCGGAATAATTCCACATGTGTCTCTGGGTAGCAGCTTGGACCTCATAAATCTCCCTTGTTTCAGCTGTTTCAGCACTCCTGCTGAAGACCTTAGCTGATCCAGAGGAACGTGCAAATTTTCCAACCTAAGCACATGACATTTTCAGGGCTGGAATGGTCCCCATTTTGTCCCCCTATCTCTTCCAGTTGATGGCAGGCCTGGTCTGGGACACTCTTGTTTCACAGCCCTATAGCGGGATGACTACTATAGCAAACCATGAGAGTCTTGCTTCTAGCACAACACTCATTAGTATGGAAGTTCTCTACATATTTTTAACTAGAACACGTAGGGTTTCCTTCACACTGTTTTGTGGCATCAATAATATGTGGAGTTGTAGCCTTGTATGCCCTTTTCTTCTTCGTGCTAAGCACACAGCCAAGTAATCAAAACTCCTATCAAAAGTTCTAGAAGTAATTGCATGTATCACTGTGCTGCTTTGATCAAACATCTGATCATTTAAATAATTTGATTACATTTTCTAGAAATAAGCAATTGAAATGGAAACAATTAAAAAAAACCAACTGAAGACAAAAATCAACATTAACTTCACTGCCCAAACATTTATATATCTGAACGTATATTGATGGCTGCAAATGCTCATTACCTTGTGGAATAAATAACACCATCATTCTCACTGCCATAGTGTAAATTCTCTTTTTGAGGGCTGTTATTCAGGTAGATATAAATGAACTTTGGAACTTAACTAATGAATCTGAGACTACAATATTAAAGAATATCCTCTATCACTTTCCCTATACCTTTCGTGACATACATGGCTCCTGTTCCTACGAGCGCACGAGCATATCTTGTCTCTCAATTTACCTTTACTGACTTATTCATCCTAATAAACAGGAGAGGAACTAAGAGAAAAGTGATCTGCCTGAAATCACATAGAAACATTGTAAAAACTGGAAAGCAAAGCTTTGAGTCCACAGTGGTTAAGCAGACAGAAAAAAAATCACATATCGTCATAGTCCAGCAACAATTCAATTATTACAGGCAAGTGGTGACTCAAAGCAGAAAGAAAAGGCGGTGAAGAAAGAGAACAACAATTTACTAGACTAACTGTGAAAGACTGTGCCTGAAGAAAATGTTTAAACTGTATTAAGAATTTCTTGATTTTCAAATTAAAAAAGCAGTTGTAAATAATTTTTCTTTTATAAAAGTTTTTCCTAGTAAAAGTTGAATATATGCTAGGTTAAGTCAAATTCTTTGCATTTTTATTCCTCAAGACAAAACTACTCTGGAAAAAAAAAAATTAAAAAAATTGAAAGTTATTCTCATCCTGCATGGTAGAAATCACTTAGTGCTGGGTAAAGTAAGAAGACAACCACTTCAGTGAGAACTATTTTAAAATAAAAACAAGTTCCTTTAAAATCTTCATTTACTCAACATTTGAGTAGACTAGTCTATGTGTGTGATAATGGGAATAAAATAAGTTAGGAAAATCAATGATAATGGATGCACAGCAATACACAGAGAGAAAAATAACTAAATATATCCTAAATAACTAAACTAGCTCCCTACAAATGCGTGCACACACATACACGCAGATTCAGTGATGAGCTCTGAATTAGAGATTACTATTCAGGAAAAAGATCTTGGAGTTATAATTCATATTTCTATGAATAGTTCAGTAGCAGCCATGGAAGCAGCCCAAGTAGTAGGAGTTACAGGGAAAGGCACAGAGTGAAAAACAGTTTCATTACGTGACTCTGAGTCCACAGTGCAGCCCTGTCTTGACTACAGGGTACTGTTCTCTTCTCCACATCCCCAAAACCGCTGAGGCAGAAATGAGAAGGATTCAGAGAAAGGAGACGAGGGTGACACAAGGTCTGGAAAGCTGCCACGTAAGGAGTGATTCCATAAGGTGGGTTCTCTTCAGCCAGGAAAAGAGGCAGCAGGGGCAAGGACGTGAGAGAGAGCTGTAAAATCTCAGAGGGCGCAGAAAGCATAAACAGAAAACAGTTGTTCCTTTTTTTTCATAATATGGGAACTAAGAGCCGTCAAATCAGCTTATCAGCTGTCAAGATGCAAAATGGACAGCAGCAAGCGTCAAGATGATGGAATTTATTTCCTCAAGACAATGTGGATGTCAAAAATTCATGTTGCTTCAAAATGCAAGTACACTGATTCATACACAGAATAAATCCACCAAAGGCAAGCTGGAGGCCATTTAAACCCCAAAGGACAATTTAAGGACTATTAATGACAGAACTGGTGAATCATAGATGGCTGCGAGTTGGCGTATTTGGGGGAAAATTATCTTCTACCCTTTGCTACATATCTATTGCTGTTGGTGATGGTATCAATCAGGATGGACATCCATTCTTGTGGAAAGTAGACTATGTGCTATCACGTCTATTTGAAACAGGAATTTTGAGTCAATTACTCAATATTACAGCTAGATGGGACAATATTCAGAAAGATATGGAGAAATCCATTAGCATAAATGTCTGATTGAATTCTGACTGGATATTTTCTGAAATACTAAGTAAATTTGTTCTAGCAATGCCCACACTTTTTCATATTATACTTTCTGAAAACTCTCCAAATGCTCATTCTTGTCAAGCTTTAAAACTTAATGAAAAATAACTTTTCTACCATTCCTGATGGAAATAGGACTTAAAACAAGCATACTATTGCCAAATTGACTCACATTCACCTAGTTAGAAACACTACTTTGTATCCACTAGATATTCGACCCAAAATCTGAATATCAAGAGTCATCTATTTAGTGAATTATTACCTATCTTCATGCAAGAAAAATTAATAATGCAAAACCTCCTTATATTTAAAGAAAGAAAAACTTTGCAGTCCTCTTCTGGATACTGACCGAGTGTGAAGACACTCAGATTTCAACACTGCAAATATTAGTCATCATATAAACTCGTGATGTAATCTCCCCTTGAATTCTGAGTTCAATTTTGTCAAGTAGTGTGGTTATAGCAGAAAGGGAAAGTACAGAGCAGGGCTGTATTAGAAATGAGGAGAGACAGAGAAACACTTCACAAAACAATAGAAGATGAAGAACTCTTGTGTGGGAATGAAATTCCGGAAGACAGGTATATAGATCAATTGATCAATCTGAATGCTATAGACTATGAGGAGTCCAAAAATCCACAAATCTATACCAAAAATCTGTAGCTTTGTAGCCCAGTAAATATGGTATTGCCATTGCTTGTAACATGCCACAGATTTTTGTAAATCTCTTAATGACATAGGTATATTTTATTCTTAGTTAATTTAATCCTCAGCTTCATAGAAACTAATTTTAAGCGTGCTTCTCATTAGTCTTTCATTGTAATACAAGATGTTCCACCATTTACAAACAGATCATGTTCCAACAAAATAAAAGATCAAACTATTTTAAGTGCTCAGACTTTCATTATTCTCTTTAATATTTCTGCTGTGTTTATCATCAACTACAATCACTCCTTCTGATTTGATATACCTTTATGAAGATCTTGAAATAAGAATTAACTTTTGGCACTTTGACAGATTTTGTAGAAGAAAGTCAGTTGTCTTGTAACCCTTTTTTAATTATATGAACATATGCTAGGTAGAAAAAAAATGACCAATTTTGTATTGTTTGTTTCATTTTGCTTCTTGTTATTATTATGAGAATAAAATCTGGCAGCAGAAAGAGGAGCTCTTGCTTCTTTTTGTATGGTGTAATGAGAGAAATAAAACCTTGGTGAAAGGGAAAGATGTTTTAATACTTTTGAAACTAAGAACACTGCACTGGTGCCAACATTTCCCAAGCCCAAAAGATGCATACAAGTTTGGATAATGAAACCACTAAAAAATAGCTCAAAATGGACTGAATCAGTCTCAAACTCAGCCAAAACAAACTGACTGCTTTTAATGATTTTTACCAAATAATGGGCAAAAGGATTCTTGAGAGAGTCCTTCAGACAGAGAAAAGAGAGCAAGTGTTAGTATTAGGGTCCTCTGTTCTCCCTCTTACGTTGTAAAAACTTCTTATGCCAGATGTCTGTGCACATGGAAGAAGGGGCTACGACTGGGAGAATCTGTTTGTTTTTCCATTTAAGTAGAATACTTTCTCAGAATTGTAAATTCAGAGAGCAGCAACACAACTTGGCTAGGAAACTTCACGCTTGCTTGAATTTCTCTGGAAACACTTATGCTACGCTTCTGAAAAAAAAAACCAAAACCCAAAAACCACGTACTTGGCCTACTGATAGACGGGCTAAGGCTGGAAGCACGCGTGGGGTTGATTTGTGGGCTGCACAGTGGAGCAACTGCCCCCTCTTACATTTCCTTGTGATGCTCCAATAAATCCATCTCTCCCAATGTCTGATGCTACTTAGAAGCCACAGAACGATGGTATTATAAAAGGCCCTTGAGTGCACTGAACTTTTAAAAATGAGTTTTTTACAATTTGGGACACTTCAAGGGTAAAAGAAATTGAGAGCTCTTCAGAAACACTCCCTATGTCCTGAAGAGTTATTTTTTGGGGAAAAAAAAAAAAAGCAAGCAGTCTCTCTCCTATCAATTGCACTACATTTCCAATTATTTTTAAGAGATACAGCAGTAATGTCATTCTGTGATGTCAGAAGCTGAAAAATTACTTTATCCTTTCTGTAAATTGTGGATTAGAATTCTAAAAGGCTCCCACAAGAATCTGCCACCTAATTAAATTTAAGGAACAATATTTCACAATTGCTATTTATTCTGGCGGTTCTAAGCTGTTTTGGAGAGTGGTTGAAGATTTCCATCACAGTAGCCAGAATGTGTCTGATTTGTAAGATTAAACTGTTTAGAATCAGTTATCTCAGAGCATTATAATGACACTAATAAAAATGATCTCACACAGAATGATCAGTGTGGTTGTCCATTATGCAGCACTTGTTCCATAAATGTGGCTTTACGAATGTGCTTGTTATGCTCACTTAGGCAAGCTTTAAAGTTTTTTAATAGAGTAATGTTGCCATTTTAGAGAACTTTAAGATTTAGTCCTCTTCATCAGCTTCACCAATTTTAAGGGAAAAAGATTATGAGGATGTATAATGAGCTTAAATAATGAACTTAATTCAAATATTCTGAAGACAAATGTCAATGTTACAATACAGGAAAGTAATATATTTGAAACATGTGCCTAATTTTTACTCCTCATTCTAGCCAGTCTTCCTTCCACCTGAATCACAAATTGCAATGCTACTCAAAGATACTTCTCAGAATATAAAATAACAAGAGAAGGGAAGTAGAAAGTGTATTTCATTAACAGCTTATAACTGCTGGACACATTATGCCTGTACTTTCTAAAAGAGACAGACCTATGCACTGTCTCACCTGCTACGTATACAGAAAGATGAGATTGTCCTCCATTTCCCCAACAAAACGTCCCTAAAGCTTTGCCTATACTTTGTAGTAGAGTTCTGGGATGCTCTTACTGACAGTGGGATTGTCTATTCAGAAGAGAAAGGACAATATTTGGATAAGTACATAAGTGTCAATAACCGTCTATTTAGGAGAAGTTTGTTTTGATTATTCCAAAGCGTGTTTCATTAAGATCTCTAGCCACACTGACATTTCAGCAACAAAAGCTGCACACACCTTCTAGGCAAGAGAAAGGAGATAATTCCCAAGAAATGACATTTTAGAGCACCGTTTAAATAAAGCTGCAGATGTTACATGCTTATCCCAGTAGCATTAAGGGGAAATTTTTCAGAGTTTGGTAGGTGAGCTATAAGCAAATAACTCCTAAGGAAAACTGATGCATATAGATACTTAGTCCAATGTAAACTGAACATCTGCACATTTTAACTAATTTCTCTTTTCCTGACATCTGGAAGTTCAAAGTAATTGCATTTATCCCTGTGGAAGCTAAGGCACTAAGCAACTAGGGAATGCAATGAAAATAAAGGAGTCTTGCTTACCACCAGGATGGCTCAAGCAACACAGGACTGGAAACATAGCTTCCCACAGCATAGATCACCAGTCCAATAAAGTGTTAAGTACAGGAATGCACTGGTGGTCAACCCAAAATTAAGAAGCTAAAGTCAGAACAAAGAGTTAACTAGAATAGTCCACCGGTGAGATTTTTCTGGAAATGCAAGAGTCCTTAAGCAGCAGCCACCATCTCACTGCCAGAATTTGCTTTGCACTAGGCTCGGCAAGAGGATCTGCCTCACCCCACAAAACCGTTCCATCTTCCACCCTCTGATCACCAAGGTGTTCCTGTAAGCACAGAAGTATCTTAAATTACTCCTTTATTTGCACCTGAAACAAAGCCTTCGCACTGCTGCTTGGCTCTTTGCTGGGTACCTAGTTTTACGGTAGAGATTGTCGTGCTGCTATTTGAAGAACAGCTAGCAAGGGGCGTTGGTAACATGGAAGCAGGAATTCTGTGTCTGAGAGGAGGTTGGAGGTGCAAACATCCTCCAGCCTTTTTGTACGCGTGAGAGGGGCACCAGCTTTAGTCATATTCCACTAAGTGTCATTATGGCAGGAAATCATCCACCTGCAGGGCTTATATTTAGCTAGCGAGAGTGTACGTTTTGAGAACATATATCAAAGAAGAAGGGTCACAAGTAAGTAACCTTCTTTTTTTTCCAAAGAAAAAATAGGTTGGGTTTTGTGTGTTTGGTTTTTTTTGTTGTTTTTTTTTTTTTAATTTTCCAGAAAATTGCAACCAGCTGTAAGCCAGATGAGATTCCATTTTACGCAGTTGTCTCAGGAATAGAAAGTTTAAAAACTGCTGTTCAGCAGGTATGACTCCAAGTGTAAACTCCTGCTGGGCAACTATATTTATAATTATTCAGTGAATATAACTTCCATGCAGATTTTCTTATAATGTGTACATTTAATAAAACAGCTTCACTACTTCACAGTAAATGAAGTATATGGAGCAGATTCAAAGAGGAAGAAAAAGTATCCTAATGAACTGTTATCTTCCTTCTAACAAAATGAAATTCTAACGCTGGTATGTCTCTCCTAGGAATCATGAGAAAAGACTTTTTAGCATTTTGCAATCCAGAACTGTGGAAATAATTTTTGTAATTTAGTTTCATTTTTTAATAATTTTAGACTCTGTCATACAGTATAAAATTTTCATCTTTCTACAGTTGACGGTTTTGCTGAAATTAATAACTGAACAGATGAGTTTAAAATCTACTTGTTTTGCTACTGCTTGTTGAAGAAAATCTAAATTGCAACAAGATGCTTTTCATGTTCATCTACATAATGTCCAGAATATCTTTCAGCTTAGACCATTAATATTTCATTGCTGAGCCCCCAAAACAAACTGAAAATTGATATTTTTAGGACTTGTCTATAGATGCACTAAACAACTTCTTAGAAAAAGCCATGACAATTTTAAAATTAGTCTCTCTTTTTTTTACCTGAAGTAATGAAAAGGTATGTTTTAACTGATATGATGCAGTTAGTTTGCCTAGAAGTAATCAGTAGGATAAATCGGCTGACTTGACTTTAAGGTATATAACTGTATTGCAGATGACTGCCCATGCCACACGTAACGATGCAGGGAGTTTGCAATATGTGTGGTATGTGTAATAGTGTAAGGAATTTGCCATTAACTCTTCTATGTCATTTAGAAGCCGTAAAGGAGTGGGAAGAAAACCCTACGTTTTTGATTTGTTGTCTTCAATGAGAAGGACAAAGAACTTGCTTCATATAGAGAGATAATCAAAGGCAGAATTTTAGAAAATTAAAATAAAAATCTGTACAAAATGAAAACAATATTATGAATAAGCAATAAAGTATTTCTTAAGTGGATAAGACTTCAAAATAAAAATTGGCTATCTGCTTTCTTTCCACCCATGCATTGACATTTATCTGTGTACATTAGTTATCTTTTGGTGGATTTAGGGGTTAAGAATAGCTCATTTGCACTGACAATCTTTTAGGCGATGCATATGAATAGCTATTTAAACCACTCCAGATGAATATCAAATGCTCTCTATGTCTCATGCCTAGAACAAATATTTGTTTTCAGACAAACCTATTACCGCTGGTACTAGCAGAGGTATGGCTAGAAGCCTCTTCTCTCCACGCATTCCCAGTGCATGAATTCACATACTTTTTTCATGCTGCTGAAAAACAGTGACATAGACGCAAGCGTAGTCAGCACAGAGGATTTTCTCTAGGTTCACTGCCAGTTTAAGTGGATCTTTGTCTGAAGCTATCAAAACAGCATGAAGCTTTTTAGATTTAAAGCCCTCAATACTTGCAACCCGTTATTTCGCCTCCATAGCACGTCTAGTTGGATACATGTGGTCCCAAAAGCTCCAGACACTGACATCAGCACTGTGCTTTCCTCTGTTGTTCCTGGCTGGGCTTCAGCAGGAGGAACAGTAGTAAGCTTTTAATCTAGACACGTCTTAGTGAAGATCACTGACGTTTCACTCCATTAGCCTGTCAGGCCAAAGCAAAGACCTTTTGCTCAGCTCGGCCACGTGAACTTAGTCCGGGTTTAGGTACTTAGAGAACACACACAGCTCTGAAACTCTTTATATTTGCATCATTATTGAAAGCTCAGCTTTGTGAAGATTCAGTTGTAGCCTGTTGTACTATTTGTTAGAGACTCTACATTGATGCTTAGAGACCCATTAAAATGTTTGTCTCATCCCACAACCACTGGATTTACACCTTCTTTGTTTATAAGTGCTTGAAAACAATTGTCAACAGCTTCAGAAGTCTCCTCCCGACTCCAGTGGAATTAACTTATTTTATTTACTCCAGGCCAAGTGCATGTTGGCTGAGCACACTCTCATATAAACTCTCAATATTATCCTGAATTGCAAGCTGCCTTCTTTTGTCTTCTTTATGCAACTCAGCCAGACTAAGGAATAGGGATTTTTGATTTGTATACTGCATTTGATCCTTCTGATACCATCACAGTGAGACTGAAAAAACCCTCCACAGCTTTCAACACTCAAGTTGCAAGCAATGCATGCTTCAAAGACCATTATAGGAGTAACTGGGTGTGAATATCTAGTCTACAGATTGGATGCTCTGGGAAGGCCCTACTTCTCCTCTGTAGCTTAACCTACCCCCATGATGTTCCCTCCTAACTTCTGCTATTTATATGGTGTCCTCCCGGCCACCCTCGGGGAGGAGAAGAGTCTTTTCTATGCAAGTTTACTGGGAAGCCTATTACCCTACGTGGCAGCTTCAGAAAGTGTAGAACTCTAGCTCTGATGCCTCCCAAAGCTACCGAAGGATGGTAAAAATATCTACTATGACACCTCCATGAATCAGAATTAAAACGTTCTCCCAATCTCTGGTGTGTTAGCTAAAACCCCCTTGGGCCATCTGTCTTGCCTGCTAACCCCTGTCATTTTTACCTTTCCGGCTGCTCTCAGGGAGGTTGTGGTTCCCATCCCTACTATCTGGAAAAACAAACAGACTGAGGCTGCAGGAGCTCCTTGAAGGGTGAAATACTGTCTTAAGACAACAGGTAGGAGAGAGCAAGAACGTAGAAGAGGGAGTCCAGAGTACAGCCTGGGTTGCATACCCCTGTTACAAAAAATGAGCGTTAAGAGGGGGAAGGGATAGATTAATCAAAGATGCTGCAGTGTCTTTGCAAGTCGGTAAAACCTCAAACCCACTTAGATTTGTAAAAGTTTGGTGTTCATAGCAGAATCTCCATGTTGTGGTAATATACATGAGCTCCTCAAAGGCAACATAGGTTCTCACGCCGAGGTACAATGCAAAGCCCACAGCTCACACTCACGTCACACAAATACTGCTGTTGTAGTTATTTTCAACCTCAAAAAGGCAAATCTTCTGCCAAAAGCCCACAGCAAGAACAAAAACTACCATTACTAGAAGTATTCATGAAAGGGCACAACGTGCTGTTGCCCACAATATCCCTTGCAACCAGATCTCTGTTTGGATGAGTGCTTTGAAAAATATCACTTTTCCATAGTCTAAGTAAAACTGTTCGCTTAGGCTTACAGAGTGGTAGGGGTGGGTTGAGTTTTGCAGCCAGCATTGTAAACAGACCATAACCAGCATCAGGCTAAGTCTGTTTTCAGATCGTCTGGCAAACTATTTTATTCACCACCACCACTTGCTGTAGACTGCTGGAGCTAAAGTAGAAAAGGGAGACAGTGTGGCAAATGCTCTTTTAAGTCTCCATAAAAAAAGAAGATTTCATAGATGAGCTAGTACTTCAGCATACCGTTCACCCTCTGCAATCTGTTTCTAGATTATTTTTAGAAGTGGAAGTCATCAGGGCAATTTAAATGTAAAGGCCAAATCCTGATCTCAGCTGCATGAAAAAATAACTATAGAGGCATCTGCCCATATTGTAGGCCTGATGGTTTTACTACCACATGGCCAACTGCTGAAATCATTACAGATTGCCGATTTACTGTTAGGTGAGCAAAATTCACATTCAGTGGATATTTCTTCATGGTAAAGCTATTTGCACTGTCTGTTTATTTACTATCCTTCATCATCATAATATCTGTATATATTAAAAACATAGAACTGAGCTTTGCAGCATCTTAATAATATCATCCCCTATTTGGGGAGTAAGGATGCAAAGAAATTGAATGACATGCCATTTATATCATAAGGTGTCTGTGGCAGAATTGGGAAATCATCCTTTGTTTACTGTATACCAACCCACAGCTTTAATGACAAGACTACTCCTTTTTCTCAAAACCTCATCCAATGCAAATGCCAATTAATGATACACAGAAGCTAAAGAAACTTGTTTACCAGTCAGCTTCATGTCAAAGCAAGTCAGTGTACTTAGTTAGGGATTAAATTCTAACAGCTCTCTCTTTTCAGGTTTAGAGATGCCTGTTTACAGCCCTTGCCTTTTATTTCAGTTTTTCCAATTAAGCTCAGTTTCGTTAAAGGGACTGAGCCAGTCCCCACATACAAACTTGGTGGTTCTGCCTGATCACCACTTTCTGCCGGCTGCGGGTAGCAGCCAGCAAAAGCCAGGTATTAAAGTAGGTGTTTGCTGGATGCCAACATTCAGAGACAGCCCTGTCAGCCCCAGGATGAATGAGAACGAAGAAACTGTTCCTGGAGTGCCCAGGATTCAGAAAGCCTTTGTGTTACACCAGCACTGTGGGGGTAATGGGGAGGACTGTTTCGTATTGTATATTCTGGTTTAGATTACTCAGGCATGGAAAGCACGCACAGTCTGCTGGATGCACACATTCCTAAATAATGCTACACATTTCTGATATTTCCGCCACGCACACTATCTGAAGAATGCAGAGATACTTGCCTCTTCAGAATTGAATTGGAATTCCTATGGAAAGGAACATTTAGCTAAATATAAATCAACTCTCAAGCTGGCTAAGAAGAAGAGTGTCCTAAAATGTACTAGTACGTGTTTTGATTAGGAATGAAGGAACATTTTATTACTATGCAACATATACAGACAATTCAAAACATATGCTCTGTACACAGTGTTTTGGGGCAAAGTTTCATCAGTAAAGCAAACTTACTGACTTACTGAGGTGACTGACCAAAGGAAACCTGTATGGTTTTCATGTTGTGTCTAAGGAATAACTGAATATGGAAACATTTCTTTTGCTGGCAAACAGGGATGACTGGTTGGTTGACTGACAGGATTAGGCTACTGATATAAATATTTTTGCTTATGGATAAAACAAGATTTTGAAGTAGTTATTTTCTGAGCATCCAGGGATCCACTGAGGAATCGTGCAGGTTGGAAGGGACCATGCTTCATAAAGTGATTGGTCATTTGTGTAATATATACCCAAAATATTTCTGGCCATAGAAATCAACCTGAAGTATCAGACCAACCTTGGTTTTGAAGAGAGTACATCTGAATTCCCACCTGAGAAATACAGATTTTGAGAACTCTGACTAGAAACTGAGAATCATTTTTAAGCTTTCAGTCTGGGTCATTTACCCACAATACAGAAGAAAGAAAAGAAAAATGCTCTTTCTAAGTAAGTGGGGATTGTTAAAAAGTCATTAAAAGTTCATTTTTATGTTCTTAAAGTACTGAAAGCCAATTTGCTAATCATTTTTACAGCTGATAGTGCTTAATCCAGCTTATAGCTGGGAGAACTTGGCAAAGCAGAAGAGAAATCTAAAGGTCTGTTAGTCTCTGTTATATGCAAAATAATTGAGTGTAGCAGGGAAGTGAGTGCTATCCTAGAGACACAGTTTACCAATTCACTTCTTTAGCTTCAGTGAAGGCTGGATTAGTCCAAATTGCTTGAGTTAAGAGAAACCAGAAAATTATATGGCACTAATATCGCACCCATTTCCACTGAAGTCATGGGGCAAGAAGTCTGGGTGCGGACTCTGACAGCTAGCTCTGTGGCTGTCTCAAATTCTCACGTAAAATCAGGGGAAGTTAGGTTTGCTTCTTTACTCACTCTGTTGCTAATTGTCATTTGTCCAGGGATAATGTTAAGGTAAAAAGGGCAAGGATGCACCTGAGCTTATTTTAGGGATTGATAGACCCCCCAAATGGTGCTACTTTCCACCTAGCTACCAAGTATTAACAACTCTGTTAGAAATTACCACCATGACTCAGTCCTGATCACAGTCACCTTCACAGTAAATAGTAGAGTATAGAGTTGAGTACAACCTTTTCCTCTCTATCGCCTTTAGCTAAGCAATGTTTCAAACCATTTTCTCATCTTCTGCAGCAAGTAAGAGGTGTGGTTGAGATGCCAGATTGACATGAGAGCCAAATCAGACTTTACAGGGGTCTTACACATCACACATCTGAATGTATTCAATCTTTTATCTAAAAGTCCTTTAGAGTAAAATATTGGACACAGTATTGGTAAACATTAATAAGCCTGAAGCAAAAGCAATGGCTAAAGAATGGTTGGCTTGGAGACAATAGCAGAGGACTGGTATGGGTGATAAGGATGTGATAAGGTTCACTTCTCCTGCAAAGAAGTCAAAACTGAACCCTTTCTCTTATATGATATTGTCCCTGCTACTTAATTACATTATCATATTGTATTTGTGTGGCTATTAAAATAGCCAAAAAATTAAATTTTGAGTCCCATTTTTATAGATTTCATGGACTTGGAGGAATGTCACAATTACGTTCTCTTACATCATCCTTTACTGTAATAAATAGATATTGGAAATTCATTCCCAAAGCCTCAAACTTCCAATAAAATTTTAATTTGATGGGAGTGAATTATTTTTTCGGTTTACTGGAGAAGGTTCATTTTGGTTCATACTTCACAGAAGTCTTATTTTGATTAGTCATTTAGTATAGATGTAAGAAGTTTGGTAGATGAGAGAGCTTTGTATTATACATATGTAGCTACCGTGGTCTGTAGGCATTCTTGTCGCATCTGCTGCATTAAACAAAGATGCAGTCATTAACACATTGAGAACATCATTCTGGCACATGCTGATTAGCTGTCACACTCTTGCAGAGCCTACTTACAGCCCAGTGTAGATGTAGACCAGGGTATCATGATTTAATATCATCCCAATTATTTCTCTATTCTTCTCTCTGAATAAGTCAGGGAAGCTACTCTTTAATGTTAAACAGAACCTGAGGATGTTATTAATGTTGTCATTTAAATTAAACAATAGACCATATGAAATATACAGGACACTTGAAAATAAGTCAGTCAGGCCCTTCTAAATGTTTATTAGCTCTCAACATCTGAATTTCTCCTATATGTTGTAACAAGAAAATAAAAGAAACAGAAGCTTAGCTACCACTGTCTCTCCTACACCCAGTACTCACTAGATTTTCCTACCAGGTGGCAAAATACATAGCTTTAAAGTTGGAAGAAATGGGTAACAGGAAAAGTGACAAAGAGCTGCCACCAGGTAGGGGTGGTAGCCTATTCTCTGTCTTAAGGCACGTCGGCAGGTTGTACTACACTACAAGCTGTGTAGTGAAGTGGCAATAAAATTGCACAAATGCAATTTTCAAATGTTAACCTACATTACAGGAATAGTTTATTGGCTCTGCCAGCTTCTGTGTTCCCATTCCATGACTCTGAGTCTAAGCAGTGAGAAAGGGGTGGTATGTGTGGGATGCACTGGGACTAATCCATCCATTAGCCACTGGGAGGTTCGCACTTATGCTGGACTAAGGCAGAATATGTGTGATTCATAAACAACTTGTGACATTCCCTATGGAAACTGGCCACCACAAAGAATTAAAACCTTCTCCAGCAGGTTTTTTTTTTTTGTGTGGTCCAAGAGAGGACAGTACTGTTTGGTGCTGAAAGTTGAGAAACCATCTCTCTGATATTACAATTCACAGCTTTATTTGTGTGCCTATTTTTGCTGAGGTTTTCACTGGTAGGGTCTGCCTTCAGACCTTCCAGGTTCTTGAGCCTAATAGCAGAGTCTGTGGGAATGAAGCATCACCCACAGTGGAGAATGACCAAGTCCTGAAGCATTAAGCCAACTGTGAAAACGCAAGCCCACACAGCAAGATGCATCCAGTGGTACTGAGGAAGCTGGATCAGGAAACGGTCTGGATTTTATGGTAATAGTAGATTGTGGTGGAACCTGAATGTGATGTGAAATGGGATATTGTAAGAATGTAAGATTCATGAAGTTTAGATGGAGAGTCAACAGGAGGCTGCATAACATGTTTGCCAAGACCTGGGACATCCAAGTTGCTTCTCTTCCTCTACGGTGAAAAGTAACTCAACTTCCCTGTTTGGTGCTTTGACTCATAGGTCAAGCAAACTGCAAATTTCTTTGGCTATGTTTTTAAAAAATGAGCTTCTTTGAATGAGATGCCTTGCCTCAGGAGAGAACCTTGGGCTCTGTCTCAAGGGAATAACATGAAGTCATGGGTAATGAAGTAAACCTCAAAGGAGGAGAGAATTCAGATATAAAAATGTATTTAGCTTTTCCCAACATCTGGCTCTGGATGTCTCCTCAAGGCACATGCGAGGAAACTGAATTGTTTCACGAAGTCTTCTAATCCAACCTGCTGTTTTAGAATATAAATTCTCCATGGGTTGTTGCTGCAATATGATACTGATGCCTATGGCTTGCAGGTGGCCAGAGTAGATGATCTGGCAGTCCTTCAGCAATTCATAGTATATGATGTATATATTGTATCCCATTACAGCCTTTTTCTCTCTGTAAGTTGCCCATAAATCAATCAAGATAGTTATTAATTTGCTTGCTATGCATGGTTGCTCAAGGGATTGTATTTATAACCATTCTTTGGACTGCAGGGATTTGGCAGCTACTACTGTAAGAGCTCATTTGATTATCAACATTAAGTATTTGATTGGTGAAAATGATTGCTTAAATACCACAGAAAAGCTTTTACTGCAACTGAATGAGAGAAACAGTTTAACATGAATGTTGAATAAAAAGATTGCTAGGGATTCCTCTCTTGGAGAGAAGGATGGGCCTGTCTGGAATATTCAGGCCAAGGATTTGGGGGATCAATCACAATAAATCTGTTATAATCCCAAATAGTTGACTACATTTATGGCTGCTTTCAATCAAAAACCAGTAATAAGCTAAGCGCATTACTCTGATAGCGATGTTGTTGTTAGCATATCTGTTTATGTACAAATTGATACACATATGAAGTTGAACAGATGGATGTCATTCACATTGAAATGTATATACTGAGGGTGGGATCATCTGTCTTAACTTAGACATCTGAATTTCCCTTTATGGCCACTGGAAAAAAATAGGCACCTCTAGATGGTGAATCCTCCTATGAGAGATTTCTTAAGGTAGGTCATGTAAATAAGTTTTTATATTTTCATTTTGTCTTAAGTTGACTTAAAGGGGTAGCCAGTGTCAAAGCTTCCTCACAGAAGCACGTGATGGCAAATCAAACAACTGAACACACTAAGAAGTGGCCAGCTTTCCATCGCACTACAAATTCAAGCTTCTTCATTCAAGCTGAACATCCCAGCCTGTCTGTTGGCATTTCAGAGATCAAGTGAGGAGGAAATGTGGTCCAGTGATTAATGGTATCCAGAAAATGTGGCAATTTCTGATATGTTATGAGGTCATGCGGTCCAAGCCCAAGTGCACCTAAGGTGTTTGTCACACTAGGACAAAATGATATTTCTATATCTTCCTTTTTATAAAGACATGTGATTTGCAAATATTTGGGGTCTGATCGAAGACAAGGGAAGTAGATGGGTCAGAAGGCCATTGAAGTAAGCTCCTGCAGTTGTACAAACCAAAACAGTAGCAGAGGGAGACAAGTAAATGTTATAAATGACATTTCCATCACTAGCTTTCCCAGTTCTAGCCTGTCAAACTTACCCTGTAAGCCTTCATTTTCATTGCTTTGAATGTAAATTATAATATTAAAAAGGAATAGCTCTTAAAAAGTCACTTGAAAGGACACATTTCGGCACTAATCTTTTTCTTGACCAGCTAGCATGGTCAAGCCACTGTCTTCAGGGTTACTTTCTTGTCCTCATTTCTGAAATAGAAACAGGAACCTTAGCAACCAAATAAAACCTGGAAGTAATGCTCACAGTTTAATTAGGTGTTTATGATGTCATGTCTGTAAGAAAACATTGTTAAAACCTTTCCAGTAAAAGGGATGTAAGTGGAGGGGTGGGAAAGAGAGAGATGTTAATTGCCAGGGAGAAGAGAGATGCATTTTGTTTGCAACATGTGGAACACAGCAGTGGGTGGAGAGAAAGGGTGCTCCGTCAAAGTTTATGCATTTTGCTCTTCAGTAGACTTGTGGATTTTATTCCCCACATTTTATTTTTATTCCCCACATTTTATTCCCATACATTTGTGAGCTCACAGCTCAGAAAGCCAACGGTATCCTGGACTGCATAAAAAGAAGCGGAGCTATCAGGTCGAGGGAGGTGATTCTGCCCCTCTGCTCCGCTCCGGTGAGACCCCACCTGCAGTACTGCATCCAGCTCTGGGGTCCTCAGCACAGGAAAGACTCAGAGTTGTTGGAGCAAGTCCAGAGGAGGGCCACAAAAATGATCAGAGGACTGGAACACCTCTCCTATGGCTGAGAGAGTTGGGGTTGTTTAGCCTGGAGAAAAGAAGGTTCTGGGGAGACCTTATTGTGGCCTTTCAATTCTTAAAGGGGGCTTATAAGAAAGATGTAGAGAGACTTTTTAATAGGGCCTGAAGCGATAGGGCAAGGATAATGGTTTTAAACTAAAAGAGGCAAGACGTAGACTGGATATAAGGAAGAAATTTTTGCAATGAGTGTGGTGAGGCAGTGGAACATGTTGCCCAGAGAAGTTGTGGATGCCCCATCCCTGGCAGTGTTCAAGGCCAGGCTGGATGGGGCTTGGAGCAACCTGGTCTGGTGGAAGGTGTCCCTGCCCGTGGCAGGGGGGTGGAACTAGATGGTCTTTAAGGTCCCTTCCAACCCAAACCATTCTATGATTCTATGATTAGTTTTTAGAAGGTGTTTTTTACTCTCCTGTAAGGGCTAGAGGTGAGAGACCTGCAATGGAGTAGTGGAAACTGTTCCCTTGCTGATAGCTGAGTGGTTTTGTCTTTTATCAGTCCTTTCTGTAAGATCTTTCTGCTGTATTATGGTTATTTAGTTTCACTTCCATCATTACCGTGAGGCTTTTTCAGTGCATAATAAGAGCAAAGTGCAAGCATAAGATCCAGACATAGTTTTGTTGGGTTTTTAAGTGCTTAAGCATGTGCTGAACTCTATGTATTAGATATCCACCTTTTCCGTTAAATTATTTTGGGTTTTGAAATCCGCTCAGCATGTCAGTAAGTCAAAAGAATGAGAATGTGAGATTCAGCAGTAGATCTAAAACCAAAATTGCAAGTGATAACTGAAAAGCTTTCGAGCCTCGTATTTTGAAATCTTGCTAACATAGCAACCCTTACTGTAAAATTCAAGCAACAGTACTTTGCTATGCTAGGTTAAAATATATCTTCCAGAACATTCCTTAAGGCCCTACATAGATAGTCCAAAACTTGCCTTGATGTTTAAAATGTGTGTGATGCATTGACCCTGACTGGATGTCAGGTGCCCACCAAAGCCGCTCTATCAGTCCCCTCCTCAGCTGGACAGGGGAGACAAAATATAACTAAAGGCTCATAGTTCAAGATAAGGACAGGGAGAGATCACTCACTAATTACCATCGCAGGCAAAACAGACTCGACTTGGGGAAAATTAATTTATTACCAATCAAATCAGAGTAAGATAATGAGAAATAAACCCAAAACTTAATAACACATTCCCCCCACCCCTCCCTTCTTCCCGGGCTGAACTTCACTCCTGGTTTTCTCTACCTCCTCCCCACCAGTGGCACAGGGGGACAGGGAACGGGGGTTGGGGTCAGTTCATCACACGTTGTCTCTGCTGCTCCTTCCTCTTCAGTGGCAGGACTCCTCGCTTGTCCCCTGCTCCAGTGTGGGGTCCCTCCCACAGGAGACAGTCCTCCACAAACTGCTCCAGCGTGGGTCCCTTCCATGGGCTGCAGTCCTTCAGGCACAGACTGCTCCAGTGCGGGCTTCCCACGGGGTCACAGCCTCCTTCGGGCATTCCCCTGCTCCAGCATGGGCTCCTCTCTCCCCAGGCTGCAGGTGGAGATCTGCTCCCCTGTGGACCTCCCTGGGCTGCAGGGGGACAGCCTG
>JANXJC010000013.1:6232190-6262900 GCA_027564655.1 Leptodon cayanensis
GGGCTGCAGGTGGAGATCTGCTCCCCCGTGGACCTCCATGGACTGCAGGGGGACAGCCTGCCTCACCAGGGTCTTCATCACCACGGGCTGCAGGGGAATCTCTGCTCCGGCACCTGGAGCATCTCCTCCCCTCCTCTGCACTCACCTGGGGGGCTGCAGGGCTCTTTCTCTCACATACTCTCACTCCTCTCTCTCCCAGCTGCAATTGCTGTGGCGTAGGTTTTTTTCCCCTTCCTAAATACGTTATCACAGAGGCACTACCACCATCGCTGATGGGCTCAGCCCTGGCCAGCAGCGGGTCCGTCTTAGAGCCGGCTGGTATTGGCTCTGTCGGACATGGGGGAAGCTTCTGGCAGCTTCTCACAGAAGTCTCCCCTGTAGCCCCCCCTGCTACCAAAGCCTTGCCATGCAAACCCAATATAAGGACACTGCACTCAACTCTATGAGCCGTCTTGGTTGAGAGACTCCCTTTTAAAACCAAAGTCAAAGCAGGTAAGACCAGGAAGGGCTGAACAAGAAACCTGCATATAAAAATGCAAGCCTTTCCTAAGTACGGTAAGACAGCAGTTACCACCTGGACTGAGCTTTTATCTTCCTCTACGGACCCATACGCGATGTCCACCAAACGTGCCCAGACTCCTTGGCTTTACATATTTCCCTGTGCTGCGCCTGTGTTTATTTTGTTGTTAAATTATGTTAATACTTGTTTAGGCTGAGTTTATCCAATGAGGCTGTACCATTGAGGTACCCATGCAAATCATGTTTTCTTCAGCTTCTTCTTGTGCTTCGTCACTTCAGTGCTATTAAAACCCGAGATGGCCATCCTTTCCAACCTGTATGTGGACTTCACTGAGTGTGTTGGGTGGGGAGTGAGGGTGTTGTAGTTTGCAGAAACAGACAGAGATGTGTAGTTAGCTGTCAGACTGCAGCAAATGAACAGCAGAATAGGACATGAGTTAAAGTCTTCCCACTTGCACGCTACAGTTGGGATCAGTTGTATGCTCAGAGTACAGCCCTGTCCATACGTGTCCATGGATTTTTCTACACCAGGAGTTCATGCCAAGGCTGCAGTACTGCAAGCCGGCATGGCGATACAATGACGCTTCTTCCACCTTTGGAGCAGATCATGGCTGCATACGTACACCTACACATGCGCTGCGTGTCCATGCACATCACGAACCAGCCTGGCTCAGCTCCGGCACAGACATCCTTGCACCTTGTGCTGCTCTTACACCTTTGGTATCAAGGGTAGAATCCAACTGCAGGGTATCTTCACTGGGGTAGGATTCACTGGCTGTGAAAGACCAGACCAGATTAAATGCCTGCACATGATCAAATAAGTCCCACAATGAGTATGAGAATAGCACAAAACCTGCTGTCCTTTGGTCAATCAGGTCAGACAATATGCCAGGAAGAACAGGCCTCACATTGCCCAAATGTCTTCAAAATATAGAAAGACAAAAAAAAAAAATCTACTTCAAGTAAAAAAATCAAGTCGATTTCAAACTTTTCCTCTTTGGCTTGACAATTGGGATTTCATGGCAAAGGTGCAAGAAAAAACTGGGTATAGACAAGAAGAGTATATGTAAGAAGTGTATTTCTCAAAGCAGAGCTAAGCTCTTTCATACTGTCACAAGAGACATGTGAAGTGAGAACAATCTTGTTCAGCAAGTCCCTGGGGATCTGGCTGGGAAGATGAGTGGGAGGGAGGAAGGGTTAAAAATATGTTTCAGAGAAAGCTTGGCTGCGGCTTGTGTCTCTGCAGGCTGGCATACAAGAGGGACTGGAGATAAACAGACTTCTGCTGGAGGTACCATTCCTCCTTTCCAGACTGGCAACGTAATACTGATAACGCAGAAAAGATGAATCTGGAAAACCCCTGAAGAGGAGTACAAGGATATAGCACAAGTGACTCTGGCTGTGGAAGTTTCCCTTTGCACAGAAAAAAGGGAGGAAATGATGAGCAGGCATTTCTGCACACGGCAGGAGAGAGACCTTCCAGAGCTGGTGGGAAAGCCACAAAGGGCATTTCTATAACAACAGAACCGAGAGATTAGCTCCTGGGTAGGCTAAGCACTGGGCAAACACATCTCCCAAATCCCACATTATTAAGGATTTAAGCTACGAACCCATTTTACAAAGCTATCCAACCATGGACACCTCGTTAGCATTTTTGTGACTGCAGCCAAAGATGTTTCATCTCTAGGAGCTGCAAAAACAAATCGCCACGGGACGTAAGTTGGGCAAGAACAAAAGAGAAAAGGAACAACTTCCCATTGTATCAAAGAGCCGACCTCCTTAGGAGAGACTCACTAAGAGCACTGGAGTGATGAGAAAACCATGACATCACATTTACAGCATTTTGCTTGCTTTACCAAAGTCTTCACTGTCCTGGCTCTGCTGTTTTCCATCCGCGGGTACACTGCGTACTCAGTCCATACATAAGAAAAGGACTTCTGCTATCAACCGTTCTGTTTACCATGAATAAAAGAGTGGTAACCAAGGTTACTTGGGTTTTGCTCCTGTGATTTTTGTTCCCAGAGAAAGCGATATTCCCCCTCCCTCTTTTGGTGGTGCTCTGACAGCATATCCTCGGATGAAACAGGACTCCATTGTACTAAACCCTGAGCGCACGAAGACGGGGCCCCTGCAACGGAGTTTTCAGCCAAGAAATAAGCAGGTACCCTGGGGTGAGATGCTCCAGAGGTTGGCAGCCTACACATGGTGGCCAGTGCCTCCTGGGCACTTACCTCCAGGACAAGATAAGCTGTCCCTTAGAGCCTGCTGCAACATCTCCAGGATCACTGCCACAGCCCTGGGAAGATGCTCGCAATTCTTCCCAGGACCTGCATTTGCAGAAGGACACCTAGGCTGTTATGGCCGTATCGCTGACTAGCTTTTTGTCTCGAGGGGTTTTTGATGCAGTAGCTGTCTTGGATCAGACCAAGGGTCCACCAAGGCCAGACGGGAGTCAGGACCAGTGCTACTGGAAAGACCACAGCTGTACGGTGATGGTCACCTCGCCTTACCCTTCTCGTTTCCAGCAACCTGCAGTCCCCACCCTGGCAGACACCAAGTTTGCCTCTCCGTTATTCTTCCTGGCTCTTGGTGGAACGCTTCTTCTGCAACTTTTGTGTAACATAGCGAGGAGTTCCTGAGCTGAACTGCAGATTGCCCAAAAGAGATCCCAAAGAGGTTCCTGGTAGTTAAACCCAGCCCTGCTGGGAAATCCTGCACTGCTTCTGCAGGTCAACCACAGTGGGGTCTTCTGATCTCAAGGGAGTCCCTGCTGCAAGGAACAGGGAGAACTGACTTAGTCCTTGCCCGTAATGATGGATTAACAGCAATGCTGACTATCTGGCTGAAGGAGAGCATGTTGTGTTCTTGTCACTCGGCAAAACAATGAGCTTGGCTAGTAACGGCGCTCAGCTCCGCACAGCTGAATACGATCTAGCAGTGAGGACCAAGCACCCCTGAACCTCATGGGTGGCAGGTCTCAAGCAGCAACAAGGCAACCAGTGGTGAACAAACCTCCTCGTTAGACTTTTTAACCCTGGTGGACCCATTCTAACCTTAGACTCCAAGGACACGCAAGCATATGACTAGTTTCCCCTTTCCAAGAGCTGAGAGAGGACATGAGGGAACATCCAGCTTCTGTACACAGACCTTTCGTTCACCTATGCTTTATAAACACAGCAGAAAGGATTCTGTTTTTTTTATCATAGTTGTTAGGCTTTTCTTCTCCAGAAATGCTCTTTTCCTTGGAGAACTTGGTCCCTGTGGCCAAGGTGGCACCACAAGCTAGGACAGTCAGGTTTGGGATCCATTTTCAGGTCATGTTATTGTCACAGTCTCAGCTCCTGTGAAATATACAAGTTCAGTTTTTATTTCAGTATCTCTTTACTAGAAATGTGCTTAATCTTTTTTTTTTTTTTTTTTTTCCCCTAAGCGTTCCCCAAAGACAGTCTGAATTGAACATTTCAGGTATCTCAAAATGGGAACAAACCATAGCTCAGATCTCCAAAATAGCTGCCATGAAAGAGGTAACACAGAAGCAAGGAAACAGCTGTGCACTTTGTTTTCTTTCTCCTACCTTCTTTTTATCTTCACTTAGGAGGAGAACGGAGTAACCTCGGCTCCTTGCTTTGCAATACCCTGCTAATCTGGGGGAAAGGCTCCATGCAGGGATCTGCAGCCCCACGTGAACTTCAGACGCATGCTGGGGTCTCTCGAGCACTTTGACCTAGATTTATCATACTGAATCAAAGCTACCACCCTCCTTACATCATCTGTAGGGTCCACTAGAAAGCAGGATCTGGTAAAAGGGCTTTCGTGCTCAGAGTCTTCTTTAGCTGAGCTTTTCCTTCCCAGCCAGAGAGGAGATTCTCTCAACAGTCTTTCCCCGTTATTTTGCTTTCTTTCCTGCTTTCCTCCTGTGGGAGGGAGACCTACAACAGCATTCAGGCTAAGAGCGTATTTCTAACACAGCAGAAGTGAACAAAGCCACCTCTCTGTGGCACGGCTGTTTTAACACATCCATGTAAAGAAGGATGAATCTTCACGTGCATTGCAGATGGGGGGGGAAGCAGAGAGGGAAGGATGAACCCAGAAGGTGGCAAAGCCATCCAAGCTAAGGGCAGCCTTCAGCAACCCTGGTGCTACCAGGCAAGCCGTGCAAACCAGGCATGATACAGCGGCAAAAAGCTGGTGATGAAGCAAAGGTGCAAACAGCTCAGCACCAGCGTTGTACTTTGAATCAGCAACCACCATTTCCCCCAAACCCCAGCAGCTTTTCTTTCTGAACAGAGCTCACCAGCGCCTTTTTCTTCCATTGGAAATGAAAGAGGAAATCTGGCTGCATATGATACGTAATTAATTGAAAGACTCTGACTTACAAAAGGAAAAAAAGAAAAAGAAAAAAAGCCAATTCAATCAAGTTACAAAAATTAATCTGTGGCGTGATGCTCTAGTTGACAGGTTGAGGCCAGATTTCTGTAAGCTTAAGTCCTGTACGGGTATCAGTTAACCCCTCAAGGGCTGACTGATAGCTTCAAGGCTTACTGCAATGCACTAAGGAATGCCTTCCCCAAGTAAAGCTGAGAGCATCCGTCATCTTTACTGAGCTTCCCTTTCACCTTCAAGCATGGCCACTTCCAGCAACCCCCGTACTTTGTGGCAGCGGACTTTGGCAGCAATGGTTAGGAAGAACAACATGAGCAGGGACAGAATTGCGTGGACAACTGCACATCTAGGGCAGAAAAACAGGGAATTAAACAAATACAAAACCTCTCAAATGTCCAGATGACAAAGAAAATAAGATTCGTTCCTCACTATTCTGTAAGTAGGATACAAGTGTAGATTGCTAGCCTGGACAGCAATGGGAAAGGTGCTGGGAGAAGACCCACGAAGAAGACCATGGGCCCCAAAACCAGCATCTTCATGGCTCAGCCTGTGAAGGCTGCCTCCAACAGTGCACAAATCGTGCTTGAAATGTCAGATGGACAGGACTACTGAAGGCAAAAAAGGGATGAGAGCACCTCCGTGGCGAGCAAGAGACACTTGGCAGGCTTACTGCAGACAATCAGAAATACTCGCTTACAACAAAGAAGTTGACCCAGGGCAGGGGGAAAATGTCTTCCTGGCCCACTCCAGCGGCTGTCTTCCCCTGCGGCAGGCTTTGCCAAAGGAATCCTCTGGGCTGCTTTTGGCACACATTAAACTTTGATTGAAAACCATCATTATTTTCCTACCCTCACCAGCTGCCAAGAAAGCGGCAGATGGGTGAACTCAGCGCTGTCTGCGAGCCAGCTGAATCAGAAGCTCTCCGAGAAATGAACTCCTCCATGCATCCCAGAGGGACCAGCAAGTTCAGGACAGAGTTTAGTGTATCCTGGATGACACTGATGTGTCCCTCCTCTGTTACCATGTCCCACAGCATCGGGTACTGGGCTGCCATCTGGAACTGTAAGGAAGGAAACTTGTAGTTAGAGTCTGGTTGTAGCGGGGAGAAGGAAACCCCATGACTCTAGACACATGAAAAGACATTCACCCTGCTTCCCAGTGCCATAATCCCTTCCTAGATATCAACACCGTGGGCTTGCAAGGTTTCTGGTTTCCCTTCCTCCTACTGGAGATGAGCTCTGCCCTTCACCGTTACTTTGGGACGTCATGTCCATCCCACCAAGGCACCGCCAAGGCAGGCTCCCACCAGGCTGATGCTGCCCACCTCAATGCTTCTACCAGTGAATCCCGACATTTTTCCTCCCCACACCTAGCAAAGCAGCCCCATTGGGTTTTCCTGCAAGGGAAATTGAGGCAGAGACTTTCCTTGCTGGGGTGCATTGATCTGGGCTTGGCCTCATGCTAACATCATTGCAAGCTGCTGGGTAGAGGCAGTTATGTAGACAGTCATGTCCATGGGTTGACCTTTAAAAGGTCCCTTCCAACCCAAACCAGGTAAGACCATGAAAACACCGGTCCCCCATATCTCACATTACTCCAATGAATCTTAGCAATTAGCTATACCTGACCCACCGTGGCCAATCTGCCCCTCTTCACTCCAGGGATGCTGCTCTCATCTTTTGTCCACTTTTGGCAGATCTGCACCAACGACGTTCTCACGTCTGGAGCATATTTCCACTTCGTTAGGGAATGAAAAAATAGTTTGCTTGTTCATGCCGAAGTCGGCGGGAAGCAGGAGCATGGAGCTGCTCGGCGTCCCCAGCAAGGACAGCAAAACCTGACATACAGCCCCTTCGCTGGGGGCTCAGAGGGATCGCACCACCCTCTCCCAACCTACACAGGTGATATTGCCCCAGCACTGATCTATGGGTGTTCGTTGAGGAGCGGCATGAACAGTTTGTTATTAGTTCCCAGGAGCTGTGCTGCTGCTTGCGGTAGGGACTCAAATTGCTTGGCTGTACCAAAAAGCCCCCCCCTCCTCCTCCTGGGGTTTCCATTCAGCTCTACCATTCAAGAGGGAGGTGAGTCAGCAAGAAAAGCTTTTTAGGGAGGAAGAAGGCAATACTCAGTTCAGGTGGAGAAAACTCCACACTTGGATGCCCCAAGAAGCATCTCTTGGGGCAGACCTTCTCTTGGGGCAATGGGGCTAAACCAGATGGCTTTTCACGGGTCTTCCCATCCTTCTCTTCATCCCTTCTCCTCTCACTCTACACTGCTTTAAGCCCCTTAACGACCACTATAGCTTGGGAGAAGAGGCTGAAAGGACTCAAGAGCCAAAGCAATGCCCACCACTGCCTGCAAGCTGGGCAAGATGACAGACAACACACAGGGGCGGTGGGAAGGAGCGCACCACACTTCTTTCTGTGCCCACCCCATCCTCTCACGTTCCCCACAGCATCCCATCCGCTGGTGCTGGCTTGTTCCTTTGCTTTGACCTCTTTGTGAGCCGTCATGTTCCCAGGAAAGTTTATTATTAGAGCTTGCACCCACCTACCCTAACCAAACAAACAGCCGCTAGCGGGAAGGGACACCCTTCCCAAACCAAGCCAAACCTAAAATGTTCGTGTTTCATTTGCTTTGCAGCAGCGATTTTAATCTGCAGCACAGATCAAGCAAGCACAGCCATCCCTTCCCTGCTTCCCTCTGCCATTTTAGGGAGAGGAATTTAGGGATTTTAGTTATTTCTCCGGTCTTGCAGCCAAAGAGAGAAGAAAGCCGTAGGCCTTTGCTTTGTGAAGAGAAATCTCCTATCATCAGCCCCACTCTGTCATGACCCTGTCCCGCTGCCAGGGCAAAGGTCCTTGGGCAGGGGGACAACATTGCCTTTTAGTAGATTAATTTTAGGGAAAAAAAAAAGAAAAAAGGCATAATTCAAGGAGCTTTTTAAGCTCATCTCCTGAAGAAATAAAGCTGCAGGGACTGCAGGGAATCATAGAATAGTTTGTGTTGGAAGGGATCTTCAAAGGTCATCTAGTCCAACCCCCCTGCCACGGGCAGGGACATCTTCAACTCGATCAGGTTGCTCAGAGCCCCGTCCAGCCTGACCTGGAATGTTTCCAGGGATGGGGCATCGACCACCTCTCTGTGCAGCCTGTGCCAGTGCCTCACCACCCTCATCGTAAAATATTTCTTCCTTAAAGAAAGAGAGGGGGTTGTATTTTTGCCACTCTCCATTAATACCTTCTGAGCTCCTGGCCAACCTGAACCTGCAGAAGAAAGAGATCTGAGCCATGCCCACCACTGGGGATGCATTGCTAAACAGCAGAAAGCCCGAGCCAGACACCCTTGCACCCCTGCCCCAGGCGTGGGAGGATGCGAAGATGCTTCCCTGTGAGCAGGATGGCTGCTGCCTCCCCTTTCTGCTGGGCTCAGGACCAGCCGAATGCAGGAACAGCAAGGAATTTCTTCATTTTCTTCCTAAAATTTAAAGCAGAAGCCTTCAGTTCTCCCCAAGGCAACTTCTAATAGCATTTGTAGTCGCTAGTGCACATGAAGATGTGTGCGAGGTAGATGCGTGTCATCCTGGTGGGCCGCTCAGGATGGAATACACCGAATAGGGACAGGCCACCTCTGACAGCGCAGGGCGTATAGGAGGCACTGTAATTTGTAATTCTGTCTTTGTGATCTTCTTCGTGCCGGCAAAGGGAGAAGGGATGTGTCTACTGGTACAGGATGAACTTCAGTCCTTATCTCAAGAGGTTCCACAGGGAAATACAACAAAATTCTCTATTGTTGCACAGGAAACACATCTTTCAACAGTCTTCGGCATCAAACCTGCCTCTGGGACCTTCCCCGTCTGCCAGTGACATCCTTTTTGACCTCGAGCAAAGCGCTTCCTCCCCATTTCCCCGCGCCGTGGCGAAGCCTGCAAAGAGCCTCAGAGCATCGGGAGGGCAGCGATCCCCAACCCAGCGCCACAGCCAGGACGGCAGGCGAAGCCTCCGCGTCCTACGCTGGGTTTTAGGGAAGAGGAGACTCGTGTGGAGGGTGGGCACGTGGGGTTAAGACCTGCTTTCCCTCCTGTGCTCGTACAGTCCAAGCTCCAGCAGCAGGCCACTGAGCGCATCCTGCAGGTTTGCAACCCTTCGACTTCAGGGACAACCTGGACAAACCCAGCCAGCTTCTGATTTGATGCACACAAGCCACCTTAGATATTCTGCATCTCTCTCCAGAAGATCTTGCAACCCATCCTTAGCTTACGTCTCCTGTAGCCTCCCCTCTTTGCCAGCTCCTCAGTTATTTTCGATCCGGGGCTTCGCAAAGCAAGCAGAGGCGCAAGGGAAGACCGCGGACAAAACCAGCTCTTAGGCTGACAAGATAAAGAGTTAAAGCAGGCAAAGCAAAAGCTTTGGAAGAAAAGCGGTTATGTAATAAATCAGATATTGGAAGGCAGGAAGGTGCGCTATATAGAGGAATCAAAGTCCGGAACAGGATGTATATAAAGCAAATATTGAACTAACTTTGATAACACAGAAAAATAGAAGATTTTTGGTGGGGTTAACTGAAGGCTCAATTTTAACTATTATAAATTTCCTGTTTTACTCGTGTCGGGCGGTTTTACAGTGATCTATACAATACATTGTGTGCCTAATGATTTCCTAGCCATGAATAGCTCACTCAGATTTTATTTTCCATGCTTTTTTTTTTTTTTGTCTGTCCTGGAGCAATAAAGCTATTGAAATCCTCCAGGCCTTGCCCATTGGGTGTTTTCTTTCCTACCAAGACATCAAACTACCCTGAAGGTTTATTTTAAGCAAATTCAATAGGAGGGATCACACAAGCACCTTGTTGAAAGTGTACAATGGGAGCCGAACCCAAGGCTATTCAATTAACAAGTGCTCCATTTTCATGCAATTCCTGTTGTGAATTCATTACTTTAATTAGGCTAGCAATTTATGAAGCTAACAAGGCACCATTTGTCTGCGGACACGTAGGCGAAGAAATTCCAGATCAATTCACATCGGAAGGCAGAGGAGCTCATGACAAGCTAAGCAGAACTGGAAACCTCTCTCTGCAGATACTACCAGACTCGCCAAAATGAGAGAGATAACCGAGAGCAAGGAACAAGACGAAAAACCCTGACCGAAGGGATATGTTCAGATTTATCTAGGAAAACCTAACTCATCTCTCTTTGGAAATGAAACTCGTAGGCATGCCTGTTATCTACTCCCCTTCAAAGGATTTTAAGCTTTACGTTAGTTGAGGGGTTTGCTTTTCACCGACTCCTATCAGTAAGGGAGCACGATGTTCCCGCTGGTCATTTGAGACCTTCCTCCCAGCATCTAATCTGTGTTTATCCTTGGCCACTGCATTGCCCCGCTTTGTTGTCAGGCCAAAGGAAGGCTCATTTTTAGTGTCCCTGGATGAGACAGGATTTCCATCCACCCTGGTCACTCTTGCTTAGACAAAAAAAAGCAAATCTCAGAACACCTTCCCTCCACCCCTCCCTTCTTCCCGGGCACAACTTCAACTACACTCCCAGATTCTCCACCTACCCCCCCCCAGCGGCACAGGGGGACGGGGAATGGGGTTTACGGTCAGTTCATCACACTTGTCTTTGCCGCTTCATCCTCCTCAGGGGGAGGACTCCTCACTCTTCCCCGTGGGGTCCCTCCCATGGGAGACAGTCCTCCACGAACTTCTCCAACATGGGTCCTTCCCACGGGCTGCAGTTCTTCACGAACTGCTTCAGCACGAGTCCCTTCCCCGGGCTGCAGTCCTTCAGGCACAGACTGCTCCAGCGTGGGTCCTCCATGGGGTCACAAGTCCTGCCAGCAAACCTGTTCCAGTGTGGGCTCCTCTCTCCACAGATCCACAGGTCCTGCCAGGAGCCTGCTCCAGCGCGGGCTTCCCACAGGGTCACAGCCTCCTTCAGGCACCCACCTGCTCCGGCATGGGCTCCTCTCTCCCCAGGCTGCAGGTGGAGATCTGCTCCCCCATGGACCTGCCTGGGCTGCAGGGGGACAGCCTGCCTCACCATGGTCTTCATCACCATGGGCTGCAGGGGAATCTCTGGTCCGGCGCCTGGAGCATCTCCTCCCTCTCCTTCTGCACTGACCTGGGGGTCTGCAGGGCTGCGGCTCTCACATCTTCTCACTCCGCTCTCCAGCTGCAGTTTCTGTGTCCCAGCAACTTTTCCCCCCCCTTTTTAAACCTGTTCTCCCAGAGGCACTAACACCATCGCTGATGGGTTCAGCCTTGGCCAGTGGC
Organism: Leptodon cayanensis; assembly: GCA_027564655.1. Classification (NCBI taxonomy): domain Eukaryota; kingdom Metazoa; phylum Chordata; class Aves; order Accipitriformes; family Accipitridae; genus Leptodon; species Leptodon cayanensis. Next base: position 6,243,363 of record JANXJC010000013.1, read on the forward strand.
GGATCCGTTTTGGAGCCGGCTGGCATTGGCTCTGTCGGACATGGGGGAAGCTTCCAGCAGCTTCTCACAGAAGTCACCCCTGTAGCCCCCCTGCTACCAAAACCTTGCCATGCAAACCCAATACAATGTGTAAGAAAATCTTTCCATATTTTATATATTTCAAAATGTCTTTACTTTTTTAGTTATTCATACCACTGACATTGAAAGTACAGGGTTTTCAAAGGCTTTTTCTAAATTGCAATATTAGATATGCAATCAGAGAAGGACCTCAGGCAAAACAATGCATTTTAAACTTTGTAATTGAATAATAAATCTGTTACTAAAAAATCCCTATGAGCAGTGTAAACCTCTCTGCATGCCTTTTTCATGCGGAAATTAGTGGTAAGCATATCCAGGTTACCAAGGATTAGTGCCAAGGACTGACAAAAAATTAAAAAATAAATAAATTGGGTATTTCTCAAGACAGTGCATAGTTTGAACCTAAATCAGAAGGTCTTAAGGACACTATACTGCTTACACATTCTAAATGGAAAGCACAAATCAGATGGAAAATATTTTTCTTAGGGAGGGTTACATTTCATTCCAATTTTAAAGAAGACTTGGGTGATCTGAAATTTCCAGTGGATGAGTAGCTGACATTGATAGTACAGCTGATGCAAATGTCAATTTTACACCAGGGTTCTGAGAACATTTGAAACCTATTATTTTGGAGGATTTTATACATTTATGGTGACATCAGATGGTGCTGAGAATATAGGCCTGCTCTTGTCTTCTTGGCTACTTTTTTGAAAGCATGTATTTAAATTAATTTTGGAATTTCCATTGATTTCAGTGGTACAGGTTAAGGCAGTTAAGTTGAAGAAAATCAGGAGCAATAAAAAAAATCCCAATAAAGAAAGAAAAGAATCATGGGCAAATGGTCTATCACAGGAAGATTCCTTTGTAGAAATCTGTCTAAAATAGTGCAGTGCGTACATATGAAAAACAATTAAAAATTAATCTACTTTCAAATAACAGGGAGTGAGCTAGAAGATAAGCATAGTCCAGAACTGAGTGATGCATAAATATCCCACCCCTTCTTTAGTACTGGGAAACACTGCAGCACAGGGATAGGAAGGTCAAGGAAGTGACCAGCTAATCCTTTTTTACCGAGTTATTTATTGCGTGGCCCCTACAAATAGACCAACGTGGACAAGAAAGGTAAGGCAAACCCTTCACTCTTCGGTGTCCAGAAGTCTCAGGCGATGGCTAGGCAGTCAGCGCAGAAATGCTGTGAGGGCTGAGGGTAATTCCTTTCCCTTGCCTCTGTCTGCCAGCTTTTTGCTATCGCTGCCTTGCTGGAAGCTATCACTCCCACAGCGGGGGCAGTGGAAGGAATTGTCTCAGCTCCTTCAGCCAGATACAGACTCAACCGCTTTATTTTACAGGCCCTTCGGAAGCAAGTTCAATTAAGGAAATGAATTTTTCACTGACGTGGAGGAGAATTGCTCATAACTTGATCTGCAAAGGGGCTCGTCTCCAGCAGAGATGTGATTAAAAAAACCTCCTTAAGGTTCAGAGCACAGGTGTAACATAAACCAATATGGCTTTTGTCTGCAGTGACTTTTGACCGTGGTCTTAGTAGCAGCATGAGTCTCAGCAGGCATGCACTGCGAAACCCGGTGTAAAATGGTGGTAAGAAAAATCCTGAAAATCAGCGTTATCTCTTTGTGACATTTCTAGCTAGCACCCTTTTGTAAATCTAATTTCTTTTGGCTTTATGCCATTAGGAATTGAAATAATAAGGACAATTAATCTTTCAGAATATGTGAACCAAAAGGGGCACATAATGTAATAAAAATATAGTTCTTCCCCTGACTAATATACAAACGGGCATCAAATAGTGCAGTGCTTTCACTAAGATTATTTCTTCAGTGATTAATTGCTTCTAGGCACATACTGGAAAGAATATGAATTGTAACCTGTTATTTATGATTTATGAACCATTACGAGTGTTCATGGTATTGTGCTACCGACGTTCCTGATAATAAAGATATATAGCATAATAAATTCCTGACCTTTAAAATGAGCATTCACAAGAAGACTCATGTCTAGAGTATAAGTAATTGCATAAAGATCCGTTGAATTTTTCACCTATGAAAACTATACAGGAAGGAAAAAAAAAAGAGCAAATGAGCTTCTAGCAAAGACCCATTTTGTGTAGGAATCACTGGGGTGATGAGCAACACAGCTCCTCACTCCAACAGTTTCACGGTTTGACAGGCCATTTGTTTATGCCTCTTTGGGTAGGTTTGGCTAATAGGCCAAATTGTTGCAACTGTTTTGCAGTAAAAACTTTTCCAGTCTTGGGGATTTTAATTTTCATTTCTCATTTCTGTTTTTACAAGTCAAGCAATTTTTCTATTTTGCTTATCTGTAAAAAAGGCATTATAATTTGTAAACTGCAGAAACTTTTAAATGTTATTTAAGCTGTACAGCATGTTGAAAACATGGATTTTTTTCTAGACCCTATTCATTTTATTTCCAGAAAATCCCAGAATGCAAAAACCAAAATGATGAGGAACTGCTGCTAAAAAGACATAACACCAGGGACTCAAAACATGGTATATTTAAGGTGGGGGGGTGGAATTCAGCTGTGCAGCCTCTAATAGAGAATTAAGTTTTCTCAGATATTCCTTGAGGACTGCAGGAAAGGAGTGCTTTTAATCCACCCACTAGTCTGTATGGGACCTAGAGACCTGCACTAACAAGTGCTGTTATTGTATTTTCAAAGCTGACGATAACATCTCTATTGAACAGGAAGATTTTCTTCTCAAGCGAAAGACTGGAAGCTTGTAAAACTACTGACTTTGCCAGGTAACGAAATGGCTTCTCCAAACCTTATAAATCTAGCAGCAAAAATATAGCATGTAATAGGAAGTACCAAAACCTAATGTTTAGTGCCCTCTTAAGTTTCACTATCTTTAAAAGTTCACATCAGTGGAAAATGTGAATGACTGTAAGTGATATTAGCATCAGAGTATGCCTAATTCATAATTACCTACTTTGTGCACAGCAACAATTTACAAACCCTCTATTCACTGGGAATTTGAAAAGAACTTTCAGACGGGATATTTGGTAAATTTCAATTAGACTAGAAATGCCTTGGAGGACCAGTTACATATTGTGGTATTTATGCAGACATCAAAGGTTTAGTTGTTTAGTCAAGGAAAACGAAGGCCGACTGACTATTCAGAGTGTTTAGGAAGAGTTCTGTTTATTTCAACCCAGAATTTTACCATAAATAGATGTCCCAGTTACAAAAAGCGTTACCCATTCTGATAATCCAAACTTCTACATCGGTTGTGTCCATAACTTGCAATCTTAAAATCTTCATTTTTCTTTTTCATGTATGTTACTACTTCAATAGAATAACACTGAAGAAAATCCTGCACTGTCATTTTTGCTGTAGTTGTCACTGAAATTCATAAGTATCACTGGAGTCCAGAGTAAGTTCAGATATTTTAAACCTTGGAAAATCACTAGGCTTAGTTTTTTTCTGGACCATTTGGTAATGATCTGAGTAGTCCACTTTCTAAACCATGTGGATGAGTTGCATTCGAATTTGACTCTCCTTGCTTGCAATGCTTTTTCCAATTCGCTGTTGCTCCTTCTAAACTAATCCCGGCTTTGTCAGAAGAAGCAGCAGACTGACTTGGGTTTATCACTAAATAAACTGCTAAAATAATAAGCTGTTAAATCAACGAACTTTGAAAAAAAAAAGGAAAGCTGAGTAAAAAGTTAGTCAGCTACTAATCTGCTAGGTGTTAATTACTAATACACAAAATTGCATTAAAAATTGAGCACTTCCATTGCAATGTTTTCTGGCATAAACACATGTTTTACCTTTATTACAAATCACGTTTTCATCATCAACTTGTATGAGTAAGGTGAAAGATGGATCATTACTACTTATACAGTGGCTGTCTGATCCTAAATACTTGAAAATCAAGGGAAATGTAATCTGAACATTGAAGTAATCAAACCTTAGTCTTTCACAGCCAACTGCTCTACCCTTGTGATTGCATGTTAGAAACCTCTGTGTGCCTGCTTTTATAAGGCTGCTTTTATAAGGAAGACCTTCTTTCAAAACTAATTTGAGCGTGTGTGACTTCAGTTGCATCTTTACAAAAATATTAACATAGAAAGGGACTATGAAAATAGGCCAAATCCTGTTGTACACCAAGGGCAGGGAGCTGTGAATAGCACGATCTGTGATATGCAAGTCTTTTGTACCCTATAAATGCCGAGGGAATGTATTTCTTGGTTCTCGGTAACCAAGACATTTACCGATGTGTTCTTTTCAGTGTGATGAAGTAGACGTTCATTATCTTTGGCTCCACTTCTGTATATACAGCCAAGAATAGAGAAGACACTTGTAAGAGTTCAGCACAGTGTAGAACTTTACACTTTCCCCTCTTTTTCTCTTTTTTTTTTTTTTTCCCACTATTCCCTGGAAGCCAAAGGTGGCTTCCTGAGGGGACTGGCCAATAACTCAGCAAACCATTCTTAGCTGTGCCATGGGACTCCCTCTGCACACCGCTGTGCACCCTTGCTACTCACTTCCACCAGCAGCCGCTGCAGAGCCAGGAGACAATCTGCGTTTGTTCATTTCTCCTCAACGCTGCTTCTAAAGAGATAAGACACCTGGTACAAGGTGGGAGGTGATGCTGCCTAAAGCATTAATGCTCGACTTTTAAAAATGCTTATCTGGCTATAAATCAGAGAGAGCAAGCCACTTCCAGTGTCATCAACCACTTTTATATCAGAGATGGTGAAAGGCAGAACTCGTCGCACAGCTGACTTCTTAGGTTCCAAAACCTTTATTTGGGTAATTTCTAATATACTGTTAAAACACATCTGTCGTCAGTACTTCACTACCATTATTCTATCTGCTCTCTGTGTATGGTGTCTTGGAATGAATACTGTTCTTTGTGGGAGGTTAAAATAAAGCAACTGTTTTTATCTTTTCAGGTAAAAAAACCTGTGGTGTGTCTTACCTAACCAACACTGGGCTTTACAGTAGCTCTGTTTCCTATTCTTTTCCTTTGTAGTTTATGTAGTCATAACGTTTCCATAATTCTTCCCTGAATCTCAGGGAGAAAAAAAAGAATAAAACCTAAGAAGTACAAGCCTGTATAAGCAACCTGGGTCATGACTTGTGGTTTCACTTGGGACTACACTTGGAAGTGGAAAAGTTACTAACACAGAGTATTCTGAAATTTTGTTTGCTTCCTTCTCATCTTCACCATCTCTTTATTTCCCTGAACTTTCCCACCATTTGCTCCACTGTCTGTAATCCCTCAAACCCATTACTTTATGACACTATTAGCATCATGTTCAGGCTGCTACACAAAGGCTTACAGTAAAGTCTTCTGATTGCTGCATTGGTACCATTTTTCAAGTGCAGGCTAGTCACTAAATAGGTTTTGAATCCTGGAGACCAATAATATTGTTCTACTCATAAGAAATTCACTCTTCTCCTTCAAAATCAGAGTACAGGACATGTTACCCTTGTTTCTCTCTAGCTCCGCTGAGTCTGTCTCTGCCAGTGTTAGCACCCCTTACCTCCATCTTGCAGAGCAAGAGAAATCAATAGGATTTCCCATTAATTTTAACTATGTTGTTTCAGAAGCAGAAGTTCCCTCTTTTTTCCTGGCAGTCTGATAAGTAGAACTTCTCCTGCAGAAGGGAGGAGATGGAAGCTCATCCTTAGCAGTGCTGAGAGACATTGGTGGTTGGTAGAAACACAGGACACAAGAAAAAAGAAAATCACTGGGAAGATAATTAAGCAGGTTACCCACAGAGGTTGTGCAGCCTGACTGCACAAAGCTCTTAAGTAACCTGGCCTAACTTTGGCGTTGGCCCAGCTTTGAAAAGGGGATTGGACTAGGTGGCCTTGGAGATCCCTTCCTGGCATGGTGCTGTGCAATCACGCTCTGGATGTCCCAGCAGGGTACATGTACCACTGGGCCATGGGTACCCTCAGCTAAAACACCATGTCTGTGCAGCAGGGTGAGTGCTCTTCCCGCTGTGCCAGTCAGAGTCGCCCAGCAGCCCTACCAGGTCTCCCAGTTCTGTCTCTGCAATGGCTCATCTTGAAAAGGCAAGGTGGAATTTTTTTTTTTCCAAGGGTACCTGCTAATGCAATAGTCAGGACACCTTCTGAGGTGAGGTTTAACCCTGTCTTTCCCATTTGATCTGCCATTGAAAAAGAGCAGATGATTGGCACCTTTTCCATTAAAGATGACTCGTTAGCCTGTGAAAGCAAAGTAAAGCATTTGGGGAACTTTTGGGCTAAGTGTATAAACACTGAGTGGACAAGGGAAGAACTAGAGATGTCATCTACCTGAACTTCTGTAAGGACTTTGATACAGGCCCCACCAAAATGCTTGCCTCTAAATTGGAGAGATACGAGTTTGATGGATGGACCGTTAGATGGATAAGGAATCGGCTGGATGGCTGTGTCAAGAGAGTTACGGTCAGTGGCTCAATGTCCAAGTGGAACCCAGTAACGAGTGGTGTCCCTGAAGAGTCCTTACTAGAAACAATAATATTTAATATCTTAATCAATGACATAGACAGTGGGATTGAGTGCACACTCACCAAGTTTGCGGATGACATCAAGCTGAGCGGTGTGGTTGATTTGCTGGAGGGAAGGGATGCCATCCAGAAGGACCTTGACAGGCTTGAGAAGTGGACCCATGGGAACCTCATGAAGTTCAACAAGACCAAGTGCATGGTCCTGCTCAGGGCAATCCCCAGCATGGATACAGGCTGGGCAATGAGTAGATTAAGAGCAGCCCTGCACAGAAGGACTTGGGGTAGTGGTGGATGAAAAGCTGGACATGAGCCGGCAATGTGCCCTTGCAGCCCAGAAAGCCAAGCCTGGCCAGCAGGTCGAGGGAGGTGATTCTCCCCCTCTATTCCACTCTCATGAGAATCCACCTGCAGTACTGCGTTCAACTCTGGAGTCCTCAGTACAAGACATGGACCTGTTGGAGCAGGTCCAGAGGACAGACACAAAAATGATCAGGGGGCTGGAGCACCTCTCCTATGAGGAAAGGCTGAGAGAGTTGGGTTGTTCAGCCTGGAGAAGAGAAGCTCCACGGACACCTCATTGTGGCATTTCATTACTTAAAGGGGGCTTATAAGAAAGATGGAGAGCCATTGGACACAAGGAAGAAACTTTTTATCATGAGGGTGATTAGACACTGGAACAGGTTTCCCAGAAAGTTGCGGATGCCCCATCATTGGAAGTGTTCAAGGTCAGGCTGGATGCAGCTTTGAGCATTGTGATCTAGTGAAAAAATGTCTCTGCCCATGGCAGGAGGATTAGACTAGATGATCTGTAAAGGTCCCACGTGATCAAGTGGGCCTGGAAAGAGCCATCAGATCAGTTACAGACAGGGATAGACCCAAAGCAGACAAGATTCAAGCAAGCTCATGATTTTCTAAAATGTTAGATAGCATAGAATCAAAAAGTATTATCAGAAAAAAACCACATGGATGTATCTCATTTCATATACCCTGTGCTTTGTATTTGAAACACCCTGGAGCAGAAAATAAACATGCCTGTACACAAATGAAACACATTTTGGAAAATTCCTGAGCTTTACCAAAAATGTGTTGTTGATTCCTTTTGTCCTACACATAAAGCCATGTCATATAAGACATTTATTTTCACATTACTATACGGCTAATGAGACATTGGATCTATTTTGGGGCCACATATTGAATTTGTTTAGTGGAATGTCAGGCTGCTTATATATAGATCAACTGAGAATAATTTGACATGAACATGAGATATTTCTAGTCAGTAAGGAATCAAAACAATATTCACAAAGAAAGATAGCTGTGAAATATGGGAAAAGAAGCAATGGAAATGCAAATGCAAATGAAAAACATGACAACACAAAAAACCTGGGATAAATTAAATCCATCCACCATCCAGACCAGTGAGTGCCTTTCTGTAAGATGGTCCTTCCACCCCACATGTCATTTCATTAGAAGAACTGAAATCTTCCTTATTTTTGGTTTACAAGTGTTCTCGGAACTTCAGGATTTCTCTCAGATTCCTTGAGAAACATTGGTTGTTCTTTTCTATAGACATACTAGTAAACAAAACAATCAGAGGAAAGCACTGTTCACTGGCACACAGATGTCCACATTAAAAAATTGGTAGCCTAGTTTGGTCTAGCCCAGTTAAGGTTTTAGTGTCTGGCTACATCGAGGGGTTGAGCATGGACTATGGGTTGTTTTCTAGCAGGTAGTTTAGGTGTGGATATCCTGTTTCAGCTGGTAAGAAAGCTCAGCTGTCCAGATGGAAAAGAGCCAGGTTATACCAGTTGGATTCAGGGCAGATAGTAGCCCCTAAAATACGTTATTTACTTGTGTGTGTGTGCTGTAGGGTTTGAGGCACTAAGTAGGGTTTAGCTCCTGGCTCATCATTGGCTCATCAGAAGGGATCTGGAAATCCTGAGAAAGCCAGTTGCTACTTTTGGTGTTGCCCTGTTCGAAGATGGAGAACTGGACCCCAGGCTGGCTTCTGAAACTTGGGCTTAGGCAATCCCAAGTCGCTGAGCTACCCAAACTGCCCTAAAGTTAATTTCTGTGAGCTTCTTCCTAACCCTCCAGTGAAGCATGAAGCTTTTTTAGCACTGTCTTCTGATTTCACTGCAGAACTGAGGCTCTAGCAGCCTGGTTTTTTGGTGGTGGTTGTGGTAGGTTTTTTTGATTTATAATCTTGTTGGGTTTGGGTTTGGTTGTTTTTTTTTTTTTAATATGGGTGTCAGCTCTAATTTCTGTGAATGGAAGTTGGGGTGGTTTTCAACTGGCTTGAATGCTGTTGAATTGTAATTAGCCACACGTGTTACACAGCACAGATTTTCTTCTGTAACTGGAAGAATGTCACTCTACACCAGCTGATAAGTATATTTATTTTCTCAACAGTCACATCAAGCAGACACTTCAAAATAATAATTTGAAATGTGTTGTTTCCATGACTACTGCTTCCAGAATAAATGTTTGTTAAGATCAGGGGTTAAACAATGAAAAGAATATAAAGGAATGCAGTTCCGTGTGGTCCAGGAACCTGTACTTCTCCATAATTCTTCCTTCTCTTTGGCTGGTGTAGTGGGAGCTCCCCCTTCATAAATATACCATTTCCCAGAAAAGGAGTGAGAAAGGGGGAGAAATGCAGCCAAAATGAACTCAGTTTTTTTAACTAAGTATTTCTGGAAAATATTTTGTGGTGTTTGCTCAGCCCTATTAAATCATCCAAACTATTTTATTGACACTGAAATTTATCCATATAATCATTATAGACTTCGACAGACCTACTCTCAATTGTTGCAGCTGAAGATCAAGATTAGGGAATTAACATTAACATGCCAGCAAGTATACTATCAGATGCTCTCAGCGATACTGTATTAGAGGTTCATAACGTAATGAAAAAAGCTGTAGGCTGATAAATGGTCTATGTTGTCCCTTTGTTTCTTTTACCCCCACTGGTCTTTGTCCATAGCCATTATGCCACATGTACAGCCCTCTGTCTTTGGTATTTATTCATGTTACTGTCACGTTCTCATTTACCTAGTGTAACTATGCTGTTGTATTGCTCTTTCCTTTTAAATTCACTCCTTGCTGACACCCAGATATATTTTCGTGTACTTTTCTCTGAACTGTTTCCCTCTATATCGTTCCTGATCAGCAAGGAAAACAGCATAGATGAAGAGAAGGCCAACGATTTAACGCTTTCAAAACGCACTCCACTCAGAGAAGGGATTGCAACACTGACACTTAGCTTTGATTTTTTTTCTAGAACAATTAATGGAGAAAGGTGTCACTGGGAACTGCACAACACCAGCAAGATTCTTGGATGGGTGAAGACCATGACAATTTACCAGAAATAAGTAATTACAGCTCCCAGCTCCATTGGTGCATCCAAACCCCAGGTAGGATTTAGGTGAGCAATCACAAGAAATGCCCTTTCCTAAAGGCAGTGTCGCAATTAATCCAGGGATTTCTCTACAGATCAGGTCTGAAACTCATCAAAGTCAGTGGGAATGTGTCAGAGTCTTCAGTGGAATTTGAATCAGGCCCTGAGTTACTCCTGAATATACCCATTTGACAGCATTATAAGGAAAGACAAAGATAAATATTAAACTAGTTTAAAATTACTATTTCCTATGTTACACAAATATTAGTTAAGTGTCACAGATAACCTCAGATTCTTTCAAATTTGAGCTGACTAACACTACAACCAGGTTTAAGACTGGGATAAAGATAGTGGTCTTCCAGCTAGTTCAGGATAGGTATACAATACCCACCAAAGAAAATAAGGAAATTTTTACGAGAGAAGCAGATAAGGGCCATATGCCTGACTTTGATATGTATCCAAACATAGAAAAGAACAAAAAGTGATCAGAAATTTATCTCCCATTTTTTATGATATTATTTTAGCAAGCGTGAAGAGGGATCCCACAGGGAACATGATTAATGCCCAGCAGAGAGATAAAAACAGATACCTTCTACTACTGTAGAAACTGCCAGGGACAGACTTTTTTATTGTAAAGTAATTAGGAATCCAGACCTATTTTAACTAAAGAGAATGTGAAATATATCTAAGCAGAAGACAAACTTGACATGAGTAATAAAGGATCTACCTACCCCTCCCTACCTATGCCTTTTTCAGTGTATAGATTATTTGGGCTAAAGACTCAATACGGTAAACGTGGGTAAGAAAAGACAAAAAGAAAGTCTGGCTGAGGAAATCTCTTTCACTCTTTTGCATGTTGGATAGTTGAGTATTGTGCTTCCTCTGATCTTGGATTCAAAGATTTTTTCATAGGTGTCTAGAAATAATAATGGCGAAATTCTATGTTGATATTGCCTTTTCAGCAGGTTTATTTTACAATATTTATGACTAATATCCAGAAATGCCACATGTTAGACTTTTTGTTATTTAACAAACAAGAACTCCGTACTTTCAGTAACAAAAACCCTTTTGTACTTGGAAACCAACTCTACACATTTTCTAGGTAGTTGCTTTTTTTTTTTACTGCTATTATTTTTGTCCAGTGCACCTCTAGGAGTAAAGTTAGGGTAGTAAACTTCTTTATGATGAACAAACTGCTTTGTTAGATTGTAAACTACCTGGAAAAATGTGTGTGTTTAAAGCCCTAAAATAGCACAAGTAGCAGACTTGCTCTTTCATTTGAAGTGATGTGTTTGTTTGATAGCATACGGTTGATGTCATGTAACCTCTAATATAACTTCAATTGATAAAAAAAAAAAAAAAAACAAACAGTAAGGATAGCACATGTATGTACATACCAGTGTTACGAAGCCACCTATATTCAATATGTAACACTTCAAAACAACTCACAAAATCATGTTAGGATCAGACACTCTTTACCAATAGAATAACAACATAATTGTTAGAAGACTTGGTATTTATTGTGAAAAGAACCCCAACATTTTCCTCGTTCAACACTTTATCATCCCCAACCTAAGGAAGAGAGTATTAAAAGGAGTGATGGATCCAGCAGTATTTCTGGCAAGTCATTTCACCGTTCTGCACTGGGCTTTCCTTACCAATTCAATGAAATAAAGACTTTGCCTTTGAAGTACTTTGCGGTCAATGCAGTTGGCAAGTGTAATCTTCAGGAAGATTTAGTATCAATTTCTAATAAAAAATTGTGAGTTAATGTTACCACTATCTTTTCATGTTAATATTCACCACTGTTGGTGTATGAAATCAAAAGGCAAATTCTACAGCCCTAACTCCCACTGAGAAACAGCTAGTGATGTGAGAAGTCCCATACCTCCTCAGTCTTCTTTCTGTTCATCAATTTCCTACCTCTCCTATAGAGGAATGAAGAAAGCAGCTTTTGTACTCATCTGTTCCTAAACTTCCCATAGGATCTGTAGAATTTAACCCTAAGATAAAGAAAGATGGCCTCTTATAGATTCATAAATTTTTAAGGCAATAAAACAGATCAAAGAATTCTTCCTAGTGTTTCTATATTAAGACCATAAATTCTGTTTGAACTAAAACTATAGCTCTTAGAGAGTCACTCTGTCTTTATTTAAACAGACCATATAATGAAGAAATCCCTATATTCCTAAATAAATCTCACAAGTCAGAGTCCCAGTGTGGCAAGGACTCAGATTAAGGAGTAGGAAAGTTAAAGATTACTTGAAAATATGGGTAAGATCTAATTGTAAAAATATTACAGTAGTGAAACTACCAAATTCTGTCTTCTGAGACAGGAGCAGACTTGAATTCATCTGTTAATATAAACTCACCTAAAAAAAAGTCTTCATGTCAGAAATCTGCAAGGTTCTACCCAATTTCATTATCTCACCCACCTCTGGTCAATCTATGTGTAACCCTTCTAATTTTGCTATCATACATCTCAGAAGCTTTTCAGAACTTGAGATAAAGAGATAAAAATCTTGAAAAACTAATACAGGGTCACTGAGAAAAAAATAAGATGAAATGCCAGCTTTCAGCAGAATTCAAATCCACTGAAACTACTCTGAGATTTTTAAATGTCTTTTTAATCTGCTTTGTCATTTTTGTTTGTCTTTCCTCTTCTGGGCTTTGGCCAGGTCCCGAAGCAGAACAAGCATTTGTGGGACATAGCTTATGTTTATGACATATTTAATAAGGTGCAGTGAAGTGTATTATAATTATATGATTTGTCAAGTGAACACTTGCAAAGTATGTTGATTGTTATTTGAAGTCTTACAATTTAGACCATATGTGACCTAATAACAGGGATTTGAGCATTAATATCCACTTACTGTAGCCTATTTCTAATTATTTTTGAGATGTGTTGAAATGCTAAAGGACATCACCCCACCCTTCAGAGACATTCATAAAATAGGAGGCATTATTTGCAAAAAAACCCACCTACCTTGCCAAAAACCCAGAGATTCCATCTCTACCAACAGCTCTCATTTTAATATATTGATATGGAGAAGAATTTTCCAGAAGAGGAGTCACTAAGAACAAAGGTAGGCCCTTTGTAGAGACAAATGTACGCCCCATGTCTATAGGAATGGCATTCAAAAGCTAGGAGAAAAAATATCCTCTAAAAATACTGTTGAGCAACAGTGTGCTTAGAGTGCCAGAAAATTATATTTGGGACCATGGGTTTGCATAGGTAGAGACGTACACAAGAGACCTGTGCCCTGACCACAGACGAACATATGCTCTGAAAGAGAGCACTTGCTGTCCAGTAAGACTTTTCTATCCTACCGCTGGGCTGGGCTGCTCTATCTTAAGCAGATCTCAAGGGTATACCTGAAGTGTTTGTTTTTTTCAGCTGAATTTGGGAGAGAAAACTAACTCTTGGATTTGCTTGAGCATCTTCTGAGGTTGTAGAAATGTCATGCTGCCTGCCAATCTTCTTAGGTGAGTCTGCACCAGTATGAACTTTATTTTGTTTCCTTTCACCCTTTGGTTTTATCCCCTTCCTAATGAAAATCTGAAGAGCTAAAGATAAAGCAAAATGGAAGTGTCATAGTTTTACAATAAATCATTGGTGGGTTTTGCAGCTGGGAGGAGATGGCAATTTGGTATGAGAAGTTGACTCAGACATCTTTCCTGACTTAAGTCTATATTGGTGGACTATGTTTTTTAAGGTTTGTTTTTCCTAGAGTTTCTGAAACCTTGGGAGTTGCCAGGCAAGCCAAATTTATTGTGGTATTCCCCTCCAGAAGACAAGATGAAAATTCCTCTTCAAGGTCGCTACAAGGCTTGAAGAGGACCCAAACCCTGAATATCATATTCCTGGATATGCAGCCTAATGCCTAGAATGTTATGGAAGAAACAATCTCCACTGATACCACCACTAGTATTAATTATAAAAATGAGTCATGATGGATTAGGTAAATTCACAGAAGATACTTTGGGGGTCTGAGTACCAGAATATCCAAAGCGTAACACTGAGTGAGATGGCTAGGCTGTGCCAAGGAGCGGGATTTCAGACGTACCTCTGTACCTATTTCTTACTGGTTAGTTCTAGGCAGCCTGCAGCTCAGACTGGCTTTGCCATGACCACCTTTCACAGGTGTGTGGACAGCAGACGATAAGCAAAAATAGGCAGCTTATCCGTGCAGGCCAGCTGCAGATGACTGCAATGGGATTGTTTCCATGAAAGCCCACCTTGTACCTAAAAGAGCATCTGGAAAAGCCTGATCCTTCATTTTTTCACTTCATTCTCTACCTTCAACTTTTTGAGGAAGGTTTGTGGACTGGAGATGTCCTGTTTTGGGACCTTCCCTGGTGTTCTTTGGTCTGAGTTCCTGAAGTGAACTTGCCGAAAAAAAAGTCCTGAAGTTATCACAGGTCTTAGTGATACAGATTATGGCATTAGTGTTGCTTCATCTCTCTCTTGCTATCTAGAATTTTTAAAACTAATGTGTAAGATAAGTAGGTCAAAAGATGAAGCAAGAACATTTCTATTTATTTCAGCTGAAGCATGGATTCAAGGAGGTTTTCTCAGTAGGGAAACACCTGTATTTCATGTGATACTGTATCTTACAAACATTTTATAAAGGTTTACGGGTTCTGTAAATGCAGTATGAACTGGACAACAAGAAGCAGTGTCTTTGCTCATGCTTCCAAACCTTTTTTAATATGATATTTCTCATTGAGCTTTTTTTTATGGCTGTGTTTCCAGTACTCATCTCACTGTTCCTTTGCATTTGCTGCCCCTACTCTTTATTCCTGCCTCTCTCAAACCTACATGGATCAGGAGAGGAGCAATTATATGCTACTACAGTAATTTAGGTAACAATCATTCTTAAACCAAGCTATGGCAATCATAAAAGATTTACTCTGTTATTATCATTCAAATAGACTTTACGTTGCTAACTCAATGATCAAAGCCAGTTATGTGACTTGTGGTTGATGAGAATGATTATGCAAGAATGTAGTCTGTATGTAATAATTTATGACTATGTTTATTTTTTTCTTTCTTTATCTCTCAGTTTCCTGTCATTTGCCCCTGCATCCTTGGCAGTAAATGTGTCAGAATTACAGTAGAACACATAATAAATAGCAAAGTATGATGAAACAGTTTTTCAGGTAAAAAAATTGTAGTTAAATTATTAGAATTCTCATTGAAGAATTTACGTTTTACATCTCAATTTGTCAGTCATCTTTTACAGGTAAAAATAATTGCATTGCATAACATGATATGGAGAAGAGTTAATGTAGTAAACCATACAGCATAATAAGCCTTTCCAAAATTCTTAACAAGGTCTTTTATTGGACCATGGATAGTAATAACTTTACTGTGGAAACAGCTGACTTAGCAGTTGCAAAATACAATCACACGTTGTTTTGCTTGAAACAAGCTAGGTGGCCAGAATGCTTTTTGTCTGTTTCTCTTATGCATGCTCAGCGACAGGCCTCAGCCTCAGAAAACAGGCAAAACCAATACTGAAAACAGGAATGAAACACAGGGTAATTGAATTAACAGATGGAGAGTGTCAGAACTTCCTCTGTGGATCAAGAAGTAGGGAAATAAAAAGTTAAATGCAAAATAGAAACAAAAGAGGACTGGAAAAAGTTCTGCCCGTTTAGCGAAAGAATGAAGATTTTCCTTAAAAATATTTCACAAGACATTTGAGCAGATGACCTGCTTTTGCCCTCTAGAGACTGTTCTGAAATAGAATCTCATGAAATTTTAATTGGATGCATCATTTTCTAAAAATGCAAAACATTTTTTAAAAAAATTTCCAAATATTAGAACAAAACTATCATCACAGCCCTTAAGACAATGTACATCTACTTTAAAAATTCTATGTTAAAATATTGAAGTGATACTATGACTATTATTTATAACTGTTTAGATCACCCAAGTCTTTTGTAATAGAACTATGATGGTTATATCTGTACAGTTAAATGAAGAGTGCCAGGAAACATTCCCAGTTACTGAAACTGGACTGTCTCGACAGCTAAGTTGTTAGAAAGGTCCATGGTGCATTTTTGGTCCACAATAGCTAGCTTACTTTCTGATAGCTCCTGCTGAGGCTCAGTGACCAGACAGATCAAGGATCATTCCAAACAGGTTGTTTGTGTCCGGCTACGTAATTTCTCATAGGCAGTTTTGGACACGGGCTGTTGAAAACCAGCCGGCCCCATTGCCAAAAAAACAAGCCCAAGCACCTTTAATTTACTGCTATTGACATAGTCATTGTGTCTATCCAATACTTTTGACTATGTGAAGAGTCGAAGCCCAGCTGTTACCACAGGGATGACAGAAAGTGGCACTTTTACAGATTTGCCTTCTGCCTCCATCCAGGTCCCTCTAAGCAGTTGAGTTTTCTGCCCCCACTCACACCAATCTGGAATTTCACAACTTTCCCACTTCTGGACCGAAGTTTGGTTAAAACCTGATTGAAATTGCCTTTTTATGGCAAGCAGTCAGTACTACGCAATGTTACGACAATTTCTTTCTTGGAGAAGTTTGTTATAAGTGCTATTGCACCAGCAACCTCCTTTAAATAAAAAGCTCTGTTAAGAAATGGGCAAAATGTTTAAACATGATATACACTTACAAAACAACAGTCTACACATTTGTTGACAATTAGTCAATTTTGTGTCTTCAACCCCAAGCTTCATTAAAAAAACCCTCACCAGATGATCCTCTCTTTGGAGTCCCTGTAGCAGAAGAGGTGCTGGATTATCTTCTTTTAGCTAGTCCAGGAGCATTGGGACCCATTGCTGTCTCTGGTTTGCCTTCCATGGAATAATTCCTCCAGTGTGTGGTTCCTTGCTTAAGGAAAACTGCCTTTTTCATAGCCCTCAGGCTTCTGAGTCCCCTTACCAAGCACTTTCTACAAGCAGGGTTAGGTGTTCAACAGCTTTTTGCCAGTTACCTAGCCAAGGCAGAATTACTTTATTTGGGCAGCCTTTGTGGGTTGTAATCACAAGCCTCAAGTCTATGGGAGAATGCTCTGAGACCTCCTCTCCCTGCTCCCAACTAACCATGGAGAAAACACATTTTGGCATATGGATGGATATTTATCGCCCAATTCCTCTGTATGTCGCAGCCGTAAGGATGTGTGCTGCGCTCAGCCCAAATACCTCTGCAAGCAGAACTTTTCAAAAGAAAAAATAAAACATACTCAAATAACAGCAGTAATGTTTCCCTACAGTATTTCATAAATGCTTCACAAAGGCAATCATTGGAGAGTTTTATATTATTTTCAGCACTCAGTTGCCCAGAGGAAGTGGTGAAAAGTCCATTATTCAGCAATTTGAAATTAAGATGAATAAAGTGCTAAGAGATTTAGTCTAGAGAACAGTTTAACTTTGAGAGGAGGATGAAGTACATGACCTTCTCCATTTCAAATACCTACAATTTTTGACGTAAGTATCATCAACACTGAGTCTTTAGTAGGATGTTAAAATATCATTTGAAAAGATTCATTATGGCTTAGGGACACCTAAAAAGATGGGGAATCAGATACGAGTTTTGAAATGTATATGAAAAAGAAAATTTGGTTTGGAACAGAAGAGAAAGTCAATATATCTTACAGAAAGTTTTAAGTTGCTTTTCGTGCCCTTAAAGGTATTTACGTCTGCTAAGAATCGTATTTCTTTAAAATAAGTTTTGAGGCTATAGTGCTTGTAACTCATTCTAGCTTAAAATAAGCTATTTTCATGGTTCACATACAGGTTTTGTTTTGAAAAAAATGTACCTACTTGTATACCTAAAAGGCATCCAGCTTGTGGCAGAAAGCTCAGCTTGTGGCAGAAAGAAATTAATTTACACTTCAAGATAACATCTATGCCTAGAAAAATATAGACTGAAAAGTAAGCAGAAATGCTGGAAGATCTGTAGCTACCAACAAGAAACCTATTAAAACAAACAAACACCTCACAAAAACATTCGTTCTAGAAATGCTATAATGCAGTTCATTAATGAATATTGTACTGAAATATTCTAGGACTCCCAGTAATGTGGGATACATGGTGAACTATGAAGTCAGTGAAAGGGAAGTTATATTATTACTTTAACAAAACCTTGGAATAAAGGCTGTCTGGTTAGACTACAGGTTTCCAAACAGCATCTTGAGTGCGTCAGTAGCTCCCCGAAGTGCCTTGGCTTGTCTATTGATGGTGGTGTTAACCCTGAATGTCAAAGTTTATTTTAGCTAAGGTTCTTGCTGCTATTTCAATATCATTTTCGTGTGTGTGAGTGTGCCCAGCTGTTTCCTCGAGGGAACACTCGCACAGCTGAAGTAAATGGATGAGCCAGCTCAAGGGAGCAACGTGCTAACGACTGACCTTCTCTTTATATTTCTGTGTGTACACGTGAGTGTAGCTCCTCACTCTGCCTGTCACAAATCAACATAAACAATCAAAGACTGAAGTGTCTTTTGTATAAGGCACACTAAAACTAACTGGGTCCTCTCGTGCTCCCAGTCTTTCCACTTCACTTGCAAATTGAAGCTGAACACAAACTTTAAATGTATCTGTTTGTCTTCTTGCAAGCTGTGTTGTGGGTTTTTTGCAAGCAAAATTAGTAGTAGCAGTATAACTACCTGTTGTATAACTTCTTAATGCAATACAAAGGAATGAACTATGTCACTCAAAGGCAGGTGGATGTGACATAGAGGCCACACACGGATTTACTAATAATTTTGGAAATTATGAAAGGACGCAATATGAGATGAACCAGACTGTCACCAAACCAAATAGGTATTATAAACTGATACTGGTTTGGATTATGAACTTTAAATATGTCTGCATGTAGTTGCTCACAAGAAATATGTTCACTTAGGCTTAGTCTTGGAAAATGAAATTGAAAGGCTAAAACCTCGACTGGGAAAGACAATAACATCAGACAGGAATTTCTGCTTAGTACTGCAAGATTATGGGAGGGGGCCAATAACACAAGTTATGTCAACTGCTGATGTTTTGATTAAATCAATGAAGACCAAATATGTCTGATACGCTAGTGAGTGATGCCAGAAGAACTGGGAATTTGCTAACAAAAAAAAGAAGAGGTAGGTAAAGCCAAAAAAATAAACACACCAATAAATGTGGTCTGGAGCCCTGAACCAGTGACTTCACTTCCAAACAATGACCATACCATCGTTCGTGTTTCTGATGGAACTGGTGACTGCAGACAAGCCAGGTCTCTCAGGCAGTGTTTAGTTTAAATTCTAGGTTTGTTTTTTGACGCACATTGTCGTGCACTTCTGAATCCTTTTCCAGATCAGGTCTTTGTTATGAAAGTGTCATGATCCTCTCTAAGCCATTCACTTTAATTTCCCTCAGCACAGAAACTGAGGTGTGGGGAAGAAAGAGGGAGAAAGGCCTCTTAGAGACCAGCACCTTAGTGCAGCACCAGCACCACGTTGGGCGCCACAATCTGTAATGGTTTCTATTTGGCTTTCCCACCGAATGCTCAAACCTTACAGTTTGCAGCCTCTGTTCCCCCCACCCCCTCTATAAACACAAGGGA
>JANXJC010000013.1:6263000-6311569 GCA_027564655.1 Leptodon cayanensis
AATACTGGGAACATGACCACTTCCTTGGTTGTACCCTGGTTGCCAAGGAAGTCCTAGAACCAAAACCACTACAATCACAGAAGTAGGATGTGGTTAAGGCACATACCTGAACCCAGGCTTCCCGGGTGGGAAGCATTCTTGGGAGTACAGATGCAGGCATCATATGTTACAGACAAAAAGATAAAGAGTCTGATCGTAGTCTGGACTACCCTTAATCGTCTGCCCTGTCTGAATCCAGAAAAGAGTCCGCTGTAAAGACCCATAATCTTTGTAGGTTTTAAACCTAGCAACAGCAGCTATTTTTGCAAGTGGAATTATCTTTTTTCTGGAATCCATTGTTAGATTTAAAGGGAAATTTGTAATGAAACTGAGGGCTCCTAGTGTAAGACATACCTGGAGCTTCAGACTAAAAAGTGATTCTTTTAAATCCCCAGAAAAAGCATCTAAAATTATTAATGCATGTGATCCCAGGGCAGAAAGAATAAGTTTCTCTTAAGCATGAACCTCCATCCACATAATTTAGGAGACTGGCTTGCTTAGTATGTTTGTCTTTACTGCTTGTTTCAACAAATTAATGAAAGGGCTGACTTCATGACTGCGGTTCTTTTAATTTGGCCACCAGGGATGTGCTGAAGTTCTGATGCAAACTGCTTAGGCAAAACTACCAGCTTGTTAAAGCTGGCCCCGTAATCCCATGGGTCAGACTGTAAATAAAATAATCACTGAGGCTCTGCCTTGCTAAGCTTGCCTACTTGCTTTCGAGTCAGGAAGCAAGGCCAGCACTAAATTAGCAAACCTCCTTCTTGCTGCTTGGACCCTTCAGGACTGAATGACTTCTTATTAGGCTGTTTTTGCAATATGAAGAAGTTAGGAACTGCTCCAACAAAATGTTTAAGTACAGGCTTTATTTCTAACACCTGAGTGTTGGTTCTTGGAAGTGACCATAAAGGTAAGGATGTGCTGAAGGGTTTTGCTGAGTTGAGGTCTCAGGACTCTACTTATGCTGTCCGTGAGGTAGTTGTAACCTACCTCTGGGACTACTTCTCTCCACAGAAGAGGAGCCAGGATGTGATACCCTGGAGAGGAGACAGCCTGAATCCTCCTTTTCACTGCTTCTGTTGAACTTGTTAGTGTAATGAGGTTGAGACTCTATAATTAATTTAGCTTCTGTTTTCCAAGACACAGACTGGACTGGTCCTTAGTTGCCATATACCACTTTGCCACATCTACATAAGCTGTGACTTAGACTGTGTAGAGCATCCTCTTGCCAAATCTAGCATACATGGATTTAATAGGAATATTCCCAACAAAACCCTGGACAGCTGTCTGTTATCACTAATATTTTTTTCATTTTTTCTTGCAAAAACTTTTCCTATCATCTAGAGAATTTGTTTCACTTTTTTATTTTTTTTTTCTGGTAAAATATGTCAAAAATTATGCTTTAGTACACTTTAATTAAATTAGATTTTGAATCTGTCTCTGATGTGAGGCTTCCATACCTATAGTACTGTATTGCAGTATTGCACTGGTCTTTTTAAAGTTGGGCTCTCACGACTCTTTGCTAAAGTAATTACCTCTTCCTTTCCTGCAGACTGAAACTAAGCTTGCATGCCTCCAGCTTGCCAGAACTTTCACTTCAAAATTTTTTCTAATTTTAGAAATCTCTCTCGTCTTGGGCCTCCAAGACATACAACCAGGTTCAGCAGTTGTGGGAGGCCACATACCCCAGCAGCCTTTGTCCTGCTGCTGCTGCCGTCTCCAGCTCTCCTCAGGAGCAGTTGCAGGCTCCCAGAACCTCGTATTTTCATCCTGCCTTCCTCTTGAGGGGAATGTTGCCCACTGCTGACAGCTGCCATATGCATACCATGGTTGTACAAGATCAACAAACCTTATTGTCACCGACATTTTGTTTGTTCTCACTGCTGGGCAAGGTCTTTGACGTAACGTGGCCAGTTGACTGAGAGGCAGGGGTCAGGAACTTTCTTGTCTACAAGTTCAGCAAAAACTGAGATCCTCCAAGGTGTCTTATCTTGCAATGGTAGGTACTGGCAAAGCAGCCATTATTAGACAAAATTTGGAAGATTGGGGATGAAAAACATCAGTTCATCCTCATCTGAATCCAAAAGCATGAAGGGTTTAGGTAGCAACTGTGCTTTAGTGATTGGCATTTCTGTAAAATTGTTAATGTATTAACAAAAGTGTCTTGACCAACTCAGTAGGACAGTTGGTAGTATGATAATCTGCCAGTGTAAAAGGAAAAGCTGTAAATGCATTTGCGAACATGTTTTAATTATGTGTGATATCTTCCATCTCTTCCTTTTCAGGTTAGCTCACGCCTGTTTGTGTTGGGAATCCAGTTGTGTAAATCACATTACACGGACTGGATTACTCTATCACTCTGAAGCCCAAACTGTTGAAATGTCCAAACAGAATCTTTCCGGCAGCAGAGAGTGGAGCGTCTCCTCTGTTCCAAGGCAGAAACACACAGCACCTGCATTACCCAAGACCGTTTTCCTTCACCCAGGTAGTTCTTCCGTGTGAGAGCTGCAAACGTTATCGCAGCGCGGATCAGAGCAGGGTGTTGCAGGTGCCCCTCAGACCATTCCTCCATCCATCAGAGCATGTCCCAGCCTCTCCACTGCAGCAGCACCTTCTGTGCCAAACGGGCTGGGAGCCCACGCTGAGCTCTTACGTCCGTCTGGCTCCTGCACATCCCCAAACAAAATGGTCCAAGTCTGCAACGTCTGCCAGGCCTATTTACACATTAAAGTGTACTGCTTGTCTATCGGTTTCATCATACGGCTGTGGAGTCCTTGGGGTATATCAAAATAAAATCACTGCTGGGGTGAGACTGGGATAGTCTCAGCATCACCAGCAACATACTCAGGTCAAAACCCATATGAGAACAGCTTGGTGTCTTGTCTTCTTTTTCTTTTGGCTTTTAATTACAGATGCATTGGCTTCCCCTGCTTCCCTTTTTTATCTCCCTGCTGTTTCTCGCAGAGTTATGGCATGGAGCAGGAGCAGACATGACTCCCGGGAGCAGAGGACAACCCGCGGTCTGGGGGGTAGGCAAGGATGTGAAAATGGAGGCCTGGGGATGACAGCAAACCTCTCCCACAGGACACCCCCCTGGTGCGGTAAGATGTTTTGCAGGGTACAGTAGTGCCCTGTCAGGGCGTTTAAACAGTACACACCATTTACGTCCAGTCTTGGCCCTTACTCTTGTGTGCACAAATTTGACCTGGAAACTTGGCTCGAAAGTGGAATCCCCTTGAGGCTTTAAGGGACTTAGACTTGGGGTTTCGGAAAAGCCTAAGTGGAAGACTGAAATCCAGCTTTGACTTCCTGAATGTCCAAGCTCTGGGAAGAATTTGGATGCAGCAGTACATTTTCAGCCCAAATAAAATACATGATAATTGTGGATGCTCCACTCTCAGGCACATTTGGGGAGGAACTTTTCAATGTGAACAAAGAACCCTGTTCTTCCATTTCAATATTGAAGATGGAACGAGAGTATCTATTATCTTCTCTATTACACATTGTATTAATAATTTTTTTAAGGCAATGGGAATATATATGCTTTTTGGAGAAAGTCCTCCAGGAAGGAATTTTTTGGATCACGGCTAAATGATGTGAGAAGGTTTTTCAGAGGCCAAGAGGGCCTTCTTTTTTGTTCATGTGAATGCTCAGTAGTAGAAACATCCTCTGCCAAGCTAAATAACCTTTCAGTAAACTAAGAAAATAATACAAGTAAGGGAACCAAAGCCTTGCAGACATCTGAAATCTACAAAGATACACAGAGAAAAGTCTTTATTTTATTTTTAAAAACACACCCTTTGGCTGAGAAATGTCTGTAAGCATCTGTGTGTGTAAAGCATCTGAATGAACTGAGCAGAAGTGACTGTCAATTCAGTATTTTTGAAAATGCTTTTGCTGAACCCTGTAAAACATGAGAGGGTTCTACAGAAGTTCGTTTCTGCGTGAAAAAGGTACCACAAGATGGCACCTTCTGAAGAGAATATCTAACATTTAAATGAAAAAAAAAAAATCGTCATTTTATAAAGGACTTTTCATAAACATATGGTAGATTAAACATATGGTGGATATGAATGAAAAATGCAACAGGGACTAAGTAATAAGATGGGGAAACATAATGTAATCTTTGGCATTTATAAATATGCAATCCTTGACTGAAAACATTTATATACATATTTAGCTTTCTGACTAATGCCGTAACTATACTGCACAATGGATATGTTACATACTTGTAACAAATGCCAGGTCTTAAAGTACATTTTTCAATCCTACACAGCAGATTTGGGCATAAACTACCGAGCCTCCAAAATCTATACAGTAGACAATGATAACTGCAAAATACAAACATGTCCCAATTCCTTTAACTAGGCAATCAAAATTGTATTTTGGTGAATGATTATGGATTTAAATAAAAATTATGAAAATTCTGGAGATATTTTATAACTTAACTGGCAAGAAGGCGTAGATGAGAACCAATGTTGTTCCTCACTGCAGCAAATTTTTCTCTCTAAAGATAATGTAGCTTCTGGTATGCAGGCACAAACACATCTCGTATTTCGCACATACGCAGGGCTAGTATGTATACAAGCACACTTCTTCTCCTTGAAAGGCGTTTCTTTTTTCACTTTTTTTTTTCTTTGAACAACTATTAGTAGTGTTCCTGAATCAAGTTGTTTTAAAGACCCTATGACTTTTAAAGTGTTTGAAAGAAGTACAAGTAAACCAAACACCTTCCCTGGCAAAACATCGACAGAATTATATTTGGTAGGTGTGCCTTAAAGCATTACCATTTAACTTCTCTAATCTCAACATTAACTGATGTCTGATCCAAAAGAAGTGATTTCACATTTTCTGGCTGAAAATAACTCGAGTTTTTAGCTCTTGTAGACACACTGAATGTCCAAAGCATGTTCTCCTTCATGCAGTGTGTGTGCACTGGCCTTCCTCCCCACCTCTGCTGGGGGAAACTCTCCCACCTCCAGGACAGAGGGGGATTCGGTGGCAGGGAGCCGGGTGGAGGCAGTGGCCGCGGATCAACAGGCCAAAGGGGGGTGCTCAGCCCCGACTCCCCTCCAGCAAACCGAGCCTTAACAACAACCCAGAAAGGCTCCTGAGATGGAGGGTTGGGCTGTCAAAGCAAACCTAATCATACGCTGCCCTGGTTTTACGAACTGTCCAGGGGAGCAGGAACGGGTGAGAATCAAGGGTGGCCTCCGCAAGCTGATTTTCAGTCCAAAGCGAGATTTTGAAGAAACGTCGTTATCAATAGGCTGGTTCAGTGTTTTTATTATGCAGTCCTTTTTTTAGCTCTAGAGCTCCCTGTGTCTTCTCACAAGTATGAATGGAATAGATGGTTTTCTGCTGGCATTGGTGTCTCTTTCTATTCAGAAAACATTTTCCTGTGTTACTGGTGGAGCAGAAGTTGGCATCGTTTTTCAGATGTTTACCAGTGTGGCTGTCAGCTTGTCCGATGCCAGTAATGATGGCAATGTATCTGTCTCCAAGGAAAGAACTGTTTGTTCATTCAACCTTCCCTCTTTTACTGTGTACTTCCACAGAAATAAAACAAATGGTTTGCAGTGATACATCTTAGATAATTGACCCCTGGAGATCTGCCACACAAGTCAGTGAAATATACTGGAGAGTCTCAGTGTAAACTGCTTGAAAGTCCTTTTAAGCCAATATTATTAGGTCATTGAATCAGAACACAGCAGAGATGTGGTTAACGTTCTGTGTTATTCTTTCCATTTCCACATGCAGACTTCTAGCTCAAGTACTTCAAAACAATAACCCTCTATGAAATTTGTTATATTACATTTAAACACTAGAGAACATCCTTTACCTAATTATGAAAGGTTTGAAATATTTCAAAATCTGAAGCTGAAAATTGCTTGCTTCAAATAACTTAATTGAATATCTCAGTTCTTAGCACATCCATTTGCTATGAGGTCCTGTCATAAAATCTTATTGCTT
Source organism: Leptodon cayanensis (assembly GCA_027564655.1). Classification (NCBI taxonomy): domain Eukaryota; kingdom Metazoa; phylum Chordata; class Aves; order Accipitriformes; family Accipitridae; genus Leptodon; species Leptodon cayanensis. The sequence goes on from JANXJC010000013.1 coordinate 6,269,013, forward strand.
CATAGAACATTTTACTGGCAAATTATCTTTTCTAGTATTATGAGATGAACAGAGCAAAAACAATTCAACAGAAAGCAGGTTTTCTGAAAAGTAGTTATGAAACTATGTTGCCACCATCTGTAGAATAAGAGTCTTTTTCCAATATACTGTAATTTTACATCTCTGCAAGACTATACAGATAAATAAGATAAATTGATATTGTGTGCTTTTAAAGACGTATTTGTAGATCAAAATGTCAAACACAAGATTTAAATGCTGGTCACTTGCCAAATGGTTGAAACCACACAGCCAGAAATTCTTCCTTATGATTAAGAGAGGTCTTATTTGCAAGTACGGAATTTATGATTTCTGATAATGTGATAAGATAATATATTTTCATTTGTGTCAAGCACAGTAGGCAAAAAGTATATATACCTGAATGATTAATGGAGGCAGAGAAAAGCAGGGAAAGAGATAAAGGCAAGAGCCACAACATTGCAAAACAAAATGTGGAAGAAAATATCTGGTATAATCTGAGGTTCCTATCAGTCACACTGACCCCTTCACAAACTTCTAAATTATGTCAGCCTGTAAAAATGGATTGCTTCACCTTCTAGGTAAGTCAGTGATATGTGAGTTCACTGAACACAATGCCTTTATAATAGCCATTAATCTTCATGGAAAAAAGTACTCTATGTACTCTGGAATGCACTGCATCCATTCTCCTCTGAAACCTCATCTTTGCTCCTAGTAATTACCATCTGTTTCTAATTTCTGACATTCTGTGTCGGTGGCAAAGACTATTCAAGCTTCTGTACACAATAGGAACTAAGATAGTTAATATATTTTTATATAGTAAGGCCATTTTTCTAAAAGCAATAAATAAAATTTAGCTTGTAAAGCAGAATATAATTTACTTCTGCTCATGCCAGTTTAAACAAAAGTAGGAACTGGAGACCATTTACAGATCTTGCTGTGAGCAGCCCATACATTCTGCCTGCAAGTATGTCAAGATTACAAAAAGTCCTTACAGAACCAAATTTTGTTGTAAGAACAAAAGGAAACAAAGTCCCTGTATCTACACATTTTTCCAACGCAGGCAATTAGTTAATGTAAATAACGTCCTTGCGTAAAGGAGTCAAGTTATATTTCACTCCTGCAAGAAGAGTTTGGACACCCATTGAGAAAACTCCAAGATTGGCACTTTGGTGTTTGAACCAAATTGGGCGCTCTCGGAATCTTTATTTTAACATAAATCAGATGGCTAAAGGATCACACTGTAGCAGTTTTGAGGTACAGGCTTCTTTCTTCCCTGTCTTTGATTTAAACTCTTGCAAAGCTTGCAAACTTGCAAAGATTTTTCAAAAGGATAAAATAGCTTGACCAGCAGGTGTCTTCTACCCCAGGGTTCCTTGCCCTGCTTGAAGGTTTACTTGGCTTGTTTGGTTTAACCCCAAATGGTAAAGAAAATCTACCTAATGTGCCCTTCTAACCCACACGCCATCAAGTTAAAAGTAATGACTTCTCTACTGACAGATGTATTGGGTCAAGCTTTGAGGAAAACATAAAACCCCCCAAAGAGCTGCTTGCATCACTGCAGATTCCATGAAAGATTCTGACAGTCAAAGAAAACATTTCAAGAATATGAACACTGTGGTTTGGGGGGATTAGGTGGGAAGGATTTCTCCCTTGAATTAGCTGGCCTATACTTTGAAAAAAAACCCCAAAAAACAATTCCACTATGCAACGAGCCAAGAAGCTGCGTCACTCTGGCATGTCAGGTAATTTTGGGGGCTGATCCAAACCCACTGAAATAAATGGAAAAAATCCAATAGTGGATTTCCCAGTTGGCTCAGCTGAGCCCAACTAGTCCAGGTATCTCATGACATCTACAACCTCTACTTCACACACACACAAAAAGGAAAAAGAAGGAAAAAGTAAAAGACAGAACAATGCCATAGCCTGCAGTTGATAAGATTTTACTAGTTCTTACAGGTATGTTCATTTTATACAGGTCTAGAATGCCACAGCTGCCCCATTTTGATGTGCTGATGGACCCTGAATGCACCTCTGCTTCCCGTGAAAGAAAGAACTCCATGACCTTCTGCAGGATCCTCTCCTCTGGCAGCACTTCCCAGTGTTCAGGAGCACTGAAATATTGCTTTTTGGATCAGCGTAACAATGAGTAGGATGGATAATATGCATGGGTAGGGAGATAACAGGTGTTTGCCAGCCCACATATTTCACTTATTTGTCCCAGCTTGACAATGAGAATATTTTCTTAACCTGATGCCAAAGTACCAGCTTATGTTGGCTTTTCTTTAAATTGGGATCTGTATCTTTGGAGAAATACAACTGTAGATAAAAGAGTTGTTTGTTTTGTCCTTTTAATTACTGACTATGAATACATCATGAGATTAAATAATGTGGAAGGGAAAGGGATATCTAAATTAAAGAACAATGTTGGCACAAGAACTATCACGCATCAACCAGCCAGGAACTTGTTCTGGAAACCATAATAATTCAAATAATCAAAGCAATGCTATTCTGTAATTGCTTTCCTGGGGCTGTAGTATGGACTAGAAATCTAACCAATTTTAAGATAAATTTATGAACAGGCTTAGATGAAGTGGTTTCTGAAGTAGCAGGGGACTTGAATTGGTGACACAAGAAGTACTTTCCAGTGCTGGATCATGAGATCATAAATTAAACTACTGCTTCTCTACTGTCCTTCAAGTAGCAGCATGGAGCAAGAAATTAATTTCATGTCTCTGTAGTCAATTCTCTGTTATCCAATATATTATGAGATTGAGTTATCCTGGATAATGGTAGTGGAACATGTTGCCCAGGCCAGATTAAGGCTGAATCTGGCAGAAACTTCTGCGTTGAGCTTCCTGCATCCATATCCTGAGCAAATAAATTCTGACAGACCAGAGCTGAGCCCTGGAGCTCCTGGCTGCAGCTGTCGGGTTCCTGAATATTCCAGCTTGCAGGGAAACTTAAGGTGGGCAAAACACTTAACGGTATGGAACCACTACCCCACTTAATGCACTGCCATGCTCAAAAAAGCCGGGGAGCTCGGCGCAGAGACCTAGGTCTGCGGGACTGAGCTTTTAGCTCTGGCTTAATGCCAGTCATGCCAGACCCTGCTAACTCGATAAAGAACAACCCAGCCGTGCCTGTGTTTCCCTTTTCCTGCTCTGCTTTGCAGGAACCGCTTTTGGCCTGAAGCAGGGCTGGACCTGACCTAGCTGTGTGCAGCTACCCGGCTGCAAGAAAAACCTCTCAAAACACAGCCTGTTGCAAAAAGGGAGCACAGACCCCAGTTGTGGCCCTTCAGGGGCTAGAAAACACCTGGCTCCTTTGCAGACTTTTCTGGTGTTTTATTGCCTGCAGATAATGATTGTGATATATTGATGATACAGGGTACATACATACATTACGCACTGTACTGCACACAAAATTTTCGAGCTGATAGACATTAAACTCCTAAAGAACATCTTTGCCTCCTTCTGGACCTGCCCAGTGGCAGAGTCTTTGTTTCTCTGCTCCAAATTATTTCATTTTGATCCACTTCCATCCTTAACCATCTTGCCTCATTCAGTACACAGGATGGATGGGTGCAAAGATAGATGATGTATAACCAGCATGCACAAACATGTAATATTTTTCTTCGTTCTCTCTCCTGGAGAGATGAAAATGAGAGTTTTTTTAAAGCTTTTTTTTTTAAATTTTATTTTTCTAGTTCTTTCTGATGGAAGGAATACCCTCCTGTCAAATTTGAAGTTCTTGTGGAAAGACTAGAGGGTGGAGGCTTTTCCCTTGATTTTCGTTTTATTGATGTAAATCAGTATTTTTCTCTATCTGTTTTTCGGCAACAGCTGAACTATTTTGTCCAATATTTTCTAAAACTATTCAGCCAAAGGAAAACAGTTGTCACAGAAAATTTCACATATATGGTTTACATTTGCAACATTATAAATCTCTATCTATCAGAACACGGAATGTGCCAGACAATCTGACAGTCCTCCCATACCTTTCATCCCCTAGCTGCTCTCTCAGTTTAATTCCAGTTAGCGTTGATCAAAACTTCAAGAGAATTTCCTTCTCTCGGGAAACCCTTTTACTGTTTTTAAAGGTCTTCTCTATAAAGCAGAAAGAAAACTTAATTTTAAAAATATTTCCCTGGAAATAGCATTTTCTTTCCCATAGCCAGTTCCTCTTCATCGATGAAGGCGCTTGGAAGCCTTGAGAGCCCTGGCCCTAGGACCAGAAAGTAGATGTTGGAAGCCCAGGAATTCCCAGTGCTTCCATATGGCAGAATTGCTTGTGAAATGTGAATTCTGGAAATTTAGGGTTCCTGAACATGATCTGACAAAAGAAATAGTTTTACTGGCAGAAATCCTAGCTGGCCCTATTTTTACTGGCAATTCAAGGCACTGGTCTGAACTGTCCAGGACAGCAGGTGACTGGAGATCATCTCTCCGGTCAAGACCCACAAAGCTGGCTGTTCATGGGATTCAAACTGAAGAGCAGGTCTGTATTTCTCTCCCTGGGAAGGCAGGTGCTTAAAGGTAGTCGACTGGAAATACTAGGCAAAAAGAGTAGCTGGACACACTCCTCCCTGGAGCTGGGCGTCCTCTTCTGAAGACACGAATGCTAACTTCAGCAAACCGCTGAAGACCTCATTTCTCCTTGAGTTTCAAGTGGTTCAGCCTCAGAGTTCCTAATTCCCAGAGGAGTACATCTAGGCTACCTCTGGCGACTCTCTGACGCAAAAGGACTAAACAGCCGGGCGAGCGAGCAACGGCCTTGTCCTGCACCATGAGTGGAAGGAGAATGGTGGCTGTAACTCCCCATCGCTGGTGCTCAGCGTGGGTCTCCAGCCACCCCATCCTTTGATGCGGTCGCTTCCAGCTGGGGCAGGTCAGAAAACCCAGAGTTTGTCTCTGAGGCTGACTAATACCTGACACAACTTAACGGCCGGGGCTATTCTCACACAGGTAAGCTTCAGTTGAATCAAGCGCCAAAAGCAGACTTCAGCACTACAGCAGGACAAGGTTTGTAAAAGATGCCTTCATTTTTTTCGTCTGGATGTGAGTGCTGCATCTGTGAATTGAAAGGACGAGATCAAAGCCCTAATCAAGGCAGGCTTCCCTGTTAGCTAAATAATAGGTTGGTGAAGCTAAAAGTCTCTAAACAAACCTGACAGATTTTTATACATTTCCACACAGAGGAATTTTAACATGTGTGCCTAACTGGCTTCATCCTTGGTAATTCATGAAAAATGATAGGTAGATGGTTAACAGTCGGTGCCAGAATCAACATTCTTTCTTTTCCTAGAAGCTGAAGATTTAAAGATTTTCCCATCAGAAGGATTTATGCAAGGATTTATGGATCCTGAAAAAGTTGGCTTAATCTGTATTATTCCTCTGTCTTTTGGAAATTTTATTTTTAACTAAATTTTTGTTTTAAGTATAAAAATAGTGAGCTTCATGAAGTCCATGAGACCACATTATAAGCCTGCTCATTATCTTTTCCTTTTGTTTAACACTTTTTGCAGACTTGTTATAACACTTCTAACTGGAAAAGCTGCTAATTGACACAAACTGCAGACAGTAGTAATAATATTTTGATCAGTAATGAAACCTAATTGCACTAAATCCACACATTCAGAGCTCTACATATTGTTATTCAAATTTGTTTCCTTTTTCTGGCAGCTGTTTCTGCTTTCCCTCACCTTAACAACAATGACCTGGAGAGCATGACTCTTGATCTATTCTGGTGTAAATGACATCAGAATTATGTCTCGATCTATTATTTGTAAAATGATTAAGTTTTCTTATCTCTTCTGAAACATTTGAAAAGGAGATAAACACTGTAAAAACGTTATGAATGGTGGCAGCAAGAAAATGTGAGTCCACAATGGCACTTCTTTGTCATGCAAAGATTAACGGTGTTCAGAAGTTCATCACAATTAATATCAGTAATAAAAAGAGAGGAGTTGAAGACAGAATAGGAGAAAAAAATTTCATGAATATTCATCCAACCAGGATGTTGCCAAATCAGCTGGCCCTGCTGTAATTCACCTGAGGACACTTACAAAACCGACTGAACTAATTTCCAAGCTACTAGCGGTTGTCTTTGAGAACATACAAGGGAATGGTGAAGTTCTGAGAGCCTGGAAAATGGCAAATACAGAGCCTATCTTTAGAAATGGGAAAAAGAAGGAGTCAGGGACTTGCAGAGGAATCAACTTCAGGTCTTGGAAAAGTACTGGAACAATAATCAGCTAAACTATTTGTAAGCACTTGGAAGATAATAGGGTGGCAAGTAAGAGCCAACATGGATTTGTTGAGAATAAACCTCTCCAAACTAGCTTCACTTTTATGTATGATGGAGTGGGAGGCCTTGTGCACAGAAGAGAGTCGATAGATGCCAGATATCTCTTGACTTCAGTCAGAATTTTGACAGTTTCTCACTTAACAGCCTCATAAGCAATTTTATGAAGTATGGTCTTAGTAAACTATAGTAAGATCAGTGCAAGACTAAAGCGTAATGGTAAGCAGGGTTTCTATTTGTCTTAGAGGCAGTGTAGGGGTTTGGATGGAAAGTGATACTATTCTTTTTATGGATAACACCAATTTGGGATGACTCTCAAGCATGCTAGAAGGCAGTAGTACAATCCTCACAAACTGGAAACATAGTCCAAAAAACAGGACGCCGGTCAATAAACATACTCAGGCATATAGAATAGTCTGTGTAAATAATCTGATCAACAGGTTGGGTAACAATTACTCAGGAAAAGCCCAGAGGCTTATAATACATCACAAACTCTGCATGAAACAACAATGCCATGTGGCTGGGGAAAGAGGCAAATATCATTCTGAGATGTATAAACAGAAATTTCATCTATAAGGTATGTCTACTCAGTATGATAAGACCACAGCAGGAGCACAATGCTATGTTTTCGAGGTCTTTATTCAAGGGATGTATAGACTCTTTGGAAAAAGTACAAAGCGGAAGACTGATCAGAGGTCTAGAAAGTATGATCTATGGAAAAAAATTTGCCAAAGGAATTTGGAGTGTTTAGACTGGAGAAGGGGTGGCTGGAGGGGGTGATAACACTCTTTAAATAAGTAAAAGGTAATAAATAGAACAAACTGTTCTGTCTTTAGCAGTCTGAGATTGTAGGCACTGCAGCTCAGACCCAAGTGATGAAACCCTGTCAGTCAGCAGGGCGAGGACTGGAACAGGCTGTCCGAGGACATTGTGTCCACTCTCCGCCACTGGGATTTTGAGGATCAGAGTTAGACAATCATCTGCCAAGAATGGTTTGGATATAGCCAGCCTTCTTGTGGAGAAGGATTCGGTGACTTCGTGAGGTTTCTTCCGCTCTCTTTTCTATGGGCTATGATAAATATAATCTAACAATAAATCATTGTGTTTTGGCCCTTTAAATTCGGTATGTGGACGGTTCTTGTGAAACAGGAGATGTTCATAGTCTCATGTTGCTGAAGAGACCACATTTCAGGCAAGGAAAATGGGGCAGTTAAAAACATCCAAAATGTCTTCAGTACCTGCTGTGCTACAAAGAGAACAAAATGTTCTCAAACTGAAGAGTGCAGCACATCGTTTGGTTAGTTCATTTGTATGTGGCTTTCAATGAGAAGTTACATACCACACACTTAGTGGTAGTTTCTTACAAACTTCTGGGGTTTTGTTAACCATCAGTGATAATTGGACTGTATTGCTGAGGTAATGCCCTGTCGCAAGGATTCGTCACCCCAAGATCATAAACCACCATAAATGATCAGAAGCAATATTAATGGGAAACCTCTGGCTCAGTTTTTCACTTAATTTTTAAATACCTTTTTATACTTACCTCCCTACACAACACAGTTGTTAATGATTAGTACATCTTTTATTGCCTTTGTAAGCTTTTACTGAAGTTTATAATGCAACACAACACATCAGTGCAACGACAGCGTGCACCTTCCAGAAGGGGCTCAGTGCCCTGGTAGCAGAGTTGGTGCTGGGACCTGTGTCCATGACACCTCTGAGCCGGGGACATCTGAGCCCTGCGGCAGCACTGGGAGGCAGCGGTGGCAGAGTCCCTGCCATGGGACAGAGGTCCCTGCCTGCCCGCCTGACCTGCTGCCTGGCGAGGTTTGCTGTGTGCTGGGACCTTGGATCAGGGATGTTTTGGAGAGGCTGATGAGGTTTGTCCAGCCCTGGGACTGCTGTCCCCTGCTGCTTTTCCACAGGGGCCACGATGATATTGTCAGGGGCAACCTGGAGCATATCAAGCATGACTGCTTAGCTCCAGAGGTGATGGTCAAGGTTAAGAAGGGCCCGTGTGGTGTTTTCTCAGTCCTGCAGATGATGGTGGAAGGCTTGAGAGGGACTGGATGGATACTGCCAGTAAATAACTGTTTTTAACAACAACGGTTCAGCTTTTACAAACTTGTGATCTCCTTTGAGGACCAAGGACTACTTGGAAGAGATGGGATCCACCTGACAAAGTGAAGCAACAGGCTGGCCACCTTGGTGAGGAGAGCTTTAAACCAGGAGTGACAGGGGAAGGAGAGGATGATCGACGATGAAGTAAGAAAGTGATGGACTGTTTGGCAAGCAAAGGGTGATATGAAGACATCAGGGCACAAAGAATCCAGGAGTTTTCTGGAGTGCATTGGTGACAGCTTCCTGACACAGGTGATCAAGGAACTAACGTGGGTACGTGCTTTGCTGGACATACTTGCAAACAAGGAAGAACTGCTTGGGAATGTGAAGGCTGGGGGCAGCCTCGGCTGCAGTGAACATGGCATGGTGGAGTTTGGGATGCTGAGGCTGGACCAGAGCAAAAAGCAGGGTCACAGTCCTGAACTTCAGGAGAGCAGAATTTGACCTGTTCAGGTACCTGCTTGAAAGAATCCTATGGGAATTAGTCCAGGAGAGAAGAGGGGTCCTGGACAGCTGGTTAATAGTTAAGGATTACCTTCTTCAGGCTCAAGAAATTTCCATTCCCAGGTACTGGAAGTTAAGCAAAGGCTGAAGGTGGCCTGTATGGCTGAGCAAGATGTTCCTGATAAAACTCAAACACAGAAGGGAAGAGGTGGAAGCAGGGGCAGGAAGGAATATGGAGACACTGTTCAAGTATGCAGAGAGAGAGCTAGAAAGCCAAAGTCCACCTGGAGTTGAATATGGCAAGGGGTGTGAGGGGCAACAAGAAGAGCTTCTACAAGTACATCAGCCACAAAAGGAAGACCAGGGAAATTTGAATGGGGCAGGGGAACTTCTGACAAGGGGTCTGGAAAATTCCATGGTAGTAAATGCATTCTTAACTTCAGTTTTTACTGGTAGCACAGGCCTTCAGAAATCCCAGACCCCTGAGATCAGAGGAAAAGTCTGGAACAATGGAGACTTATCCTTGGTAGAGGAGAATCATACTAGGAAACACTTCAACTGGACATACACACGTCCATGGGACTTGACAGTATGCAACCATGAGTGCTGAGGGAGCTAGCTGATGCCATTGTGGGGCCACTCCTAATTATCTTTGAAAGGTCATGGCAACTGGGGAAGATTCCCAAGGATTAGTAGAAAGCAAATGTCACCCCTATCTTCAACTAGGGAAAGAAAGAGGATCTGGGGAACCACAAGCCTTACTTCAAACCCCAGTAAGGTCCATGGAGCAAAACCTCCTTGAAACCATTTCTAAACACATGAAGGACAAGGAGGTGATTGGGAGTAGTCAACATAGATTTACAAAGGGGAAATCATGTTTCACCAACCACAGCCTTCTATAGTGAGATGACTGGCTCGGTGGATGAGGTGAGAGCAGTGGATATTTTTTACTTTGACTTTTGTAAGGCTTTCGACACTCATTGTCTGCCATAACTTTCTCATTGACAAACTGATGAAGTACAAACTAGGTAAGTGGACCGTGAGAAGGACCGAAAACTGGCTGAACTCCTGGGCTCACAGGGTTGTGATCAGAAGCACAAAGCCCAGCTGGAAGCCAGTCACTTAGATGGATACTGAGGCCACTACTGTAAACTTCTTCATTAATGACCTGGACAAGGGGACAGAGTGCACCCCCAGCAGGTCTGCAGATAATACAAAACTGGGAGGAGTGGCTGATACACCAAATAGGGTGTGCTGTCATTCAAAGGGACCTTGACAGGCTGAAGAAATGAATCAGCGGGGATCTTGTGAAGTTCAACGACTGGAAATACAAAGTCCTACCCATGGGTAGGAACAACCCCAGGCACCAGGTCATGCTGGATGTGCCCAGCTGGACAGCATCTTCGCAGAAAAAGACCTGGTAGACATCAGCTTGAACATGAGCCAGCAATGTGCCCTGGCCAACAGTGTCCTGGGCTGCATTAAGAGGACTGTCACCAGCAGGTCGAGGAAGGAAATCCTTCCTGTCTGCTCAGTGCTGGTGAGACCTATCTGGACTGCTGGGTCCAGTTCTGGGCTCCCCAATGCAATGTGGAGTCCAGCGAAGGGCCACTAAGATGATTAAGGAACTGGAGGATCTGACCTATGAGGAAAGGCTGAGAGAGCTGGCACTGTTCAGCCTGAAGAAGAGATTGTTAAGGGGGGCTCTTATCAATGTGTGTAAATAGTGGAAGGGAGGGTGTACAGAAGATGGAGCCAACCTCTTTTCAGTGGTAGCCAGTCACAGGACAAGAGGCAGTGGGTACAAACTGAAACACAAAAAGCTCCCCCTGAACAGCAGGAAAAACAGTTTTTTGGATGGTGACTGAGCGCTGGCACATGATTCCCAGGTAGGCTGTGGGGTCTCCATAGTTGGAGTTATTCAAAATCTGACCGGACATGGTCCTGAGTAAGCTGCTCTGATTGCCTCTTCTCTGAGCAGGGTGGCCGAACTACTTAGTATCCTGAGGTCCCTTCCAACCTTCTTAGGAGAAGGATTCAGTAGCTTCAAGTTCCAAGTTCATTATCAGCAACTTTCTCATTTGCATGTGAGCATATTAAGATTTGAAAACAAATAATTTTATATTTGATTAAATTGATCTTTTATATTGATCCTTGCTTTCTTTTTGCTCTTAGAAATAAGGCATACACTCCCATCATGGTTGTTCAAAGAGGTAAAGAGCGTAAATTTAGAGCTCCTTAAAAATTTCATATATCATCAGACACAATCACTCAGGTCTGAAGAGACTTATTTCTGGTCTCAAGGATTGTGTCAACTAACTTGTGACAAATGTGTTAAAATCTTAAAATCTATGAAGTACCACTTCACAACAGGATGATACTAAGTTTTAACTGTGTGGGTATGAGAACATTCCCTTTGAAAGTCTCCATGGAAATTTGTTATCCCAAATAATATGGAAAGGCATGTAAACTTTTCCAGGAATCTCTCTACTTTGGGTACTGGTATTTGAAGCACTGCTATTCATGTTAGTCTCTATTTTGTTGTTCACTCAGACGAACACATTCTTTGGTTAGTTTGCACTATGTTGTTCACCAATTATGTACGTTTCAGTCTTACTAGAACAATATTTTCCTTTTTTATTTCCTTGCCACAGTTTGAGAACTGTTTAATATGCTCCTCCTGCTGATCCCGAGCCATAGTCCAAGTTGTAGCATCATTTCCATCTGCCAGCATGTCTGCCATGTTCTTGTGGAACAATTCTGGTTTGTCTGAGATACCACAAGAAATGCTGTTGTTACCCCAAAATATATCACATTTACTCATTAAGGATGTGAAAATATGTAAACATAAAAATTGGAAATGCAGTGCTTCCAAGAGAAGAAGGGTCAGATTCTGACACCAGCTGAACAGAAGATAATGAGCTGAGTCACATCATAATGAAGCATAGTATTGTCCCTAGTGGGTGGAAAATGTTTATAAGCTATGGAGTCCCTGGTTGATAAACTCAAGTACTGGCTTCCTCCGTCCCTTAGGAGCATTATGATATCTGATATGTGGCAAAGGCAGACCACAACCTCTGCACAACTACAGATATTCCTCGGCAAGGGCTGAAAGAGGCTCACAAGAACTTTGATGTGTGTTTAAAAAGGAGAGCAGTCAGCAAGTGCAGAGGACCCAGCAGATATATTTATTGAAGAAAATGTGAAAGCAATTGGTAAGGAATCTCCTTGATATGCAATGCACTAAGACTGTATGCGGCATTGACACCAGGAAGACTTGCTGTGTAGTCAGGATATTTAAGAATTAGGCCACTTAACCTTGGTCTCAAAATCAGAATCTAAGTCTGGACCTCCATTATTCAAAACCTTGTCCCTATGCTGCAACAGCTGCATGAATATTGTTCGTTTTCTTGCCGTTTCTACTGTGTTCGGTATTAAAACCAGATCCTCATCTACTGAAGCTGCTTTAAAATGAATGACCACAGCCTCATTAAATTACAAGTGAGAATCTAGCTGATAACATTTAAGCAGAATAAAGCAGTTATCACATTTTTCACACACACATGCCTGACACTACCTAACTTCCCTTTCCTCGTTTTTTATTTTTTTTAATTTTTTTAAGACATAAATATAATTAGAACGGCCTTTATAGTTCTCGCTCTTAATTAACTAGTACTATTTGTCATTATGTGCCACTGAAGTTATGGCTTGACTAGTGCGCTTGTCAGTGACTGGCATCTTCTTTAATGCACTAGACAACCATACCTGTCCTCGCCAGTACTGTTATCATGCAGGGGCACTGGTAGGATTTCTGGGAATGTTTACTGTATTGATATGCTGAACCACTCTGCTGCTTTCCCAGTGGACAGTGGGAGGAGTTGCTTTGTTCTGGAATTTCTGGGAAAATGCTGGAGATGTAACACTTGCTTAATTTAATGCATCCTCATTAAAATGGGGGAGTATTACAAGTCCTACCAAAACAGCAGTACTCAGCTGGGCCATTTAGCCTGATCTGAGGGATCATTTGATTGAGAGATCTGTCTGTGCAGCAAAAGCAAGGCTGAGGAGTAGCTCTAGAGCAGGGGTGCAGTCTAGTTCTGCCATGAAAGCATAACCAAGAGAATAGAAGCCTGTAAAACGATTGCAGATAGTTAGACTTTTTTTTTTTTTTTTATATCCAAACTCTTGACAAACTGCATTCCAGCCTAGAAGACACACCACGCCATTGTTTAAGCTGTCTTGAATCCCTTTGGGCTACGATAGCCACGTATATTTACAAGTAGCATGGCTGGGAGCTTCCTTTCCACCTTTGCCTACCATTGGGATGTCACATTGATAGCAGTGTGTTAGTCAAGCTGAGGCTATCAAAATCGCATCACCAAAGTATGTGGTGGTGGTTTTCCTTCTTAAGTCTTTGACACTGAACTACAGATATATAGCTGGCTAGATGCACACACATAGTACAAGCCAAAAAATAAAAAAATGCAGTTTCAACAGTCTGAAGTAATTATACAGTTATCTAGAGAATGAGAAGGTAAACTCCAGCCAGTAATATCTAATTGACATTAATTCATTAACCACTGCATAGAATAGTGCATGCACAATCACTATAGTTGCTTTTTTCTGTCTCCTAGACACAGAAATCCAGACAGCCACAAAATCAGTCAAATGCTTAGGAATGTGTCCGTTTGCATCAGTCCTGGCTGCCTAAGCCTGAATGGACCATCTTGTACCTAGCCCATGAGGATCAGAGCAATAAGGTAAGCAAAGGAAATGCTTGGCAATGATTTCAAAGTGACGGCATCTTGGGAAATAGTATGTCTGGATAAGTAGGATATTTTCAATGAGGAATCCACAGATGCCAATTTTGCTGCTGGCCTGCTGGGTAATTTTCAGTAGGTCCTTTCAGTTGTCTGTGATATATTTGCACCATCTGTACATGGGGATTAAAATGTCTCTCCAGAGTGCTCTAAGATTGATAAGAGCTGTAAAGATGATTTTCACAGTACTTACCCACAAAAGATACATTGCAGGCAAAGAAAGATGCCTCAAGCCTCGGGTGATGCCGTGCTAATCAAGGGTCTATCCGAGGCACAACTTGTTCCATGGGTTCACGAAAAATTAAATCTACCAAACAGGTGAATGTACTGACCTTGTGAAAATAGGTACTTTTTTTCCCTTATGGTGTCATTACTTGGATTTCTTTAGTAGCATAAAATTATAAAAATATATACAGCCTCCTAGCAATTTGTCTCAAGAAAACCCGCCAGCCAGGGCTAAGATCAGTGTTTACACCAGCCTCTTCATTTCGAATTATGGCCAGAACATGTTATTGATATATCATCAAAAGACAGATGCACACAACTTAGCAGGTGAATGTTTTAATAGCATATGGTACATACCATGTTAAAAGATACTTGGTGGGTATCAACTTGTAAGCAACAACTTTTCACACTCAAGAAATACCTTGATGCTGTTTAAAAGTGTTCCTTTAACAGAAAGAAACTTTATTTAAGAGTCACAGAAAAAATATTTGCTAATACCACAATGATGGCCGAAAACCAATAAGGTACTTAAACGTGGTACTGAGGGCCAGCTACAGATTTATGCTAAGCACTAAGAAAAACTTTCATCCCTTAAAGTCAGCCAGTGCACTCGCAGAGTAGATCACTGGACAGGAGAGCAGGTGCAGAGTTTTCCTGTTTACGCACAACTGCGTTCAGCCTTTCTGGATAACCACGCTGATTTATAAAGGGCAGCTCTTCCTATTAATTTAGTGCTAGGTTGTGTTATTCTAGCCAGTTTGCTTTTTCAGTTCTACTGGTGTATCAGTGCAGAAGTGACACAATGCACTTAAAATACCAGCAGTAACTAGGTAACTGAACAGGTTTTGCTTTAGACTAATAAAAACAAGAAGCTTTTAGGACATCCCTGGGTAAATGAATACAGGGTTTTATTATAAAATGGTCATTCATTATAAGAGAAGACTAAACTTGATGACCTAGCAAGCCCCATCCTGTTCAAGGTTGCTGTGAGACAAGAATCAAGGCCAAAAATTTTACCAAATAGGTAAAATGAGTGTATCTCCTAAAATAGTTCTCAGAATTCTCAAAATGTGTCTCAAAAACAGCACTTCGCGTGTCCTTGTTCCATCATTAATTCCAAACAAAATGAATATTTATGACATTTAAGTCTTGCCAATTACAGTTCATGCATGAAACCCTGGCCTATTTGCCTATTTGTCTGTGATTTCAATAGGGGTAGGGTTTCACCCCATATTCTTGACATGCTGTAACTTGATCCAAGGTGTACCACAGAGCTGTCATGCAAAAAAAAAAACCAAACAAAAAGAGTTTTCTGCATTAAAACTATGTTTCTATTTTCTGAATTTTCCCATGTTAAGAAGAATATTTCTGTCAGTATTTGCTGAAGTACACATAAAACTGATTAATAGAAAGAGTGGTTATTTTAAAAATCTAGCTCTGATCGGAAGATATCACTTCATATTGTTTGGCTGACATTTCAGCAGCAAATAGTGAGGTTTCTGTAACGGAGAAAGAGTGTCAAATGTGTGCTTTGTAGACTTGTCAACAAAAATGGTTTTACTAATTGTATCATGATGAGATAATAATACTACATTTGGGCATAATGCTCCCAAGTGTCCAGTTTCTTGGTCTCTCACATAGGACCTCCGGACCTTTGGAATGCCATACAAAACTTGAAAGCAGTTAAAACTAGAGGAAGAAAACTCAAACTGAGGGCATCTTCCAGGAATACAAGGCCATATGTAGGACACTAGCATGGAGCAATGAAATTCTTTAACAGAAAGAGGTGATAGACCTGAATACCCTAATGTAACGGCGTGGTTGGTGTTAGGCGGCACTGAACAAAAACTAATCTGGCTGAGCAGGCTGAGCACAGCACCCCACCAACACAGCCTGGCTGCTTTGTCCTAGAGCTGCCAAACCACCGCTAGTTGACGGACCACAGAAATACAGGTTGAGGCTGGCCAACACCTCTGGAGACCACCTAGTTCCACCTGGGGCAGCTACAGCATCTTGCACAGGGTTGTATCCCATTGGGTTTTGAATATCTCCAAGGATGGAGACTCCACAACCTCTCTGGACAATCTGTGCCAGTGCTTAGTCACCTTCACATTAAAAAAAAACCCACCTTTCTCTACACCTACATGGAATTTCCTGTATTTCAATTAGTTCCCAAAGCCACTGGAAATCCCAGAGAAGAACCTGGCTCCATCTTCTTTACGGTCCCCCACCATCACATCCATAAGACCTATCCTGAGCCTTCTCTTCTGCTGGCTGAGCAGCCACAGCTCTCTCCGCCTCTCCTCGTACGACATACCTCTGCTCGGCACGGCACTGCACTGTACTCCATAGCATAGCTGTGCCCTGAAGGAGATTTTTTAAATTGGATCTTACAAGAATCTTAATTTTGCAGCCACATACGTCCCAATTGCTAGGATCCATGTACAAGAAAATTATAAATCCATTTTCTTAAAATATCAGAACATTACGTGAAGAGGAAGTACAAGTTCAGGGCTCCTGTATCTAACAGAGCAATATCGGGGGCCGTGCTGGAAGTTAGTGATTTCCTGAGAAATGTATGCCTCAAGCTGAGGATAAGGTTTCATCCTGTGCACATCTGTAGACTCCTTATCCCCATATGTAAGCAAGACTTTTTTTTTTTTTTTTTTTCCTTAACTGATGTCCTGAAAACTCCTTTTCTCTCCACCTTCTTCCTTCATTCTCTGGATTATGGGCTCTTTCTTCAAGCCACGTCTGGCTGTGTCTTCTGGATAGAGTTCAGAGACTGGGAAAAGAACCAGCTATGCTGGTTGGTTAAATCTTTATTGTTCTCTCTCTTGGTTTCAAGTCCATGTTACAGAGGCCTTGAAATCCATTAGAAGCATATGTACTGTATGTGAATGAACGAGGCTGGATGGGCAGTTATCCAACAATGACTGGGCCTAAATGCAATTCTGACCCTAACCACTTCAATGCTGTAACAGAACGGCATCCTGGTGGCACTGCGCCATGGCTTAAAAAAAAAAAATAAAAAATAGGAGTCTGGTTTCAACCCTTTGGGGATTTACAGTTCCTACCAACCTTTAGTCGCTAGATGTCAGGGCTTTTTCTGGCAGTACCCATCTTAACCAAAATATTGTGCTTCTGTAGATCAGCATACTGCAGGCGTTTCTTATCTGCCTTGGGCCCCGTATGAATGGACAGAGTGTGCTGGCGAACGTTATCAGGGCAAAGTTAAAGTAATGGTTTTGTTTATTTGAGTATGTGGAAAAGGTAGGAGTCTTCACACAAAAATTTAATATTCAAGCACAGTGCTTAATAACATGAACTGACTAAAAAAATCATTGAAAACACTGAGCTCTCTGCAGCGGCATGCCTCAGTAATTGTAGTGGCTCCAGTATTTATCTGAAGAGCGCACCGTACACCCCAAGGCAAGCATCCTTGACCCTGGAATTTGCCTATATTGCAAGGCCTTCACTCTGTAGCACTGAATTCCCACAAAAATTAGATAGTCAACAGCTGGGTCCTTGCTGCCTCATGGGGAGTGTGCTCTGATAAGTTGAGGCCAGTACAGCTAGTAAAAAACAGAGTAAGGACCATTCTCTGGCCATAAGACCAATAGACCAACCTGTCTCCTGTCCCCAAATCAGAGCTCTCTTCCCCTCCCAAACCAGGGAGTTCCCATCCAAAACTCACACTGGGAACGGAGCCTGGCAGGGGGTACCCCTCCCGCTGTGCCCAGTGGTGTCTGGGAGAGGGTCGGTGGCACGGACTGGGCAGCATGGAGACCATTATGCCAGGTGCCAGGACATAAGCTTGAGTTTTGAGTTTTCCCAATTAATTACTAACAGGGGCTGTGACATGCCTGACCTTGTCATGCTGACCTTCCAAATCTCAGGCTACCCTTCAGGGGTAGGTGTCCCTGCTGGCTGGCTAACCCGTAGCCCACCCAGTGAACGCAGAAGGGACTAGAATTGCCTTTTAAGATGTGACTCATGGAACTGGACATCCTCCTGACCTCTGCACCGATAGCCTGGGTTTCTGCCTCCAACCCGGCGCAAGTGTGCCCACAGCCTGTTCCCTGGTACCTCAGGCACTGTGCCATCCTTCAGTAATCATGTTTGCTTCTGTGTCTGCTGTCACCAAGCAAGGTTGAGCTGTTCCTTGAAAAACATGCAATTTGGCTCTTAAGGTCAGAGAGCTCTCTGTATGTCAGCAGCCTCTAATCCTACTTTGGAAAGTTGATCCTTTTTCCCCCTTGATTGCTGCTATCATTTTATTACCATTTGCCCTTGGATTTATGCTTAAATCAAAGTCACAACCTATGCATATGTATTTACCATTAATATATTTTAATTGCTCAAATCATTATTAAACCTTACAGCAGTAGTATAGTCTGGTTTCCATACCCATGCAGGCTTACAATTCCTCTTGCAAAACACATCACTAAGAGCCAGATATTAGAGCATCATTTGCACACTTGTTGAGCAGAGATTGGGGCATAACCCCAAAAGAATTTCACACAGGCTGCTAAACAAGTGACACATCTCCCACATTGATGAGGACTGAAACAAAGCCGTTGACTGAGGTGTAGAATCTTGCAAAGGCTGGTGCCATTCCCATGAGGCCTTCGTGGTATAAACACTTGTAGGCTTAATATTCTTGTATATTTTTATACATACACACATATATACACATATAATTATCTATATGGACACAACATGTATATGTCTTCAACATTAGTATGTTTTAATTGCTCTTGCACTGAATAGTTTGAAAACTCACTCTTTTCCTGACATAATAAGACATAAATACAAATAGTCAAAGAAGAGATAAATAATACTATAGGAAGAAGTATTGTAGATTTTAAATACACAAACCAGAAACTTTATAATAGGCAGATATGTTTTAAAAAGTCTCTGAAATTTGGGATGGGAAAGGCAGCCATTGGGTCTTATGGGACTGTCATCACTATGCACAGGCTTCCATTCCCTCTCCAGCACATGTGGTCCTAATTGCTGCACTGGCGAGACCGTGAAGCTGGATTCTTCGTGAACTGGCTGTAACATTGGCAGACATTTACTCATCCACTGCTAACAGTTTTTAATGGAAAATCTGTATCCATTCATGCTAGAAAAATGCTTATGTTAAAACAGAGGAAAATTAAGGAGAGAAAACCAGATATCAGTAGCTTTTCTAGCTGCCAACAGTAGATATTCTACTACTTCATTAGCATTTATTGTATGAAATTTGAGGACAAAACAATGAATGTGATCGAACATAAAAAAAATATTTTGCAGAATTGCACGTAATTTTGACTGTATTTCTGATTCTGCGTATGCTACAACTTGAGGATCATATAGCACGTGATTATGAATTCAAAAGCTGTTTATACCTGACTCAAACCTATGAGCAAGATACACTGGAAGTTACTTTATCCTTGCAGAATGGCAACTGCGACATAGGATGACTAGGGCACATATATTTAGAGATATATAAGCACCTCGCTTGTGCTTGTCGTGCATAACGTACAGCTGTTTGACCAGTGGAATTTTAATTCTCCATTAGAGGCCCCACTTACCTTTGCAACCAGGAGTTGTCCTGCACTTCACAGCTCTAAACACTCTCCTGATATTAAATACTTATGACATCGCCTCTGCTTAGACAGATATTTCTGCAACCACAAGAAGATGGAAACTACAAAGAGAAGTCAGTAATCTTCCAGGTCTGTTACTCACTGTGATGTGAGAGATGACATTTAAATCTCTGATACATAAACTTG
The DNA here is from genome assembly GCA_027564655.1 of Leptodon cayanensis. Taxonomy (NCBI): domain Eukaryota; kingdom Metazoa; phylum Chordata; class Aves; order Accipitriformes; family Accipitridae; genus Leptodon; species Leptodon cayanensis. The sequence goes on from JANXJC010000013.1 coordinate 6,288,727, forward strand.
GAGCAGAAGCTCATGTCTTGTCGTCGTAGCAGAAGTGGAGTCTATAGCTGAACATAACAGTAGGTAAGACTGGTACAGAGTAAGTAAGAGTAATTAAGACTGGTGCAGAAAACTCTGTGTGGGTGAAGGAAACACAAGTAGCATGTGTTAAAAAGGGCAGATTGGTCTGAAATGAATTTATGGCTCGGGCTCCTCAAGGATCAGTCTCCAGGCCAATATTATTTCACATTTTCAATACTGAACTTGGCACAAGTAGTAAAAATCGTCTAACGAAACTTGTTGATGACACAAGCATCATCAAATACAGACGGAGATATATATAACTGGAAAAATCAAATTACTTGAAAATTTAAGTAATAAAAATAGGTTTAAATTTGACAGTAGCAAATCAGGGTATACACAGACAGACCAAAAGCAGAAGGGTTTTCTCACTTTTCCCGTGGTTCATCCATCAGCATGGATAAAAAGAAGAGATGACCAGGGCCTATGAACAAGTTGCACACTAGGTCAGCACATCAGTGATTTTCCATATCAGGAAAAGCTGAGGGATCCTAAAGTCCATCCAGAAAAGTATTACTGGAAAAAGATAGAGAAGCATTAATGTATTTATGTGGTGAAAAGAAATTCACATTAGAAGATGTGTGGAGGAGGGCTACTGAAATTTGCAGCAGAGAGAAACTTTATTTACAAAGGGATAGTAAAAGAAATTTTTTGTTTAACCTAGAAAAAGCAAAGCTTAGAACGGGTGTGATTGCTAGCTCTAGATACATCAGGTGCACAAATTCCAGTGAAGAAAGAAGCTATTTAACTCAAAGGACAGCATTGGCAAACAAGTGTAAAATGGGAAATTAATACTTTTTGATTAATGGATAAAAAAGGCTGTTTGGCAATCAAAGCAGTGAGGTTCTGGAACTGTTTCCAGTCATACAGTCTCTCAGTTAAAATAGGTTTAAAATGTAGTTTGATTGTTCTATAAAACAGCTCAGAGTTGCCAGCTGTATCAAGGTGCTCAATTCAATGATCCAAAGTCTGCAGCCATGGGAGCAGAGTGTGAATTTGAAACTTGGTTGCCCACATCTTCTCAGCATCCTTTGCCACCAGTACTCAGTCACAGTGGAGTTGTTCCCACCACTACTAAATGTCTAAATGTCAAGCTGTTATCTTATCCACTGATGGTCTGTAGTTGGTGTTTCCATATCTTGTTCTGACATGTGCTCTGGCGTCTTTGTAAGATTAGACCATGCAGTCAAACTGGAAAAAATGTGCATACATAGTGGGGTTAGACATTCAGCTCCTTTAAATAATCTGGACCAAAGCAACTTGTCCAAGATAACATGGGAAGTCTGTCGCAGAGTAGGAAATCAAGTCGAAACCTAATGGTCATCTTTCTGTGGGAATTCATCAGGGACTCAGAAGAACTAAGTTCAAATCTCGTTATAATGGCACTCATATCTTGGATGAGAAGTGTTGCCCTAGGTCTGAAAATTATTTTAACAGCATTGTGATAAACAGATTTGTTTCCCATTTTAATGAACTGCTGTTTTCCAACAAAATACACTTTACTGAAAATCTTCCAAACAGCTTTTACTCCAACATCCTAACCACTGGGGTGTGGGCTGTTTTGGAGAACAAGCAAAACTGTCTGTTGTATTTTAAATTAAATATTTCAAAGGATGTCGTTTTTATTCTATTATAAAATGAAACCAAATGTTCAAACTTTACCATTTTTCTTATAACAGTATTCTTATTTTCCATCCAGGAACATTCCAGCTGCCATTTGATTCACTAGGCCATGCTTCTTATGAGTAGATGAAATGAAGTAAATTACAAAATTCTTGGCAAAGCTGATATCAGTATTTCTACAGCATCTTTGTGGCTGAGGCTCAGCACTAGCTTCTTAGTGAAAATGAATTGGTCATTTAGGGTAAATGGAATGCAGTATTTAGTACTGACATTCCTTTTTAAACTCTATTATTCCTTTTAGTCACAATTTTCCAAGGATCAAATCTAAACATAAAAAGATGGAAGCATAATAAATGTCTTCAGAACTCATAGAAAGATATACTTCCTGGCTTCTCTGTCTCTCTTCATTTGTACTCCTGGCTTTTTGTCTCCTTATAAATTTATTGTCAATCATCAGCTTCTTTTTGCCAAAAGGTGAAATGGAAGCATATTTAGTAATAAAATAATCCCACCAATGCTTAAGTAGAAAGCTGTAGAAACATTGAGTGCTGTCTTGATGTAAAAATTTTACATCAATGTCTGCTGAGCTGCCAGCAGGTAAACTCCATTCGGACAAAGGGAAAGAAGAAAACCGTATTCTACTCTACGCAGTAACAGTTTTTACAGTGAATCCTGGGATACTGGATGCTCACTTTGAGGACTAGTTTCTTGAATCATGAGCATTTAATCCTTCATTTCTAATGACAGATCTAGTCTGCATATGAAATAAGTAATTCTTGCTCCTCAATGCTTTCCTAGATATTAAATTAAACTTAGTTAATGGATTTTTTTTTCTTTAAGATAGGGTCCCTATCTAAGTGATTCATTAGAAATCAAGCAGCCACAATACTGCCCTTTTGCTGCCTGCAACAACACCATTTTGCCTTAATCACAGTCACATAATTATTGCATGTTATCTCTATATGGAAGCTGTGAGATTATCTGACTATCTAACTATGCATTTCTGCAATTTTGAAATATTTAGCGTGGTTAAATCTCTTTTCAATATAATCTTCATTCTTCAGGCTCTGACTTTGTAATAGTATGCTTTATTTCTGCATTTTTCCCTGAGCATTTTACCCTTTAATATTTGATACATGCTTTCACCCTCAACTCTTCTGGCTATGACATGGCACAGCAGTGCTAGATAAGAGGTGGTATCATCTCTAGGAGCTCAGGAAGGGATGTTATGTCAGTGAAATGCTCTGTACGACCCCTTTCAGCCCAAGAGATGCCTGTCACCTTCTGCCTGCTGCAGCCAGCCCTTTCAGCGGGCCTTGGTGGCAATGGCGAGTCACAGGTCTGCGTACTCTTCCCTCTGTTTTGGAAGCTTAATGCTTCAAGGGAAGCAGCAGGAAAGCCGTGCTTGCACTTCAAGCCCAGCGCTGAGCTTGAAAAGTTTGAAAGACTGTCAGTGTTGTGTCTCGTTACACTTAAGATATAAGCTCAGAGAAAGAAGGGTCTGCCCAGGAAAATACACCTCTCTGACATCTTTCTGGGTCTGGACCAATCGAAAATACATGTGCACAAGTAACATGGCTGACAAAATCCTATGAGATAGGTGACTTTTCTAGACCCATTGCAGATGACATAGGGGTGTATCTACTTACAGTGATATTGCAACATTATGCTGGAGAATAAAAGCCAAAATCAAAGTCCCTTAGCACCTATCGTCACTGTCCATCTAATGGAAAAGATGAAGAAACCTACATACCAGTAAGCTACCTTGTTCAGTCTTGGCATCACTGCTGTGGAGTCTTCAGTGATACGCAATGGTCATGAATCATATATTTGATGATGCAGATATCTTCATTTTCCCCTCCAACAGAGCAACCCCACACAGGTAGAAAGTGTCCTCCTGGAAGAGTAAAAAGGATTGAAAAATTACCTTCAGTCATAACAGCTTTGATGGAAACTTCCCAAGCCATCTTTGTCTTCTTTTCATCTTTGTTGAAATCACCGTGAACGTCAAACTTGGTAAAGGACTTTCCAAAATATGGCATAGCTGTGGAATGTAATCAGCTATGCTGCAAAAAACGGGCAAAGGCTGTGGTTAAAAGAGAATCTTGGTAGTCAACACTAGTCAGCATCAACTGGGAGCTAACACTTATGCCTTCCAAGCTCACAATTTGGCCTTGCAAGCAGCTGAATATCTTTGTCAGTGTGCTAGGGTGGTGCTGAGTAAATTATACACTGAACTGGTAGCACTGCCTAGTATTAAGGCTGCAAACATTTCCTGTTATAAGACCTAGTTGCTTATACTTTTGCCAAACTAACTGTTTAGGTTGAAATTTTCCATGCATGGCATTTGCCTTATGAAGAAATCTTTCGGAAAATTTCAGCCAAAATGTTTCTGCTGTGAAGCAAGAGAAAAACATGCTATTTTTTGCTGTTAAAAAAACAATCCTGTAACCTTTACTTTGGCGGCTCTTGTGCCCTCCTCATATGTTGGAGCAGGAACTTGACATCTGGCAAAAGGGTGGTCTGTGTGTCACTGATGTGCTTTTTGCTAACCGTACGAGAAACCACTCATAATGTAAACCCTGGAAAAGTCCAATTTGTATGAACTCACTAGAAGTTTGCTGAAGCTTAACCACAAAAATCCCAGAAGCTTCTGTTCTTACCGACCATACTCAAGCTCCCCCCTCTTTCTGAAGTTGTCTGTCTATAAGTCATTCCCCAAAAACAATAGGCTGTGCTGCTTTTCCTCTTATTTGAATGGTTCATTCACTAACCCCAGCATGGAACTGTGCTTTCATCCCATAAATATACTTGGAGGATACTGGACTTTTCTTAACATGGTTATTTCCAGGCTGCGATGGGGCCAGACATCAGAAGGGAGAGAAAGAAGCTCCTGTCTTCTGCACCATGAATGATCCGCTTGCTGATATCCAGCAGGTGTCAAAGGAGAAGATGCTTCACGCAGAGGCACACAGGACAGGAGCTGAACGTAGGACACCACAGAAACCCAAGTGGAACAAGCAAGAGAGGTGGATGCTGGTGCAGAGCAGAGACTAGTAGAAGATGGGAGCTCCGACTGGCTGGTCAAAAAATTATGGCTTGAAAGCAAGGAAGGAAATCTAGAGGCAAAACAAAATTCATGTGAAATGCGGGGTAAAAGAGACTGGGTGGCAGAGATGCATTTCTTGTAACTAAAAATTAGCAGGACAAATCGAAGGCTGTTTGGGTTAAAAAGCAGGAGTTTATGAATAGGAAAATCTAGATGAAAATCTTATAGAAGAGTCAGAATTCTGAGGAACATAATGTTTCTGAGGAGAAAACAACTCCTTTAGTACCAAGTCCCCTTTTCAGCATGGAATAAGAGGTCCTACAGTGATCTGTCAAGGCCATTGCCATTGTATGTCATGTTTCTGTACTGCTGGTCCACACTTAGTATAGATATATATTATTGCTATCCCTCACTTCATTAGCTCAAGCATTGAAATTAGGGGCAGATTTAGAGATGACAGGGAAAAGCAAAAGGCCTATTACCAGCAGGCAAAACACATTATGCAGGAGTCCACACATCAGTTAGGAAAAAAGGTTAGGGACTTACAAGCTGAAACTGGTTTAAAATTTTTGATCTAAATGTTGCAACTTTTCTGACAATCCATATGGACATTAGACAATGAAATTTATAGTTTTCAGGTTTTTTTTACAACCTAAGGAAATTGCATAAACATGCTAAAAGAATACTCTGAAGTTGCAAAGTCAGGGGTTTAGCCAACCATCTCTATTGTGATTCAATTTTGCTTCTCTATCAAAGTAAGCCTTCCTTATGCACTAAATGAGGTAGGGTTTCTGTGTGAAAAATAGTAAATGATGATTGAATCAGCCATCACCTCCTAACATGTAAGCATAAACTGGGCAACTATTTGCAGCGTTTCATAATTTTGAGTGATTTTGGAACTTAAATGTAAAGTTTAAGGCTCTGTTTGAGCAGGAACTTTTCCTCTCTCTCTCTTCTCCAAATAATAGACCAATAAAGTTATCAGGTTAAAGACACAAGAATCAGAAATGTCCAAAGATTAAACTGAGTAAATGACCTTAACTCTGCCTGATGCTGTGTAAATAACACAACAGAGTTTTTTTCCTCTTAGCAAAACATTGCTTTCAAATATTACATAATAGTTCTGAATTTCTGTTACCTAATGTACATACAACCTGAGGTTTTTATTTCTTTTTCTTCTAATTGTCTTGTTTGTCTTCCTAGTTTATCCACTTCAGCATCTATTATTCATATATTTCTAAGAACACTGAAATTCATGGCATAGAGTTGTAACAAAACTTCTATCACAGATTTAGGTGGATCTGCCTTTTCTTGTATTGTAAAGCAGTAATTCTGTGTATTTGTAAACTGCATTTGTTCTGTAATCTTTCAAGATTAAAGAACTGTCAGAGTAGTGAGGGGCAAAAAGAAATGTCAATTGTGAGAGCCAATGTAATCTAAATCCTGTATGAAATTCATGCTAACAAGTATACCACTAAATATCATAAAAATAACGAACACATTTGAAAAGTCTTATGAAAACCTTATGGGGACTTACGGCAGTGATAAGAATAGGGAGTTCAGCGGTGGTTTTTTATAAGAATTTTAACTGTCTGTTACCAATAAATGTTATATTTGACTCATTTAAAACTCAAAAAATTCCTGGTATCCATGTGATATATGCAGTAGATGACAGTGGGATACAAATCAGTAATATAGCTTCCTAGACTGCTCATTACTGAATATTTATCACAGAGTCACAGAGTGGTTGAGGTTCAAAGGGACCTCTGGAGATCAAGTGGTCCAAGTCCCCTCCTCACTCAGAGCCACCCAGAGCCGGCTGCCCAGGCTCGTGTCCGGACGGCTTCTGAATATCTCCAGCCATGGAGACTCCACGACCTCTCTGGGCAACCTGTGCCAGGGCTCAGTCACCCTCGCAAGTAAAAAAGTGTTTCCTCATGTTCAGAGGGAACCTCCTGTGTTTCAGTTTGTGTCCTGTCACTGGGCACCACTGAAAAGAGCCTGGCTGCGCCTTCTGTACACCCTTCCTTCCTATTTTGTATTTATATACACTAATAGGATCCCTTTCGTGGATGGTATGGAAGAAATTGTTCTTATCAATAAATTAAACCATAAAAGAAAAGTATATGTATATTTAGAATGTCCTATATGCTGTCCCATTCAAATACTTTGACCATTCCAGTGAATGAATTTCAAACCACTTTCTGGAGAGCAAGAAAAATAGCTTGCAGATTCAACCTAGTTATATTTTTTCTTCTTAAATTTTATTATGGCTTTTTAAACAAATATTTAAAGGAGGGGAAATGTGTTCTTTCTTCTTAAAATTATTTTAAAAATACACTTTATGTTCAGAATTTACTTCAGCATTTTTAAGAAAGTATTGCAAACTAGCTTTCTGCCTACAATTTTTTTTTTAATGGCCAAGCAAGCAAAGCTTCAAATGAGTGGGAAGCCGAACGGAAATGTTACCGCATCCTAAAAAATTGTGTTGCGCTGGGTGTCTGCTTTCTAGAATAACAGCAGTTGCCACATAAGTGCTTCAACATAATTTTCTTAAATTATATACTGAAATGTTATAAATTATACTTGCATATGACCACTACTATGTAAACCCAGAAAACCATTTCTGACTGAAATGAAAATACTTTAACACTTGATTTGCTGTTGAAAGGGACTGTAAACAGGTGTGGTCACAAAGCATTCTAAACACAAAGCAGGCACTGCTCCAGCCTGTGTTGCCATCCTCAGATTTATTTTCCGTGATACCTTAAAATAGCATCAATAAATCATAACTGGCAGCCTAAACTTTCCTATGAACCTCTCTTTTCCTGAGAATTTTGCATAATGCTCTTTAACCATGACCTTGTTTTCCATTGCTTCCAAGAGACATTAAATTCTTTTACTCTCCAAAATTGAACCTCGTATTATTTTTTCTGGTCTGTATCACAGTGACTCACCCTGCAAATCTAGCTCTCCTATGGCAGTTCCTGGGCTGTGATTGGATTCACCAGTAAGCAGCCAAAGAAACTCAATCCTAGTACAAGTTGTGAGATTTTCTCATACAGATATGGAGACTGAGAACCTGGATCTTGGAACTGGCAGCGCTAATTTGCACAAAAGCTGAGACAAAGACAAGTCTACAGTGTCTTTCTTCTAACCTCATCCTCAGGGTAGCCAGAAGCTGATTTTAAACCTAGACTAGGTTAAAAATCATTCTTATCCGTGACATATAGATGCTTAAAAACTGAGAAGCACCATGAAAAATAGACAAGTATGAGATAACTGTCCTAACACCAACTCACACACAGGTGGGAGCTTTGAATACTTTTTCCTTTCTTGATTCATAAGATTTTGTTGCAGTATCCCTGAATCTGAGAGAGAGATGTTAATGAAGGAGCTCAACAGAAATTCAACTTAAGAATAAAGTCGAAGCAGGGAAGGAGGTAACCATTCCTCTTTGGTTGCACATGCTGTGCCAGTGCCCCATAGGGGCTACTTGAGAGGTGGAGCTCCTTCCAGCCTGGCCAAGAGGAGAAGGCACTACTGCAGAACTCACACTTGTACCCCACAGTCCAAGAAAAGAAATGGATTGGCTCCCTTAAGCATAATAAGAAGGACATACCTCAAGAAAAATTCTGATCAAAGTGGCTCAAAGGGTGGAACACTGATTCTTCTAAGATAATTAACTGAAGCAGCTATAGAAGAATGCCTGATTTTTAAGTACAGGCATGAGTTTATGTCTTATTCTTTTCCTTCAGAACTGCCTAATCTGCAAATAATTTTTTAATCATGACCTTGATAAAACCAGTGTTATTATATCCCTGTGTTCTAGTCTAGTCTAGCAACAACGTGATTTCTGTGTGGTCTAACAAAGACAGGGCACATATTCCTTTGAGAATAGTGAATAAATCAAAGGAGGGAAACGGCAAACTTTCCGTGTACCTTTTGAAGTGGGGTTCTGCAGTCAACCTCACTGAAGTAGGAATGATGTAGGAATGACATAGGCTGACATAGGAATGGTGGACATTCATACCTACCACTGTACCATGGTGCCTCATTAGGTGAGTGATAATCAGGACCTGTTTGGCAAGAAACAAAAGAGATTTTGAAATGGCTTCTGCCATAAGGAATACAGGCTTTCATAAATTCATCAGTCTCTGCTTGGTTTCGCTGGCCCCCACCGGGATTGCTTCAGTAGCCAAGTGTTGCTGAAATGGAAGAACACTATGAAAATTGTTACACAGTTTGATTACCTGTGAGAGCAGATAACTTAATCCAGTCACAGAAAGTCTTCTACGCTGTTTTTCTTATACTACCCATACCCTTCTCGTCTTGCATATTGCTTCTTCAGTTGTAATTCCTGGATGTGTAGCTGGACAGTAAGCCAGCTTTTATTATGTTCTGGTTAGCAGACTCAGTGGGAAGCATCTTGCCTATGTTGACAAATGCGCACAGTCACCATGAGGTCTGCCTGGCTCTTAGCAGGGAATAGAGCTGACTGTGCACTGGAAACCGTTCATACACAATAGCACAGGATTAGCTTTGTTGACAGAGTTCTCCCTCCTGAGAGGAAGCACGTATCAGTACAACCACATGCCAACACGTCTGAACAGCTTCTGGACCAAAGCTGGCTTGGACTCACCAGCCGAAGTTCTGGAAGAACTGGTCTGTGCTTCTCTGCACCTGAGTATAGATGCACCTTAACTCCCAGCTTCAGAAGAATTGGATTTTGAGTGACTGGGGAAATAGTAAAGTTTTCTCCAGTAAATTTCCTATTATTCTGTGCTGCTGAGTCAAGCAGGCTTACTTGCAGTTCCAGGCATCCATCTCAATAGGCAGGGGTAACCAGATGCAGAATATGTATCTTTGAGTCAATAGAAAAAGATGTTTCCGTTGTCAACAAGCAGTCATAACAATAATGAAAGTTCAAACCCTTTTAATGAAAGTTTATGCTAAGGGTAATCTCACACATTCTTCATGGTGACTTTGGTATTTCACTTCTTTCAGGCACTTGACTTTTCAAATTAGATGTTATTTATGTGTGGCATTTGATGGCAAAGCTATGTGGAGGCTCTTTGGGTTCATGTGTGATTGAAGGGCAAAACAATCCCCACTCTGAAGAAATGAAGGGCAGCATGCTAGCTTAGCTAGAAAAAAAGGCAACTCTGAATGCCAGGATGGTGGCTGGTATTAGCCACCATCAAGGTGGCTAAGGACATTGCTCTATGTGCCAGTAAATCAGACTTAGGATCATACACTAGACTAGAGGATGGATGCTCAGTAAGGGAGCATTACTCCTCCTCTGTCCTGCTAAAGGAAAAAAGGATCCTGAGGAAAAAACAGCATGCGATCACGATATCAAAGGCTGCATACACAGGCAAACCTAATTCTGCTTTTTATAGCTTTTAACTGCTCGACTGGGCACTAATATTCTTTTGAAGTTTGAATATGCGAGTAGCGCACATGTGGGATATGTGTATTTACCATGAGTCATCACAAATACATATCACTTAAGCTGTTAGAATAATCATGAGGAAATATATGTAACGGTGTTGGTGTTCAGTATATATACCAAGGAGTACCTGTGGTTTTACAATATTTTCAAAGTAGATGCCATTGCTGTTACATAAAACAGAAACAGTTTGCATCTCTAATGTTACTTATATGCATTTAGTGCAACCTGGGGCTTAGTGGGGCTGTCTGTAAAAAGAACCCTGTATTAAATCCATCTTTTTACATTCTGGAAACTATTAAAATTATTTCAACAGAAATTGGAGTGGAGTTAAATTGCTCCATGGCTTATGAGGAACAAATATTGCCAGCTGAAATGCTTGGCAACTCAGCTAAGGTTGAAATACCAGTACCAGCCACAGGCATGCATTTCATCTTCCTCAGGACACTTTGGTGAAGAGGAAAGACTGAGGAGTTCTCTTGAGGCTGGCTTTATAAAGTCTTTCTTTTAAAAAAGAAATCAATATCAAGCCTATGTTGCTGTCACAACCCGAGTGATTTATGATTAAGCAGTTTGGGATCATCGTGGTCTTTTGAAGTGCCAGTGCGAAACTGTAGGAACAACATCATGAAATACTGTGAGAACATTTAGTCTAAAGGGCAGTGGCTGGCATTAAGATCTTTTCACTCTTTTCAGGTAGAAGATTTTAAATTATAACAACATCATAACAATGCTACCTAGACTTTTTTTTTGTAGAAAAGCTGTTTGTTCTTTGAGGCATGGCTGTTATATTTTTCTACATATATGAACAAAAGTTAAAATCCACAGATGATAATAATTACTACAGAGTGTTATCCTTCAGACAAGGAATTAGTTACCCAGAGCTGTTACTACTTTGGTAACACTTAGCTCATGAGGAAGACTCCCTTTAACCTCTGCTTCCCCTGCAAAGGGAAGTTGAAAATGCAACTTCACTAAAAGCCAAATGAATTGGATACAACATCATTTTCCCAGGTATAGGATGAAACTAGTTAAGCACACTTGAGAGAAAGAGCTCTGCTCTTCAAATTATTTAATCTAACATGCACCGTTCTGACAGAACTAAATTAGGGACTGATTTCCTATGCTGTTACACTCACAGATTTGGTGTGGTATTCTCTGGTGGAGGAGCTGTGATCGTCAACGAAGAGTAGACTGGAAGCAGTGTCAAAATTGAAACAGCAGCCCAAATGCAGCCAAAAAAGCACATCTGACTGGCATCTGATACCAATTATGACAATTCCATACTCTTTTCTCCCCTTTCCCCTTTGCAATGTCACTCATACACTGCTGGCAAACATAGGCTAGCTCATTTGATGTTTTACTCACTGCTGTAACTGCATTATTTGTTGTTCAAGGAAATATACTGTTTTCTTTTTATACTGATTACCTTAAATACAGATAATGATACTGTTTGCTCCAACTTTCTGGCATTCCCAGTAAATGATGGCTAATCGTTCTTTCAACCCTACAGAAAATGAATATCATACACATTTTCCTTTACTTTCTGAGCGGCAATTCCTTGCAGTCCTCCTACAGTGCCTAGAATATGTTATTCACACCTTTGCCTTTGAAACACAAACTTTTAATTCTAAGGCATTGAGGAAAATGGAGTGGAAGGGCCACTACATGGTTTAAGAACTTCATATATAGGACTTCATGTATAGTGAGCAAGAAACTGCCAAATCCCTCTAGCCACTGTTTCTCTCTTTTTTCTTTCTTGCTTTCCTTCCTGCTCAAGTGGCACCCCTGGCTGCACCAAAGAATGATGAAGAGAGAAGGAGAAAAAAGAAGGTAGAAAAGAAAGTTCCAAAATAGCCACACACGGTCTTCTCTTTCCCTTCCTTTTCTCACCCTTGTTTCTGACACACCCAGTACCTCTGCCAACAAGATAGCAGAAATGAACTGCGGAGGATAACTTCTCTCCCAGTCAAATAAAATAGCTCTTTTCCCTTGCAAATAGACAGTTAAGTAAAGGAATGTCATCTAAATGTAAGGTGATAATTCTTTACAAAAACCTGAATGTACAATGCAGGGGGGAATATAGCTTTTCAAATGGGCTGGATGCGAGCAGTCTCAAGCTGCCAAGGTCAGCAAAAGATACTGCAATATTCTACGCCCAGGGACTATCAAGTGTTCTGGCACCGCGGTGGCCCACGGCAAAGCCAGGTTCTCAAATCTCGGCTGGAAGCACTGGTGCTCCTCGTACAATCAACAGACAGTCTTGAGGAAAAACTTCATATAAATATGCCCTTAATTTTATTGAACTTTATCGAACTGTATACATCAGAACTGTATACTGTAAACATCTGTAGAGCTCAAATACACTCCCGCACCCTAAGCTGGTTTGGAAACTGATACTGCGGGCTGAGTTCTCCACTACATTCAATCCCACGTTGCTGCTACTAGACTGCGCAAGGCCTGCTTAAAATGATCCTGTTATTATATGATGGGATTTTGTATGCAACTTTGATGAGAAACCAATCAAGTTATACACAGTGAAGAATACGTTCTTTCCGTATTATTAATTCAGTCAAGATTTACACTTTTTTTTTTCCTTTTTTTAAAACTTAAATAAAGTGAAAACATTCTTCCTGGAAACACTATCATATTTGCTTTTTCAGATGAACATGAAATTAAACCATGAAATATACAGTTCTTAATTAAGAATTCTTGAATACTTGCACATTATTTTGGCATTTCACATCAGGTTTATGCCTTAACATTTAATGACTATTTTATTATGTTTACACACTTGGAATGTCCTAGAACTGTGTCATTCCATGACATATAGCACGTATTCTTCATGTCTGTACTTTTTTTTGCTCAGGTTAGAATGTCTTTTTCTCCATATCAAACACAAAGCACTGATAATGAAAATGAAATGCCTAGGGCAAAGCTTTCATCAAGTGTCAGCAATTTATGGAGACCAAGTTGAAAGTGAACATAGACAGAATTATGAAAAAGTAGCATTTTTATTGGAGCATTTAAAACTATTGAAGCCAACATTCCTCTACTTTAGTGGAGGTGGATTCATTCCCTACTCTTATTTTAGTAACAGATTTTTCATCCAGCAATATTAAAATAGCCCCACACCTCACAAATCCTCTGCAGCACAATTCTCGCCCTCCTCCTCTTTCCTGGCATTGGTGGTGGACTGCTTTCTCTACTGAGATTGGGACCTACTTAGAGAAAAAGAAAGGGAGGCTTCATTTACTCCCTGAATTTTCATTTGGGTCATCCCAAATGCTTATTCTAGTACTGAGTTATACAAGCTGAGATGGGGGAAGGAGATGTTATTATTTATGCAATTAGATAATGCCTTAAAAATGAGTGCACAGCATATGAAAGCAGCATTGTGTTACACAGCAGACCTCCCCCTTTTGCCAGGTAATTGAAGCGGGGAGGCATTTATACCCTTATTGCAGTCAGGGATGTGACCATAGTCTAGTGTAGAGCTATCTAGGCTAGCTGTGAATCCCATAGGCTGCTGAGGGAATTAAGGGTGATACAAAACAAAAAGGGGGCACCAGATTTGTCCAATATTTGGCAGAGCTACTGAGTGCATCTCAGACCAATTATGCTTAACATTAAAGCCATTTTTCAAGTGTTGGATGTCTTAAAATCTGAATATGGTTTCAGTCATTCTTGCAAAATTTACAAATTTAGTCTGAATTTACTGATTAGTTAGGAATCAATTTGTTTTGTATGTCTACATCCACATAATTGTAGGGGGAAAATGTGCTTTAACCAACAGATTTCAAATGTATGTTTGAGATGCCTGAATTTACACTTTGACATTGTTAGTGGAAAAAAAGGATTGCTTCGCCAGCTTTCTTTCTGCCAAAGGCTATGCGAAAATGGAGCAGAACAGGTCTGACATGAGGGCTTTAGAGGCATCGCTTTTATATCCATGTGTTTATATATCCACGTGGCTACATAAACCATCTGACAGGCAGGGCCTTCAAGTCTCAGTCCACTCTAAACATTTGACTCAGTGTCTTCCACCTCCTTCCCAAGTGCTATCAAGCTGTAAGATTTTGTGAGGTGAAGTGCTGGGATACTCCTGTTGTAACTGCTCTGCTTTCCATGAACTATTTAAAGAGTACCATAAGAAGAGTTACGCAAGTGCATAAGGATAGGAATTGCCCTCTTCTGTGGTGCTTCAGATGTTCGTGCGGCAGGTGGGACACTGGAGATTCATCTCACTTTGCTTTAAACAGCCACTGTGTCTACATGTCTCCATGTTACGCTCGTGCCTCCTGTCAGGACTTGTTTCACATTCAGGAAAAAGAAATAGGGATCCTAAGTTTAAATCACCTGAACTGTCATTACAATACACGTAAGAGAAAAATAGTAGCTGTAGAAGCCTCAACCCTGTGGTTATCCCAAAGTGAAAAAGACTGTAATGGCAACTATCCAGTCCTAGTTGAGAGTCAAAACCAAGCTCTGTTTACATGTTTAGATCATACAGGTAAGTAGAGTAAGTGGTATTTGTATTTAATTTTCTCACTTTTGTCTCTCAAAAACACCTGTAGCTGTCTATACAAGATGTTATGAATAAATGTTTGCATTTGCCTTCTGTTTGCCTTGGCTTAAGTCGAACTGGAAAGTAGCAAGGCATATTCCTCAGGCAAGAGAATGACAAATATATAAACTGAATATCTTGGACACTTGAACAAATGTCAATATCTACCCAGCTCAGAATCCACTGGTTTTAAAGAGTAATAGAATACTTGTATGATCTGTATGCGTCAGGTGGAGATCTGGCATTGTAGAGGGCAGTGCAGTCAGAAGTGTCCTCTGTGACATTAAAGGTTGTCTGGCATAGAGTAAAAAAGCTTGCTGGCATAAGGAGGGGACACATATTTAGGTCTTGAAGGTCAAAGGAAGATGTTGTGCTTATTTTAGATCTTAAGGTGAATCAAATCCTCAAAGTGCTTATTTCTCGCTGTTATTTAAAGGAAGCTGAGGATATCTAGATGTAGACATCTGAATTTAATCAGATGAATCTGATTTTTGTGTAATGATTAATGCTATTTAAAGTGAGTGTGAAAACATCACAGGAAAGAAGAGCAATTTTTCTCTTAGAATGGTGCATAGCCTGGTTGTTAAGGCATTTTCTTGAAATGAATTCAAAATTGTAGTAGCTGGACCTATTTTTCGAAGTCTGAGTGAAAAGTCTAACCTTGAACTAATAAGTAAAAGGGAGAGGAAGAGAATAGATGCAGTTTAAGGATTTTTTATTTTATGAATCCTCCCTTCTTTGTTTTACTCAGAATACATGAAATATTTCATCTTGGGCCAAATGCAATGTGTTTTACTGTATTGAATTATTTTCAGTTCATTTTCATTTCATCAAGGATGAGAAACAAAAATATTTATAGTTTGATCCAAACTTTTTTCCAGCTTGGCTGTTAAACAGAGAAAGAATCTATTCAAACAACCATAAAGTCCTGATATTGATCTCATACCAGACTAAATCAGGAATGAATCCAATAAGGTTATTTGGGTGTGGTGGTATAAAATGGTACTATATAAATGAAAAGGGAATCAGGCCTTGATAACAGCCCCCATGTAGAAGAAACGTGCTGAAACCTCATCTAGACAGGAGGAAATGAGCAGCAAAGCTCATACCAAGAAGGTATTCCAATAGAATTTAACTGTTCCAGACAAGTTCCCGTGTGAAAACATTATTTCAGAAATAAAATAGCCTTATTCCAAGCTAAAGCTAAATCAGCTAAGATGATTCTACAGTCTTAAATGCAAAGCAATTATTCTAGATTAAAGTCTTTTTTATGCCAAATTAGCATCCTCACAGGGAGCCATTATGTAATGGTTATTGTGAAGTTGTTATTTCAGACAGCTGCCAGTCAAAGCAACCCTTCCCCAGTACACATTCTTTCCCTTTTTCAGTGGGTGACCATCTTCCCTTTTCTGTATTCTCTTCTTTATAGGAATTTTCCCCCTCCCTTATGTGTTTTAGAAAACTTTTAGCTCTTCAGCTTTCTTATAAGTCTTCATTACAGAAAGAAATCTATAGGATTTTTATTTCACATTCAGATCAACCTACACAACAAAGAGAAACAAAATCTGTTGAGAACAGACAAAGAGATTGCTTAGATATCTTAATGATTTGAGATGTCAGTGTCAAAAATATGAAGAGCTGTGACGTAGCTAGATAAACCAATGCTCTGTTTTGGAGGTTTGCACTGACATATGATCCTTCAGAAAAAAAGGATTTAAACAGAAAGTATAGTTCAGATGACACAGATGGGCCATAAAGCATAATACATTGTTTCTTTCTATTCTGGGCAACTGATCTTATAGCTATGTCTTCCCCAGAGTGGGGAGAACATGGAAAATTACCATGATCATGTATTCCTCATTGATGAAGTCTTTGAACCCATTTTGGAAGGAGGCTTGGGTACATGGAGCTGTAAGAGTCTGAAAAACAAGACATAGATGAGGGACTCGTAGTTGAATAGAAACATGAGAAAAGCTGTATGGATTCAGATGAAAGGTCTGTTTTGCTTAGTACCCTCTCTCCACCAGTGGCCTTAAACATAAGCGTGAAGGAAGAAGAACAGAGCAGGCACATGTAACGTTTCCCCAAGTATTCTTCTAGCTGCTAACTATTTTTATCATCCCTTACACCTAATGTGTTCTGTCTATCGAGTAACTGCAGTAGATCTGTATTCAAAGTATTTATTTGATTTCTCCTTAAAACCATGCAAACTTTTTGAATGGGCTTTCTCTCTGATGGAGGTCTCCGTTCATGATCCACAGCCTTTTATTTCTTTTGCTCCCAACTACTGCTGGTTTCATCTGCAGACCCTCAGTTCTTGTGTTGGGACAGACAGCTGTCAGGCAGTTTGCTCTCTCCGTGCCATTCATGATCACATAGACCTCTTTTATATCACCGGTGACTTGTAACCACAGACTGGCAGTCTGTATTGCAAAACCGATCACCAACAGGAACCCCTGTACCTACAAAGTTAATGTTTCCTTCTTTATGTTTAAGCTGTTTTCAGACATAACTTTAGGGGGCAGTGGGGAAAGTTGTCGTCACAGTGGGAAGTCCAGACACTCAAGAGGAAATCACTCTCTAGAACTGAAAGTTCACTGAGCTTCGTTACTAATTCTTGGGCCTGGAGTGTTTTACACCATCACTTCATCCTTTTGTCTTTCATGTGGTCTCATGGCACATTAGACACCTTTCCTGGTTAATAATGACCACTAGACACTTCCTTCTCTTGGACTCTTCTGTTACTTTCTCTGAAACACTACATGTGGGTCAGGGAATACTCCTTGCTACCCTTTGTAATGTGAATTGGGACACTGGTCACCCTACTCTTTCTGATCGTTGCCCTAAAGGACAATGCTAATACACATCAAAATATTCATTTACACTACTTAAAACAGACTGCATAGTTACAAGGTTTAGAGGAAGAAGTGAAGAGGAACAAAAGAAAGTTATACATGTCTTTAATTAGCATAGGGATGAATTAGCCTCACTCTGTATGGTCAGGCAGCAAGAATGAAAGACACATCTCAGAATTCCCCACTTTGAGGGGTTGTATGAAGTGCTTGTCCTCATATCATCCTACTTATTCACATTCTTATGAAATAGACTTGGGGATCCAAACAGACTTAGGGAACTACATTTCCTTTCCTAGTCTTTGGGAATGGATTCAGATTCAATCTTTAACTCATCCACTTATGATTCACAGGCTCAGTTGTGATCTGGGCATTCCTCCCATCAGCCCATCGCCTGCTGTCTCCCAGTTTGGAAATGTTGATGTCCTTTGCGAAGGACCCCATATGGTTCTTACCTGCCAAGAAAATGAATAGAAATAGTTAACAACTACTCCCTTGCTTTATCAAGCATTGGAAAGTTATTTACTCACTGTGAGGCTCATTGACAAGCTAGGCAAGTTTCGAAACCCATTAACAAGCCGATGAAGTCCCTTCTTCAACCTGCCTACAGATACAACTTGCTACTCACTCAGACTTCATAATATTACAGAACTAACATCAATGTGGGCTCTAATCCTTCAGACATGATATGAAGAAGTCATTAAACATGGAAGTGGATTGAAAAGACTTCCCTCCTCTCTGCACTGGAGCGATAGGTACTGTGGCAGAGTATTTTGAAGGCCACATAGTCTACTCCTGCAAGTAAGGAAGCATCACTGGTGTGCTTCACTTGGAGGATAAGTGAAGGGGGATAGAGGGAATAATTGAGAAGAATCCAGCAAAGATATTAGAAGATTATGTCTGTTTTAAGGTAAGAGAGAAAATAATAAATCAGGATTAAAATACAACCAACAATGAAGAAAATGGCAGAAGGAATATTGTCTTCTTACACAAGAAGCAGGACTTATATCGCAAAAAGGAGCAAATAAAAAAAAATGGCAAAAGAAAACAGCATTGGGGGCCTCTGTCACAAAAAAAGCTGGAGATCAAAAGTGTAACAGGATAAGGAAAAAACACTGATTCAGCTGTAATTGAGAACAACTAGAATGGGGCATGTGTTAAACCTCTCTTTCTTCTTAAAATTTGGAAGAAGCATGTTTTGTTACAAAATGATGGTGTTCAGTGTCTGAACACTCAACCTTCACACAAGTTTTTCAGTTGCTAAAGAGCAGTTACTGGATTAAAGGATCCGCTTTCTAATTACTTTTGGTATTTTCACTAAATGATAAAAATATAATAAACTTTTGAAATGGTTGTGACACTAATACAGCTTTTCTTTATCTTAGGAATAAAGAAAATCAGAATTCTTTTCAGGCACTTAACTTCAGTGAATATTTCTTGATAATGAGGCACAAAAAGGAAAATCTCGAGAAACTTCTTGTGCACATGATTCCTGTCAAAGTTTTAATCTAAAAAGAAACAGTTAAAAATGTTCTTACAAATTCTTTTTTTTATTTCACAGAGCTATTAGATGATGCTAGCATACATTCTTTGAATATGCTAAAATCACACTAATTTACACCAGCTGACAAGCTGGTCTAGTGCTCTGGAAATCTCATTCAACTTGTTCATGTCCACAGCACAGATTTTTCCAGAAAAATACATTTTCTTGACATTTTCTAGGCCTGCAATATACCTAAAAATAGAGGCAAAATTACACATTCAAGTTTTATGATAATATCTGCTCTTGTAATTTTAAGAAAAATAAGTACATATGAAGCGTTCCCTTCGGTTGCCAACTTGAGATTTCATGAGCAAATTACAATATAAATATACCTGATTTAACACCTCATTCTCCCCGTGGTATGAAGATTTATGGATGTCATCACAGCTAGGATTGTTGTGGTTACATTGTTCTAAAACTGTCTTTATAATCTGTCTACACCAGTGAGAGAAATCTTACATTTTGGAGTTCTCCCATGTAGCCTGAGCCTGAAAACTTTAAGGCACAGAGTAAGCAGTGGAAAAGAAGTTAAATATGTATTTTGGCTTTCCACTGCTTGTATGAACCTGGTATTTTTAAAGCCCTTTGTTTTTCAGCAAGAAATGCCTTCCCAGCAAACAATCTAACCTCGTACAGGAAAAGAAAGAGAAAAGATCCACAATCCAAATTCTTTGACATTGTCATTTGTCTTCAACTTTTGCATAGGCTGAGTTACTGAAAATTCTGTTAAACTGCTAGAACTGATAAAGGCCACTGCTTTCCTAATAAATATCATCAATTCCTGCTTTAGGCTGTCAGCAGGCTGCTAAGGACAAGTTCTCTCACGCTGGGAGCAATGGTATTTGGTAGGGGCGAGTGGCCCGGGGCAGCTACGTCATCTTGGGTCGCTTCATGGAACAGAGGAGGGTATAACGAAAGCTTAGTTAAGGGCTACATTTGTCACCTCAGTGCTCAGCAGTCCCTGTCATCACCGACAACAGCTTCTTGGTCCAATTTATGCTCTATCACAGAGAATCAACAGGCCCTAAGGTATTTGGTTGGAATTGCCTTAAAGTGCTTTTTAAACACCTGCAGGCGTTTTGGGGCGAGTATGTCTGTAACACAGTAAAACCAGTGAGAGTAGTGCTTTAAAAGTGGAAATTAATTGGATTCTCATATAAATGGATGCCGGGTTTCTTAGTGAAATGTAGCAACCTATTTTGCATAATGGAGTGCATTACTAAAATGAAATACTCAGATATTATTCCTAATGAATGTAAACAATTTCTCTTTGTACTGTACAATTTCTATTATGCTAAGCACATGTTAATGAACAGGGTGGTTTTTTATTGAGTCATGAATTGGAAGAGTGCTTTTTCTTCACGTTAAATTTTTCTTTTTCCAAAGTCAATCACAGACTGGTCTCTGTTTGAACTTTCTCGAGAGTTTACCAGATGTTCTGTTTGGATTCCACGTTACTGCATTGTGTTCACTGGGGTTCACAGATGGGCTTTCCACTGAACTAATGAAAACCTAATGAAATCCATATATGTATTTAGCATTTGAGAATACAGTATAATATAATGCTTTCTGCTGCTCTTTGTCATTCATGCTTAAATTGGCAGAGCAAATGCAAGCCTCTAAGAGACATTGAGTTAGTAAACAGCCAGAAGATTTTGTTTCTCATCTCTCCTACTATGTGTGTATGTGCCCCCTGCTATCTCATGGTAGCAGACAACTGCACTTTCAGTGGTGCTTGGGTTTTGGTTCTGTTTCAGCTAGTAAAATAGGAAGCTGAAGGTCAGATAAGAGAAGTGTTCAAAAGCACGTGTTGACAGAGTTGGTTAAACTGGAGGGTCACTTGATATGAGTGGAGAATATTTTCAGGAACCGAAATCAGTGAGGAACTGGGAAAAAAACCCCATTTTAATCAGTTTCTGTTAAACAGTAATAGTGAACAGATAACCCCAAACACTATACTTCCTACAGTCTGGTGTATGAGTACTTGACAGGCACAGAAGGTTTTGCAATATGAAGTCTAACCAGAAGCCAGTTCCAAATGGTGTTGCCCGGAGGCTGATACTGTTCAGTGGCTGCAGGGATGGAATACACCCTCTGCAACGCTCTGGGCAATACTACATCATGGGCAGCAGCCAGCACAAAGGAGGCCAGGGCTGCTATTCAGACAGACCTGGACAGGCTGGAGAAACGGGCAGACAAGAACCTCATGTAGTGAAAAATAAGTAAATACAAAGTCCTGCATCTGGGATAGAATAACCCCGTGCAGCTCTGCAGGCTGGGGTCTGACTGGGACAAAAGCAGCTATGCAGAAGACGATCTGGGCTCCTGGCAGTCAACAAGCCAAACATTAAGCAGCAGTCTGCCTTTGCAGCAATGAAGGCTAATATCATACTGAGCAATGTTAGCAAAAGTGTAGCCAGCAGATAAGGAAAGTTATTATTTTTTTATCTCCCTCTATTCGGCCCTTGTGAGCTACATCTTGGAGTGTCCAGGTTTGGACTCCCCAGTACAAGAAAGACATTGGATGTCCAGGGCAAACTGGGGGGTCCAGGGCAAGGTCACTGTGAAGATTAGGAGAATGACACATATAAAGGGATTGAAAGAGCTGGGTTTGTGCTTCTTTGGAGAACACAAGATTAAGGGGGGGAATCTTAACGCTGACCCCATCTATCTAATAGGAGGTTATAGAGAAGAGGAAGCCAGACTCATCTTGAAGGTGCACAGCAAAATAATGAAGGACAATGGTGACAAGCTGCAAATTCCAGTTAGCTATTGGGAAATAATTTAGATCGTCAAGAACAGAAATTCATCACCCAGAGAGGTTGTAGAACCTCCACCCTCAAAGGCAATTGCAATGCAATTGGAGGTGACTGAGCAACCTGATCCAACTAGCTGGATCTAGCCTCAAAGCTGGCCCTGCTTCAGAAGTCCCTTCTGGGTCCTATAGAAACAATTCTGTGGTTCTGTTTGGACCTTTTTAATGCCTTCTAGTGACACTTTCCTATTTACAAGAGAATATTGTTAATACCGAGGAAGCAATAATTAAAGTCAGTATTAATAATTTTGCTTTCCTTTATCTCCAAAGGTACTCTGAATGCTGCCTGAGGAAGAAAGCATTGTTTTGAAAGCACACTAATGACTTTACATTTGAAAAGGAAGATTCTGCAATTTGAAAGTTTTTGGAAAATTCATTAAAAGTTCTGGAACTTGCAAATAGCCACCAACTATCCAAGCAATGAAAATGGTGGCTCCGGCAATCATACTGAACAGAACCCATCTGTATTGGGTTTGTGTGGCAAGGTTTTGGTAGTGGGAGGGTTACAGGGGTGGCTTCTGTGAGAAGCTGCTGGAAGCTTCCCCCATGTCTGACAGAGCCAATGCCAGCCGGCTCCAAAACGGATCCGCCACTGGCCAAGGCTGAACCCATCAGCGACGGTGGTAGTGCCTCTGGGAGAACAGAGTTAAGAAGGGGGGCGGGGGGGAACCTCCGCAATGGCAGCCAGAGAAAAGAGTGAGAAGATGTGAGAGCAACAACCCTGCAGACCCCCAGGTCAGTGCAGAAGGAGGGGAGGAGGTGCTCCAGGCGCTGGACCAGAGATTCCCCTGCGGCCCGTGGTGATGAAGACCCTGGTGAGGCAGGCTGTCCCCCTGCAGCCCAGGGAGGTCCACAGGGGAGCAGATCTCCACCTGCAGCCCG
>JANXJC010000013.1:6311897-6363408 GCA_027564655.1 Leptodon cayanensis
GTTTTTCATATTTGGTTTTATTTCTCATGACCTGACTCTGGTTTGATTGGTAATAAATTGATTTTCCCCAAGTCGAGCCTATTTTGCCCTTGATGGTAATTAGTTAGCGTTGTCTCCCTGTTCTCGTCTTGACCCATGAGCCTTTCATTATATTTTCTCTCCCCTGTCCAGGCAAGGAGGGGGAGTGATAGAGCAGCTTTAGTGGGCACCTGGTGTCCAGCCAGGGTCAACCCACCCCACCATCACTTCATTTGTAAAATACTCACATATCAACTGTATTATCTTTTTACTAATAGTAATAGAAAGATTTCTGCATGTAATCCTGGGACTGTGACCCAGTAATATAGAGCTGTAGCTGTGTTTTCCTTTTCTCTATTAATGAAGATGGACTCTGGGCAGAAAAAAATCTGTATCCCTTTCTTGTCTCAGCAGAAAAACAAGAGAATTTTTGTTCTAGGAAGATATACTAGGAAATTTTGTGACAGGTAGTTTTCCCACAGGGAAATAGGGATTCACGACCACTCGTCTCCCTAGCTTCTTGGCGGCTCATGTGTCAGAGTCTGATATTTGGGCTATCTCTGCAGTTCCCTGGTTCTGTGACACCCCCAGACAGACACAGGCAGCCACCTCCGGGGCACTTCACCAGCTCCAAGGCTCCTGTGCTCCTCAGCAGGCTGTCGTAGAGCAAGGGAGCCTTCGGAGCACGATGAGTTTCAGGAACACGGACATGTTCCTGTAGTGGAAAGAGAAATTTTGGCTTTTCATCCTCCAAAAAAGCCTTTTCAAAACATTAAATCTTTTCTGCAGAAATGAAGTTAAGCTTCCCAGCCAGGTGGGTGTCTGTGCTGAAGATCTGTCCAGTCTTGACTAAGCTTTTTAGTCTAGTCACAGGGCATGCAGTAGCGGCTGTGTAGCCTAGGAAAGCTCATCTGAGGCAGAGCTGCCTTCAGATTTTCCAAAGCAATGGGTAGCAAGTGTCCCAAAGACGGTACAGGTGTCAGAAAACTGCTTTCTCCTATTTTTTAAAGAAGCTGATGACTCCATAGTACATTCCTACCACATCGACTCACGGAAAGACAAATGACGTGAGAAAAATCATGAAAGTAAATGAATATTACAGTTGTGCTGCATTCCCTGGAGAAAACACATGTTTTTGGTGTTCTCCACTCACTGGAGTGTGTTTGGGGGAAGTGAGCACATTTGACTACATATATCAGTGTCTGCACTCGTTCTTTAAAATGTTTATTAATTTTCTTTATACGAGGAGTAGTTTTTTGGAAATTATGAGGCAGTATAATATATAGCGCAGATGATACTAAATATGATTAACATTTAAATCATTGCAGTCTGACAACAAGGATTACTATAATGAAGAGACAAAGATGTGCAATGTATAAATCAAGTCCAAGCATCAGCCTTTTTAGATCTCGACCAGGTCTAAAGAGAAACATACACAGGTGTTAGTCATACATCTCTGAATTACAGACATGTGTTCGCACACCTCTGAGAAAACAGATGACGTTCCCACATCCAGTTTGAGTAATGGCATATATTGTTGTCTATGAGCAGGGCTCTACTTCATTTTGCCCACAGCATTTCTCCTCTTCCCTTTCATTTATTTTTCGTGTTCAGTGTATAAATGGCTAGGACCAAGCCAAGAAAAGGACCAGACAGGTACTAGACAAATGGAGATAAGAGATTCTACCCTGAAAAGCTAATTCTCTAAAAAGATGAAACAAAAAAAACATAAGATAAAGGAATGGCTGAAGGACAGAACATGTGAGCAGATCAGCTTCAAACACCCAACTTCAGTGCATTAACAAATTTGTTTTTGGTTTTGTAGTTTACATTGTAAGACAAGTTTGGGCTTTGTTAGCGGGAAGATGGTGGAAGGTGTTGGAGATGAAGAAAGAGAGGAAAAAGAAAATGGCACAAGGTCTGGCATGCTGAGCGTGAAACCTACAGGGGCAGCAGTGTCTGAAGGTCCCTGCTGGAGATGACTGCCTGGTTCCCTATTTCAGTCTCCTTCCTGAAAGTTGGCTGGCTGGGAAGAACAGACCAACTGCATGAGACTTACTCCAGTAGAATTTGTTCTCAGGGTCTGCATTCGGGCCAGGAAAGGTATGTTTAACTAGTCAAGGACTTCCCTAAAAGCCAGAATCTTCTCAGCTCCTTTGGAGGTCTATTGGCACCACCAAAATAGTAGAAAGAAGACTTCAGTATACATTAATGTGTTACATAAATAGGCTTTATCTATAGCCTTTCCTTGATTGATACACACCATATATGGGCCATTCCTTGAAGGACAGCGTGTTATTTCACCAATTCTAGGTGGACAAGCAGTAATAATAAGACCTCTGATCTTTCCAGCTATATGTAGTACACTGATTCATTGTCATGGGAAATAAAACAGAGTAACAAAGCAATTCGTGTTGCACAAACAAGGAATAGCTTCTTCTTCGTTACCATTTTGTCAGACTTTCAGTCCCAGGTCAGGGTGATTCCTGTAACTCACTTGGTGGTTCTTCAGTCTTCAGTTCCCACCTTGGTTCTGGTCAGCCTCTCATTTTACTGTGGTTTTACTCTTGATTACAATATCATTAACATCCAGCTGCCTATATTTAAGTGTCCTCTAGCACAGAAGAACCCAAATAAAGCTAATTACTGTTTATTTTAAAATTTCTTTGCTGCAAAATTTTGCATCTTCTTACTTGTCACAGTGTTGTACACAACTTAATTTAACATTGTCTCAGATTTCTTTACCATACCTCTTTACAGTAGTCAGATGTGTGAATTGACTATACCTGCTTGTATAGACCTGGAAGAGGTAAGAAAGAATGAGGAGGAAGGTAGAATGTTACCTTCTCATTTAAGCTGAAAGGAATCTATGTCCACAAAATGGCTTCATCTACCTTCAGGTCCAAAGAATCAGTTATTCGCTTCAAAACGCACCTAGAGAAAATAATCTCAACTATACTTAGGTGACGCTGAGCTCATAACTGGTAGTTGCAATGCAGGAAACAGACCTCAGAATTATCACCGACAATTATCTATAAACGTCATTTCAAAGTGCAAAGGCATCCAAAAAAAGCCAATAAAGAACTGGTCATATCAAGAGAACCACTGAGGAGAAAAAAAAAAGAAAAAAAAAACACCATGAAAACAAACCCACAGCAGCAAAAAACCTCATCTCCAATCAGATAAAACTGCTGTGCGCTCAGAGCTTCAATGCTGTGTGCGGTTCTGGTGCGCAGCCTCAGCCCGTCCCCATCCTCAGGAGGTGCCCGATGCCTGGGGCTGCCCCCGCTGCTGCACCGCATCATGGAGGCAGACAGTGTCAGAAGGTTCGATAAATAAATGAGTAGATTTTGGGGTGTCGGGCTGAGAGATACCAACAATCGTATTTCAAAGGAGGTGATGGTTGAGGTCTTACCTGTGTGACTCCATCCTGCCCTTGGCAGTGTGAGTTCAGGGGTACCTGCCGTCAGTCCACCGTTGCCTCAACCGTGCGACCCTTCAGCTTCAGCAGCTCCGCTGCTTCACGTTGGCTTCTTTATCCAGATGTGCTGAGTAATCCCCCGCGGCCTCAGACCCCGAGCTCCGGCGCGGCAGTGAACTGCCCGATTAGCAAGGAGCTACTTTAACCACTTCTCTCTCTTTTTTTGCAGTTTCTGAGAGCAGAAGCAGGTGATGCCTCCCGGGAAGAGGCACTCTGGTTTGCTGTTTCTTTATACCTCATGCTGACGTTTTTCCTGGAGAAGTGCATTGCAATGGGCCCCTGGCCTGGAGGGGGACCATGTCTTTCCTTTCATCTCCTGGCTGACGTTAGTGCCAGCTCTGCCCTCCTCTTTACCATACAGCCTATAAGCCTGAAGGACCAGCAAAAGAAAATCCTCCGCTACTGTACTTCTTTTCCTCTCAGAAAAGGAACAAACACCCTAAGAGGAAGCGGGCATGCTCACATACATTGTCTACACAGCAGAAGCATGTCAGAGAACCCCAGAACTCATTAAGTTACCCAGAAAGTGTGGCCAGTTTGATGCTGTCCCTCCACTTAACTGCAAGGTTTTTTTCTGTATGTATAATTTGTTCATGGCAATTATATGGAAGTGAAAAAGGAGACAATCACCATTAGATAACATTTCAAATTTCGTCATTTAATCAGCTCCTATTGCTGACCATTTAAAAGCATTTGGACTACCTCCTCTTTTTGGTTTTTTTCTTCCTTCAGAAAATCAACTGTGATATTTTCCACATAAAGCAGCAGCAGAGTGGAAGAGCTGCCTGGGGTTAATCTCCTATTCTTGGTCAACATGTACGCTGGCCCCCAGCTCGCTTGGAGCCAGCTTGCTGACCGGGCTAATGGCATTTCCAGATGTGCCTCCTCTCTCTCCCGACAGTTGCTGTTCCTCACACATCCTCAGAGCTCCCAGAAAGTGTGCCAGAGAAGGGGTTGCCCTTCAGAAAAGCTTATCAGAAAAGGATTTTAAGAAGGAAGGTGAATCTGTACTTCCCAGATCTTTAAAGAAAGGCAGCGACCTCTCCATCTCCAGGACTGTCCTTTCTCAGCTCAAGCACAAGCCAGTGGTCTCAGTTTTAGCACTGAAGCTGTCATTTGATAGTGGCTTGGACAGTCCGATCAAATGAACCCTAGAACACATTTTCCTGTGCCAGATTTGGACTTTGGAAACTATGCATATTGAGAAATCAGGCTGACCACATGCTGATGCACCATTGTACGGACATGCAGCCAGGAACTCAAAATTACAAGTTTGTGAGGGTTTGTGAGAGTATGAGAAACAGACAGCAGCAAAGGAGGTACTGATTTTCTATATTGCTTTCAAAACTTTTCATAAAGTGAGTTGAAAAGAGTTCTACATTCTTGAATTACTCTAATGTATCTTTTAGCATACTAAATAAGTTATTCCTGGAATTTAAAGACAAACAACATTGGTCATTAAATTATAATCAAAATAAATTGGAAAATCTGAAGGTCTTATACTTTGACCAAATTCAAGGGACACTTACCTTTCTACGAGTAGCACAAATATATATCTTCGGTTGTATTCCTTTACGCCTCCTAAACACTTGATGTGGGTTTAACCTACTGCTGTCTTCACTTACCATGCAGCCTTACAAAAGGTAATGATCTGGTGATGGTGGTGCTTTATTCCTTCAGCAACCATGGGCTATTAAAGCCCAGCTGGATGTCACCTAATTGTACTGACACACCAACGCAAAGGAAACAAACAAATCCCTGCAACCACTTCAGTCAAGATTAAGTCATGATCTTCCAGAAGCAAAAACTACATATTTCCAGAAATCGTAGGCTGAGACTCAAAGTCATGAATTATCTTGTCAATCCAAGAGTGGCAAAAGACCTAAATATTCTATGAACACGTTACATTTCGTAGACATGTAGCAAAACAGACACGTAGCAAAAAAGCATAGAGGTATTTTTAACCTGCAGAGGGCCTTGGTAACTGGCTGAAAGTCTACTTGCATAATTTGTCATGTTAACGGCACCACAAATTATAGCTGACACTTCTACTGCAGCCTCTGCTGTTTTTTCCTATATGCACGAAATAGTGCCAAAATGTCAAAAAGACCCACATTTTCTTTCTAATGGGTTGTGCTCAACTGCAGCTTCCCAATAACTTTTTAACTCTGCATGGTTTCTTCTCCCTAATTTTCCAGCCACAAATGCAAATAAAGAAACATGCTCCCAGTTGTGCTCATTGTTATTCATTGAGATTATTAGAACTAAAATACAGAGAACTTTCAAAAAGAATGTTTGTGAAAAAAGTGATAACAAAATACTCTTTAGTAACTTTAAATAAACGGAATCACTGACATGAGAAATCATGTATAGTTAAAACTTAATTGCCTTTTAGAAGCTTTTTTGCCTTTTAAGGATTATTTCACTTTTTAAAGGCAATAGATACCTGATAACAGCTCCTCAGATTTATAATGTTAAAGAGATTGTCTAAAGAATGATGGGTTCCTAGAAGCAAATAAAGGGACATTTTTGCCCATGAACAAATTCACACAAGGGATTTTCCACCGCATAAGCTGTGGCCATAACAAAGTATGTGACAAAGTTTTCTGGAAGGTCTTAGAAATCTTAAGTATCTTATAGTCATTCAGGGGAGCTCATTTTCGATGGCTGCTCCACACTCTGACATGTATGCTTACTCACAAATTTTCAACATATGTAAACAAAACTGTATCTTTTTTTTTCCTGGATCCTCTCTGCATTCTTTTCACATATCGACATCTCTTCTGAAGTCTCAGTCTCTAAAAATGAAAATTATTTTCCAACTGAGGTCATACCAGCTCTGAGGATAGCAAAATATTAATTTTGCTATCTCATATATGATAGTCTTATGTATTTGCCCTTTTTTTGGAGTAAGATCACATTTTTGATGTGTTGAAACCAAACATATGTATGTATATACATATATATATGTAGGTGGATGTCAAATTACATTCATTAACCTCATGTTAGACAGGAAAGGTAAATTTCCTTGTTTATGTGGTGCTGATGACGGTATTGCTACATAGCACAGAAAGGGCTGTACTTTGTAGAAGTGTAGATAGTCTAGTTAGTCTGGACATTTTTATCTGCAGACTCAGTGGGCAGGCGAGAAGTGGATCAGAGAATAAGTAAAACTTCCTTCAGCAGACATTTTTCAGAGTGAAAATGTTAGGATTGATCTGGCTGTGTTTGACACTACCTCAGGGAAGGAGACTGGAAGTGATAAACCCTGAACTCTCTTCATCTCTTTAATTCTCTCTTGTGATGATTTGGCCACAAAGGAGCCGTAATTCAGATTTGTCACTTCTCACTCTTTTCATATTAACAAGACTGTGCCTTTTATAATGTATCTGGGGCCACGTGACCTCCATGTTACATTAAGGGAGGTGAAGTTTAGGCAAGAAAAACAGACTTTTGAAGAAAATAGGGGCACAAGCCTCTACAAGGCAATGTAACACAATGATGAAATGCAGTGTGATGCTGAAATGCTTATTGGAATTTTTCCTAGAAATCTCTCAATATACATGAAATGTTACAAACATGATGGTAGCATTGAATCAGTCGGGCTTCATTTAGTTCTGTAGGTGTAACTGATTTCAACCGAGAATCCCTCTGTGCCTTCAGAAAGAATGTCAAGATATATTCTAGCATATTGCATCTCTGTGCATTTGCCACGTGAGCTACTTTGATTTTGGCCTTGTCCATGTAAAATAAAAATAAATCTAACCCTTATATTTACAATGTCTGTGTACAGAGCATGGTGTTCTCTTCATTCCTTTTGGCACAAGGAAGCTGGACCACCTAAGACACATGTAACCTGAGAATCAAGGGAGGGACTGACACTGCCTCGAGTATCGTTACAGTTCTAAGGGTAAGATGTAGGCATCCAGCTCCCCGTAGAATCAATGGAAAGCAGTAAGCACCTCCCCCTTATTTTGTGGGTCTTTGGTTAAATGTCTACCATAATTACCACTGAGAGCGTGAACACCCCTTCTGAAAAGAATACAGATGTCTAATCCCTGACAAAAGCCCATACTGGAAGGATTTTGGAAACTAAAACGAGTCAACAGAACCACATCAGCATTCAAAAGATGGTTTCTTAAAAGCTCCCAGAAATGTTCACCATTCCATTAAAAGAGCTGATTTGGAAAGACCATATTTGTACCCTTGACTTAAATTTCCCACGTCCTGCTGTGAATGCCATTCCTTTGAGAAAGGAACGCTCAAGCTTTTATCATTGGAATCAAACATTCAAGAAATGTGATGGGGGGAAGCAGAGGCGTCAGCGGATGGCAGCTTGCTTAACCCAACCATTAGATGAAAAGCAAATGTATTAAGAGCTCTGACGTCAAATGACAGGCATCTTTCCAAGAGAAATTCTGTCAGAACTTCATATAAACCAAAAGACAGATTGTGAAGCTTTTTATTGGCAACTGCGCTTGTTCATGAAGTAAGATAAATTAATAGGGAGCAGAAAGGTAAGCCAAAAGGCATCTTCATTCTGCAGACCTTGCCTTGCAGCTCTGGAATTTCCTGAACTGACAATTGTTAAGAAAATCCAGGGGTGGTGTGTTCACATCCACAATTAGCTGCAAAGAAAATTAAATTGCAATCATGAGAAGTACTTCCTGACTAGATATCTAGATGGAATTCGAGACAAAGGAAGACATGGGGAAAAGGTGCATTTTAGCCAGCTTTGCGCTTCTCTAATAGTGGTCGCAGCCAGGACCTTAATGCCAAGGAAATTTAGACCTGTTCTGAACTACTTATGCCTTTGGATGGCTTTCTCTGAGTTTTATGGTGGCATATGGTTCGGCCAGGAATGCAAATTGTGATCTTGGGTTCAAAAACTCTCTGGAGACTTTTCCAGACTGTCGCTGTTATGACAATTGGAAAGCAGACAAGTGTTTCAGTAACAACAGTCCAAGGGACACTCTGTCCTCAAAATCACCGCTGCAACTGCAACTTTATTTGCCCAAGCCTAGATTGCTTCTCCAAGAGAGAGCTGACAGAACTCACAGACAGAAGATAAACACTACAGCCAATATGTCAATAATTATCTTGAAGAAGGCAAAATTTATTGCTTTTTGAACGTCTAGTCAAGCCTGGCAGTTTTAAAGTACCTGAAAAAAATATTGTTACATAGTTTTCCTAGTACTGTAGGATAAATATTCCGAAGTCTACATTTTTTTTATTCAAAATGATTTCACTAAAGAAAATCTAGTAAAGAACTAGTAGACAGACACCGCCAAAGACTGATTTGTCTTTTCCTCAGAGAGATATCCTCCCAAGGTGCCTACCTCTCTTCTTTGACAATAGAAATCTACAGATGAAACCTGAATTTAGGCAACAAACATCAGGTCTGAGATGTGTTTTTAGACTATTTATGCAGGAAGCTGCTGATGGAAAAAGATTGTATCATTGTCTTCAAGCTTATACGTCTTGCATATACCTGTGTCTTCACTGGTGGGTTACATTTGACGTGAGAGTGTCATGTTTGCATCTACCTGGTTCTGTGAAAGAACTTAAATATTTTTCTTCATCTATTCTAAACAAACAGAAGCATTTGCACAAAGTTTTTACCTTTACCTGGTTTTCCCAGTTACTTTGTTTTCATCCTAAATTGTTTACTTTGTTCTACAGAAATTAAACCTCAAATCTGGAAAATGTACAATGCTTGTAATTAAAAATTATTTGGTTTAGGAGATCCTTGCTCTTGAGGAAAACCTCAAACTCAGCAACAAAATCCTGAGTATGGAGATGTGAAACAACAAACACTCATTGTCCAAAGAATGAAAAATCAAAAAAGTAGAGAAAAGTTAAGAAAAACTTGATATAACCTTTCACTAAATATTTTTATGGCTAGCAATTGTATTTCTTGTTATTATTATATTATATTATTATCTTATTCTTATTTATGAATAATAAACCTGTGTTATAGTTAAAAACTTCTCAATGAAGTTTCATCAGTTGAGAATCTGTTACGATTAATTTAATTTAATATAATTTTAAATAATAGATTTGCTGGATGGACTTAGTAAAAATCTCTGTGGTGTTTTAACACACAGCGTTAAAAACGGAAAAAAGATTTACAAAGATTTCAGAATATACATCTTCCTCATTGTAAGAGAATATGACACAGGTGTACCCTAACCTAACTGCAAACTTTCATCAGGAAGATAACTATATTTCAGGTGCTTGACATATAGATGTAATGAGAAAAAAATGGGGACACCTTGGTTACTTCGTCTACCCGAGCATTGAAACAAGGTATTTTCTACCAAATAGTCTTTGTGTCCATGATGTGCTTGTGTGAGTTCATCTGGGGTCCTTGAGGTGGGTATGAAAACTTTCTAGGTCCTACCTACCCCTTCAACAACATGAGGGAGTGGAATAAATGACACCGACTTAGCTGGGCCAACAATACAAGACTTGACTCACAGAAAATGCTATCGTTTTTGGCCTTCTCTTTTGCTTCTTGAGGAATGATGAAGTTCACAATAGCAGCATCTGAACTATGATCAACGGCTCTTGCTGAGAGGAACAGGCAACATGTATTTTTTGGAACTGCTCCCTGAAGCTTTAACGTTCTTCACGGTTTCTTAGACATTTTTACATTATTAGTAAAATAAGTTCACTGTGTATGTTTGGCAGCTTTGTCCTTTTTAAAATTAGCACCTGTGGTTCTAATGAGGGCTGGAAACCTATTAACGTGCTATGATTTTCTAGTACAGACAATTTCCACCAGAACAGGTCAGATGCTCCCGGTTAACCACAGGTGATAATAAAAGCTCCTGTGTGTTAATGTTCTGACAAAGGCAGCCAGTGGGAAGCAAACCTTGACTTGGATGGCATGGTGGGTGAAGGGGGACTCACTCTCCAGTATGCAGGTCAATTATTTCCTCTGTACTTTTGTTCGTTTGATATAAGCACCTAGAGAACAGAGATACAGCTGTAAAAATTGAAGAGAGAAGGCAGATCAAGAAAAAGACAGTAGCGTTTTCTCTAGAATGGAGATTGTGTTCCTTCTAACTACCACCATCAGCGACGCTGAATGATTAGTGAAATGCAGCAATGACAACGCTGCTCTTCCCTATGGTTTGTATGTACGCTTCTCTTGCTTTAAACTTCACTTCATCTTCCCAAGCCTATATATAAAACGTGTTGTAAAACAAATACTTACCTGGACAGTTAACAGCGTTGCTAAGCTTTTAGAGAGAACAGACTGCCATAGGATACTTACACATTTATACACTTACACACATGAATCTTATTCAGAGGTGTCTCAGTCTGCCCCAGTACTGCAGTCTCCATCTCTTGGCTGTTCAAACCCAGAAGATGCCAAAACGCATCGTGCTTCCCTTCCACTCTGCTCAGCCGGGACACGGTGTGCGCACAGGTCTCGGCTCGGGGTGGGCGCAGAAGCCCAGGAGCCACAGCCCAGACAAGGCATAGGCTAAATTTTCCTGGGCCTAGATACCAGTTCCTAGGTCTGAACTGCTTTCCAGACCTCCAGACATCAAGCGCAGCGATGCTGGCGTACCTATTTCCTTTCGAGGCTGCAGCCTTCAGGAGCCCGCACGCTCCTGAGATTTACGCAAGTACAATTAACGTCCCAATTGCACGGGTAGGGAAGTGAGGTGCAAAACTAAGGCTGTTGCTCTCTAAATCCTTCAGGCGTTTCACTTTCAGCTGTCATGCAGGAGCAAAACCGATAGATTGTTATATCCTAAGCACAGTGCCGTGTTCTAGCCCCCTGTTCTTTTTTTTTTTCCTATAGCATATTTTCTCAGGTATGAGAGATTGGTTTCAGCTCTTTTGGGGCCATTGACTTGGAATTACATTTATGAATACCAAGCAGCTGTCTGAAAGACTGTGTCTGAATGCCCTCAAAACCTACAGAATATTCTGCTCTGGGCTGAGCACCTTGCAGCTGAGATGCAATTACAGCTTCCTACAATGATCACTGCACTTCATTTTAAAACTGCTTGTGTAACTAATTGGATGTGACAGAGCATAGTTCGCCATTTCTTACAAAATTAGACACAATTACTACCTCAATGGAACCAAAATCCTACAAGCATAAAAATGCTACAGCTTTTTTATCATATTTATCTATTGTACGTACTCACTCCATACTAACTGCATTTTCCTATTAGCTGGGATCTAAATTTTTTCACAGACAAGGAATAAGAGTTGCTGGAATATAAAATGATTAGAAAAATGAATTCAAACCAAGTGAAGTATGAGAGCAATTAAATAAATTGGTCTTTGCTTCATAATGAAAGCCCACAGCTGATTGAGAGGAGTTAAAGGAGATGGGAGGGTAAAAGAGAGGGTAATATGCTTAACTTGGAAGTATTGCCAGCTGTATAACCACACAAAAGAAGACTCCTGCAGTGAAGATCCATCAGATGCGCAGCATCTGAGTGTTACAAACAAACAGAGAGTATGGAAAAGAAAAAGATTGCCACTTTATTTGGGC
This sequence comes from Leptodon cayanensis, assembly GCA_027564655.1. Taxonomy (NCBI): domain Eukaryota; kingdom Metazoa; phylum Chordata; class Aves; order Accipitriformes; family Accipitridae; genus Leptodon; species Leptodon cayanensis. The sequence continues at coordinate 6,323,921 of JANXJC010000013.1, forward strand.
CGTGTGGTTCTATAAAGTAGCTACTTACAGAGCTAAGTTTGAGTCATTCAGTTCTTTGCAAGACATAAATAAGGTACAAGTACTTGTATCAGTAAACCCTCTTGGCTGCCTTCCTACCTGTAATCTCCCCGAGTTAACACAGGCATGTCTTGTGAAACATGCATGTCATGAAACACTGCTACTCATGCCCTTAACTTCTGGCAATTCAGTTTCCTAAACTCACCATTTATTTGCTGCAAGGGTTTAATATCAAAGTTTAGCATTCTTAAATCTGAAGTGGATTGGACTTTGGAAAACTCTTAATGTAAAATTCTGTGTTTGTCACAAAACTGTTGGCTTAAGTACTGCAATTAATGCTGGTCTGTGTTGAAATTTTGCAAAATAACAGTTTGGATGTGCCCATGTAAAGCATTGATGGGCTATTGTAAAGCCCAAAGTGTATTCTTACCTGTAATTCATCCATAAACGAGATTAGCCTCTTCCAGATAAGAGTTGAGCATTTTTCCTGGCTTGGTAACTCTCTGTCTCAATCCTTATCTATAATCCAGACAATTTTTCATATATTTATGAATCTCTACACTGTTTCAGGCAGCAGATGATGTTTTTGAACTACTGGATATTATGTAAAATATATAAAGCCCACTATCAAGTATAAAAAAGGCCATAAAATATAAATAGGCATTAATAAAAAAGTTTAAGAATAGTATTGAAATAATTAGCACATTAGGATGTTATATGCATATTAGGATGGATAAAAACCTGGTTGGATGATCAGGCTCAGAGCGTGGTGGTGAATGGGTCATGATCAATATGAAGGCTGGTAACAAGTGAAGTATCAGAGGGGTCTGTATTGGTGTGGTGGGTTAGCCTTGGCCCGCAGCACCCCCCCTAGCCACTCACTCGCTCCCCCCCCTCAACGGAACAGGGGGAGTAAATAGGATGAAAAATCTTGTGTGGTCAAGGTAAAGACAGAAAGATTGCTTACCAGTTACCGTCACCGGCAAAACAGATTTGACTTGGGGAAAAATAATTTAATTTATTGTCAACTAAAATAGATTTGGGCAGTGAGAAACAGAACAACAACAAAAAAAACCCCAACACCTTTCCATCACCCACTCCCTTTGTCCCAGCAGGGTTGCCCAGAGATGTTGCCCAGTCCACATCGTCAGAAGTTTTCAAGACTCGGTTGGATAAAACCCTAAGAAATCTGGTCTGACCTAAGAGCTGAAGCTACATTAAGTGGACTGGACTAGAGATCTCCCAAGGTCCTTTCCTGCCTGAATTATCCTATGATCCTTTCATCCTAATAATTTAGTAAATTAAAAAGAGAAGCATAAAGGAAATGTGGTCATCTGACAGTTATGCTAGTATGACTCACACAATGAATGCATGCAGTGATAAGTCCCATTCCCACTGACATCAGTGGGAATCCTGCTTTTAGTTTAATTTCCAATAGTCTCTTACTCAGCATGAACATGAGGAAATGCAAAATTTTGACTCCTGAAAAATGTAGAAATGGCAAAATACGTGGCAGAACAGATTAAGTACTGATAAAATATGTTCAGTCCAAAACATCTTCATGGTCTTATAAAAACCTTTTACATTCTTTCAAAATGTAACATGATTTCCCAATTTAAGGAACATACTTAAACTTTTATCTCAACTGGCAAAAGCTTCATCTTTTGTGAATAATATCTTGTCTTTTTTGAGCTGTACCCCTAAAGGATCAGATGCGTCTACCACTATCTTTGGAAGCAACATCAAAACCCTGTAATAGAAATGGTGGGTGATTACCAAATATTCTGTCTGTATATTCCTACTACATTTTTTTCCTGCAAATGAAATGCAATCACCCATTTTATTTTTTCCTCCTGTGAATAGTTTTAAGTTTAGAGAGATTTTTAAGACAAATTCAGCTGTAGTCCTTCCAGGTTGTTCTTAGATATGTTGCAATCTCTTGGAAGTTATTTGTTCCCTTATTCTTGGTCTGGATGTTGAAATCTTAAGACGATCATTGAAATGTGGATATAAACATTTACATACCAATACCCAAAGCCTTCCTTTTCCTTATATGGTTCATCACAACTTGAACGGCACAGAAACTTCAAGAAACCAGATGTTTTGTTCTCATGGATTTACTAAGTACAGTCCCTAAGCTCTTCACTCTCTGTGCAGAGAGAGCTGGAAGTTGGTGACATCGCCAGATGTTACTCTGAAATTACGCGGCATGTTCTGTTCTTCAAACCTACCCAGGGTGTGATCCATTTTGAGAGAAGAAATGGGGCTTTTATCCCTATTGTGTGCCATTCACTGGCAATTGCCAGAGCCTCCCTTCACCACTGTAGGAACAGGAGTGCCAGAATAAAGACAGTCCCACACTCCTGCTCCTTCCCACCTGTGTGTAAATACGTAGTCATCTGCAAGTGTGTCTTGGTCTGTTCTAGGAAGTCTGTGCTCTCAACACCTGTAAGCTGTCAAATATAGCATCGCTGTAGAAAAGGATTACTTTTCAATAATGTGTGTGTCATATTATTTATGATGTAGAAATTGGATTTAAATATGCCCTAGGATTTATGAATAGTTGTTAAAGCAAGAATGTTGCTGAGGTGTTTTTACGACTGTAATGCACATTGTTCACATATTAAAGAAGATAACTACAATAAACAGGTACAATGAAGAATTTATTTCTCAAGGCACAGATGTTCATTGTGCTTTGCATTTCTACCCCCAGAAATTCTTGAGGTTATCAAATGTCCCATTCCTAGCATTTGGGAAGATAATCTGCTTCAGAAAAAAGTCAGCATTGTTTTTCAGCTTGTCTTGTGCTCTGGCACAAAGAATACACTTTCCTACAGGAAGGACTTCCAGGTTTAAGAATCCAAGGAATGCATGCGGTTCTGACAGGATTATTATGTTTGCAACAGTGCATTTGTCTTAGAGAGATTAACAGCATGTGAGTTCTGTAACACAAGAATCACAGACTTTTGTGATAATATACACAATATTTCCTTTCAAATTCTCTGGTAAAAGACTCTCAATTTGCTTAATGGAAAGATAATTCTGATTATATCAAGACTTCTATGGATACCATATATAAGCTCCATTTAGGAGAGACTGCATCTTCTTTAAGCGACACTGTTATTGTAAGCTATGTATGCTTTACATTTGACAGGCCTGTCAGAGTTTGAAAATGACTTTAACTGGTCTCACTTCAGGGGAATACATCAAGTATGAAATTACACATCTGGGCAGAAGGTACTTCCAAACAGCTGAAGTAAATTTGAAGTTTTTGGTAGTCTGTGTCCAAATGAGATCTGAAATATGACTTATTTCATCCATGTCACAGAAAATGTAAAGCTCACCTTAGTTTAGCCATGGTGACCAAGACGAACTTCTTCCCTGCTCCGATTCTTCTTTCTGGAAACATTTTTATTCCTACTGGAAACTTTTTTGTTTAACTCTTTTCTTTTTACTTGGCACTCCTCTTCATGTCTGATTGTCCTACTTTCCTGAAGGATGGAAGTAGCCACAGTCACTCTCCTTAAGCTATCCTTAAGCTTTTCCTCTCCAGAACATTTGCAGCCGTTTTGAGCCTACTGGGGGAAACTAATTTAAAAAATAATCTTTGGCTAAGAAACAACAACAAAGATAAAAAAAGTTTATTTCTACAAAACGATGCTATAAAAAGACTGAAAAATAAAGCAGCAGTACCTCAACCAGACTGAAGGTCAGCTTTTCCTTTGCTGCTTGACTTTTCTATCACTGAATGCAAACAGCAGTGCTGGATGCCTATTTTCCACAAAGAACATATGCATTTTTAAGTACATTTGAAAGAAACAGTATATGCTGGCTCAAACTAAATACACTACTGCCAGCATTCCTTTTCCTCTGAGAGGCAAGTCATGTCCCTGGAAGCTCAGAAGTGCCAATTTAGCAAAGGTCAGCATGATGCACATTTTTGGTATGCCCAGTGATCTTCTTGTTCGTGACCAGTTAAGACACTAGAGTTTGTCATCATAAAAAGCCAAAAGATCAGTCTTAACACAATATAACAAACTTAAGACAGAACTTGACCTGAAAAAGATTTCTGCTTTTTCACTTTATCTGAAGAATATGAATGTGCAAAACCTATCAAAGTTAAAGATATTTCAAGGAAATATTTGTTTTGGGCTCAAATCTCATTTCTTATACTTATTACACTATTTTTTTTACAATTCCTTTTGAACATTCCCAGCTAGTAGTGTATTTAATATAGCCCTCCATGAGTCTGTAACTAATTATTCTTTTTTCCTGGCAGTTTTCCTTTTTTTCATTTGTTTCACCTTCCCTGTTGTACACATGGCCAAAACATTCAAACTAGTCTGCTAAGCATTCATTGAGATGAGAATATCGGAATAACTATATGTGCTCTTTCAAATTGTCAGTGTTTACTTCCTTTGGAAACTGACATGGGAAGATCATAGGCAGGAGTCCAACACCAGCCAGAATAAATGAAAAATAAGCAAGTAGCTTTATAGAATCTAGAAAATGGGTTGTATGGCGTCTTCCAATCCATACCTCAATTGCAACCAGAAGCATTTAGACCTTTTTCAGTCCTGATAGCAGTTTGTTTAAATTACTCTTTAGGAGCCCCACAACTGCAGACATTCCCCAGTTTCTCAAGCTCTCCTACTTCTGTACTTCTACTCCTTATGGTAAGAAATTATCCTGGTATTTAAACTGACTTTCCCTGCTGCAGTTTATCTCATCCACTATGGACCTGGGCATACTGTTCTATTTGTCTTTCTCAAATTTTATGTATCGAAAAATTATTAAATGCTTCCTCTTCCCCTTCATCTTTCACCCTTTGTATGTCAAGCTTTCTAGATGTTTCTTTTTTTTTCCCTTGCTTTTCTCTACACTGTCTCTAGTTGGTCTACACAGATATATACTGCAAGACCTAATAAAAACTAGTTACAGCTGAGGCCTTACTAATGTTACCAAAGCAGAAGTTTATTTCACGCCTCTTGCAAGCTGTACTACAAAATATCCTAGAACATAGTTATGTGACATAGTTCAATCATGTTCAGACTAGGACCTACACTAACTGTCAGTTTTGCTGGAGAGCAGCTACTTAAGTGATTGTTCCCCTGTCATATTAGAATTATTTTTGCCTAAATTGTTCCCTTGCACTTGTCATACGGAATTGCATCCCTAATAAATTTAATTCTGTTCTTCCAGACTCCTCATTTTGTCTTTGCTTTTTCAGGGCATATGTGAGACTAAAGCAAGTATGATTCTGAGTTATTAATGAAGAAGTGACTTCTATGACTGGCTGAAAAGATCTCAAATCTTTGAAATATTTATTGCCAAGTCTTGCAGTTTGAGGGGTTAGATTTTAGCTTATCTAAAAGCAAAAGAATAATAACTTGCCCTGATTTGTATCTTTCTGCCTATAAGAAGCATTGGTCTACTCTTTCAAAGTTGGATGTTGCCCTTCTAACCCTTGCCATTGATTACTCTATAATAAAATACTGTTGTGAGCTCTCTGAAGGGTTATACTTAAATTCTGTTTTCAATCTAAATCTAGGATAGACTTCTGTTAAGCAGAATCTCTCATCTTGGGCTTGCACCAGGACTTCTGACTTTCACTAACTCTTTTTTTGGTTTCTAACTGAAATTTAAAGTGAAACCATTGGAAGAATTATGATGGAGGTGGACAGTTGCTAAGAATTAACAGGAAGAAAAAGTTTGTTATATTTTTTCCCCCAAATACTCTATTTCAGATACATTTTAATGTAAACAAGTGAGAAGGTACCTTTCTTTGCATAATTTTAATAAACAATTATTTTGGTACTTCATTAATTCATTCCCAATCTCTCTGAGATTCCCAAATTGTTCTGTCATGGGAAATACCCAAATAAAACACTGTCTTGTAAAAGAGAAGCCTGTTTTCAGACGGTCTTCTTTTAGGGACTCCAGTTTAAATTCACTTCCTCCCCTTGGTTTCTTTGGCCTGACCATTTACACCAGTCTGAGTGCTACCTCCTCTGTGGGGGAGAAGGTTTATGTTTGGGAGCTATCTTGAGAGGATAAGGAACTCCGTCAATTCCTGCAGCTGCCACGTGAGACCAGCACACTTTCTGGTGAGCAATCTACCCACTGGAGGTCTGATGAGACCTCATGTTCTCGGCTTTGAACCACTGTTTCGCCCTTGTTCACCTTTATCCTTGAGTATATCATCGAGATGCAAAGCCTACAGTGGAACAAGGAGGACAGCTAACGCACCAGAGCTGGTTTCTTGTTCCAGAAATTGGTTATGTTAGACAAATTTCTAAAACTTATAGTGAGTGCACTATAATCTATTAAATTCAATAAGCATACAAGTCTTCAGGGTCAGGTCCAATTTTGGATGGCAATACCATATATCTTGCTAGTGAAGGTTTTTTACAGCATCATTATAATGAAGAGCTGCATTTCATGTCTCCCGCACATTAGAGTGTGTCCAGCACATTTGAGCTATGCATTTCAAGCAGCTTTCTCAGAAAAGTACGGATAGAGGACTGCAAGCTGGCTGAATCCCAACATGACCAAGACCACGTAGAAGAAAGGCTAGGATGTTCAAGGAATACTTTAGCCTTGTGCACAAGCTCTTAAGCCTTCAATTGTGGTGCTCCTCTCATTCCATTGCATCTGGAAAAGGAAATTTGGGGGAAATATTAAGGTTGGAAAGCTTCAATAAGGCTAAATTCCAAAGATACCAGGTGCTATTTCAAAAAGTTGGCTTCTCAAGTGGTCTTCTTCCATGAGAATGTGAGTACAGCGAGTATGCTCTCTTGCTGAATCTCAGGAAGGTACGTGAGAGTTCACCAAAAATTCCATGAGAAAATCAACATTTTTCCCACTCTTTTTTAAAAGCAGGTTCTAATGGAAATATGAACACAAAATATAGTATGTTGCCTGTTCATGATCAAAATATTTAATTGTGTCCTATTTAACTCAGCATGCTTAAATGTACATTAAGCCTATGGATTACTACATTATGTACCTGTGCCATGTTTTGGCTGCAGAAGGGAATACAGTCTTTTCAAATATCTGCTGTGGTAACAATCCTTGTTTTTTCCCAATCCTTTTATTGTTACATTTATTTTGAATAACATTTTGTCCGTTTTTACCAGTTTAGGAAGATTAATGTGGAATTCCTCGTGAAAACGCACATTTATCTGCTGCCTAGAATAGAAGTATTAGAGTTATATTTTATAAAGATATCCTTACACCTTCCTCCAAATTCAAAATCAGCAGGTACATCTCTTAACGAACTAGAATAGCACGTTACTGGGTTTCTTTTTTGTTTTATTTTATTAGAGAAACAGGGAAAAATGTCTTGAAAAACTATATTTACTTCCAAATTAGTAACCTCTTTCAGAATAATGTACAGTGTTGTACATAATACCACATTTTTAGAAGAATAATAAAGTGATTTATTGCTATCATCCTCACATTCTCAGACACATTGTCAGCTACAAAATGAAGTATTATTTAGCAATGTGATATCCTAAGACCTGTCACTTAGGATATGGATCCCTGTTCCAGTCTTTCTCCATTAATCTTCTCTATTAAAAGGCTAGACTTTGGTGAGGTGAATAAGTCCCACCACAAACTACTGAAAAGTGGCAAGAAGTGCTAGCTCCTAGAAATGGGATGGAGTTCAAAATCCTAAAGGTTCTGCATCACAACTTATCTTGATGAAGCCTGGATTTCTTTGTTCTGGTTTTATTTGTTTATTTGTTCACAAAATAAAAATGCTTTCATAGACCTGCAAGACAACCTAAAATCTAACCTAATATACTTGATATTTCCTTTGCTGTTAAATACTTGCTTAAGATTCTCATCCATACTGCGACAAAGAAAAAATAAATCAGTTGCAGTAAGAGAATCTTGTTTCCAGATTCTAACAAGGACCAGCAAAGGGAACTGCAAAAACATATGGCCCTAAGGCGACTCCAACAAAAGTTAGTCTGGGTGCAGTGTGTTTATGTGAAATTCTTCAGGAACTGGACACGGAGGCAGCAACAGCAACAGCAACCCTGTCTGCGCTCTGTCCTAGCTAGACTGAACCGCACACAAAAGCTCAATTCCAGTTCTTCTTGCAGAATGCGGTGTCTCATGTTCTCTGGAATGAAAAAAAATCAGTAGAGGGGTCTTGTCTGCAGTTGGTAAGAGCATTCCTTTCACCAAATAATGAGCAAGAGTGGAGGAGATTCTCTTTCCAAAAGGAACATATTTGCCTTTTCCAGAAAATACTTCGTGAGATTCAAAATGTGATCTTTTCTTTGTACGAAAGACCAATCTGTGAAACAAATGAGTTCTGCTTATTTGACCGAAAATTAACCGAGACCCTAAAAAAGAAACAACAGAAACAAAATCTCCATTTTGGGGGCAATGGGTAGGGGGAAGAGGCTTCTCATTTTCCCCTCTCTTGCTTTGGTGTGTGGCAAACTATCAACTGCTAAGTGCTGAACAACTGAAACCACATGTACAGGTTGAGAAAGAAGCTGGGAGTGTCCTGAAGACGTTTTCAACACATGCTCATGATGTTGACTCCATCACATGCACAAGCTTGTAAAAGTGGAACCGTATAAAAGGGAAAACTACAATTACAGCTAATGCTGCCTGAGCCTCGTGGAGAGTCAAGAAGATGTTTCAGATGGTTTGTTTATCTCCGCCTAGTAGGGTTACAAGCTTCTGACATTTCAACAGATATTTTCCATCATGACAGGGATGAGTTGGTGGGCATCCCAAGTGCGTGTGGTTTTTCAGCATGACGCTCCTGTCTCGCATCTATTTCAGTGTAGCATTTTGTTCATGTGCACACAAAACATTCTGCTAGGTGCTGGTTAAACGGGTATTGTTCATAAGCACACAGGAAGGGGAAAAATAATAGAGAACAAAGTATAAAATTCTGATTTTCAGTCTCAGCACATGTAGAAGTTGGACCAGCTACTGGAAGTCTTAATAAACTGGAGTGAGATGAAAATCCTGTAAACAACGTATGTACTTCCTTTATGTTTCAAGGCCTGTGAAAAGAAGATATTAGTGCAGGTCTTTCCAGTCACTGCAAGGCCTTTTGAGAATTCCTTTTTCTATATGGCCAATTTACTATGCTTGTACATATTAAAAGGTTGGAAATTTCTATTGCCTGCCAGACGAAACTTTTGGAAAAGGTACTGGAAATTAGTTTGGAAGGTATTTTGTGGCCTGGAAATAGCTACAGATTTTAATTGCCAGGTATATACATTTTTTTTTAAAAAGAAAAATAGGAATAAAAGACCTACTTCTCATAACTGTACATGATTCATTAAGAAAAGGACAGTTGTTTCAGGGGGGTTATTTACAACGTCTTTCTTTAGGCATCTAACAGATGCCTAGGTTCAGAGATGGGGCTCCCTCTATGGTCAACATTGAGAAATATACCTCTGCAAAGATGCCTGCTAGAATCAGTTATTTATAACCTAACTTTGCTGCTCTGCTTTGTCCTCTTCAGGCACCGGTCTTTCTCCATTGGCAACAGAGATAGCTGATTTCGAGTATATAATAATAGTTCCTTCCCCATCTATGTTGGACTGTAACAAAGAGCAGTGTTGTCAGGAACAGGACCTGTTACGTGATGGCCATGGTACACCTTAAATTAATGCCTCTATGAGGCATAAATAGACCAGCTTGTGTTTTTACCATTTTGTTTCTTGTCCTCCAAGACAGTGCCCTCCACCATATGTAGAGGCCCTGTAGAGAAAGCAGGGAAGAATCAAGCATGTTCCATATTTTGTTTCTTCTCCATGAATTTAAGTATTTGAAACACAATTCATGCTTGACGGTGTTTCCAGACATTTTCTGATTCATATCAATACCACTTCTTTTTGCAATTTAATGCTATTTCTTATAGAAATTGCAGAAAACAAATGTCTAAAAATCCAACTGCACATTAAGTAGTCTGATGGACAGCAATTTTGATGCTGGGAGCAAGTAAAGAATGATTTTCAATTGTGGAAAAAAAAAAGTATCATGAAGAAGTCCCAGCAAGATCCACTGCCATAGATGGTGGACAGGGGCTGTACTACACAAGTCCTTGCCTACTTGAGTCAAGGTCCTATTTCAGCTTTGCATTTAGAAATGTAGTTATAATGTTCGTTACAGAGGACTGAAATGATCTTGCAAGTTATCTGTGATATTACTTAGGCACAGGCCTGAAAAACAGATTTTCTAATCTGCTAAAAGTATGAGCTGAGAGTTGTATCGTACTTGTAGGAAAGGACATAGACATCACCTTTGTGTGCCTCATTTTTATTAAGGGAATCATAAAGCATCTTGACACATTGTGCTGACGGCACCCTTATGCCTAGATTGGTTATGGAAATTGGACTTTATATCACTAAGGTGAAAATGGAGGTTATGTTTTCTAAAGTGTGTACCTGTAATTTCAAGAAATTAAGCAAGCTGCATTTCAGCTTGATCCCATAGATCTTTCTGTCCCTATTCACTCTTCCTGATCCAGATTCTGACCCTTTCAAGCCTTGATTTATATCTAATCTTACAAAGATCTCAAAGAATTCTGTAAAGGACTTCCTAGACTAAGGTATCATTAAAAGCAATAAAGCAATAAAAGCGATAAAGATGACAAAATGTGACCCTGTAGTTTGTACAACTATTCTGTCACAGAAACAACTGTTTCTTCTAGTAAAATGTGAGGATATAAAAACAGTTGCTACAAATCCTCTTTTTCACCGTATTGTCTCATGTCAGATGATTTAATTATTATACTCAGGACAACGAAAACTATAAGCACCAAATATGAATTCAGAGTTATTGAATACAGCCTGCTGAATTTGGAGGATTTAGTATATGAATATAGTCTTTCTATTGCATTTGACTATCCCTGTTGAGGAAAGGAAAGAAAAAAACAGCTGAAACATTGCAAGGCGATCTTTATTTGGAACCAAAATGGGTTACATAGCAGAGAAAAAATGTGTACAGACACCAGAGGTCAGTGAAACCTATCTTGTCAGCAGGGATTGAGCTGAAGAGTAGGACAAAGGTGCAACTTTAACCAGCATCTGAAATTCATTATATTTCCAAATGTAAATTCCGACACACGTGGGGAATTTGAGCTCTGTGTCTTTATGATATTCTGTACTTACACCCCCCCTGCAAAGTATCTATTGGTTTTGAATGCTTTCTTTGATTATTTTGACGTTTTCCATCACAATGATGTTCATTTGAACTAATTATGTGTTACATAGGAATTAACAACATATCTTCCTATGAAACTGTTAAGAAAAACAGTGTTACATCTTATCCTGAACCTGCAAACGCCATTAAAAGAAGAGTGTGGAACACGGGATGTATATTTTTGGTGCTATGTATAGGAGGTGATTTACAAATTTCGTAGTGTTCTTTCTCACACAGCTATGTTTCATGGAGAATTATACCCCATCTCTTTAAAAATGACCACAAAGCAGATCGAAGTCACAGAGAGATCAGGGCTGGAATGTCACCCTGGCTTAGAACAGTGAAGAATAGGTTTTCTAAGGTATTATGCAAAGGTCTTGACGCCCTGTTCTTTCTTCTCCAGCTGTCACCCCCCTTTTTACTGGATTTTTTTCCCTCTATTTCTTTCCCACTCCTCTTTTTTACAAGTTTTCTTATAGGAAAAACAAATCAAAGAGCTTTTAATTTAAATCTAACTTTAAAAGCCCCAAAGCCTAAGTGAATCTGAGATCAGATAAAGTTAATAAAACCCAGCTCTAACAGGAATCATTTATGATAGTCCTCATTTTAGTTCCTCTATGGTTTCCTGCTTAGGAATATGGCTGTCATCTTTCATCTTCTCTTTTTATCTAGACTGTTCTTTCACTTATCTTTAGATGATGCAAATCACTGTAGCTCCACTGAAAGCAACTCAATTGTACTAATTTAGAGCAGCTGAGATATTTTTCTGTCTTCTGCTCTGTACTTATTTGGCAATGAGAAGTCTTTAAATTACCACATTATATTTTTGGTGCTTAGACATTTGCTCCATACCGATTTTTCCAAATTGCTTTTATTTTTCATTGAAGATTGCTTTTAACTTTCCTACAGTTCAAAGATACACTCCCTTTCCTCTTCTGTTTTTCTCTGCTGAACATTTTCTTTTGGAACATCCTGTAACTCTATAACGCAGCCTCTTCCTTTGGGAGGAACCAGGCCTCTGTAATAGTTATTATGTCCTAACTTTCATTTGTCATGCTTGTGTCCACCATTTAGGTTCTTTCTCTGTTTGCACTTAGTTAGAAGCACTTAATTTATTTTCCAGTTTCCTCAAAAATAATCATCATCGAGTTTTTATGATTTATCTTGGTTTTACTCTGAATTACTTTACGTATTCTCTATAATTGCAATATTATAAACATTTACTCAAAACAGCCATCTCCAGCTATCTCCACATTAAAATACAATTGTTTTCTTCTCTCTTCACAAGAAAGAATTTGTGCTGACTTAATTTGTTAAATTTTCTTTATCATTATTCTTTCATTCCCATGTGTGTAAGCAGGAATATTAGGTTTATTATCTGCTGCTTTGCTCAATGATAACACTCTTAGTCTCAAAATGTTGTTATGGGTAAAATGGAACATACCATATATAAGAAGCTATGAATTTATTACTAGTCCAACTCATTCTTTAAGTCAAATAGTCAAAATTCTTAGTTAATACAAAAAGCCTTTTAATAATGCAGTTTGCACAAAACCATCCCATCATCTACCCCTTTCCTATGGTATTATATTCAACCTTCCAGTATCCCTCTGGGTCTTAATCTTGACAGTTTTTGTCTTCTTCAAAAAAAAAAAGAGGTGTGGCGCTTACAATAAGTTGTCAACATCCCAGAGTCTTCACCAGGAAGAGCATGATGCTTGTTATGAGGGTTTCTTTCTTCTCAGGAGATGCATAATGTTGGTAGTGCTGCTGTTTTCCTCCTTTTTCTTGGGGTTTGCTTCTGTTTATTTTTTTAACTTTTCTAAGACAGTCTGCTCACATGTTCTTTCTTTTTATCCAGTTATACAGTTCTTCTGTTCTGTTTGTTATCTCTAACATCTCTATCTCTTTTCTTTTTCTGAGTCACAGGGTTGCACTTCTGCAGTGCCTATTGATCGACAAGTCTGATTTGTGTTTACAGTCTGGGAGATCTGGTATCATCTTGAGCCTGTGCTCTTCTGCACTCGTTTTATTCTAGTCATACACAGTTCATTCCATACAAAATAACTGCCTGTCATTAGTGTAAACTGAAACTAAACTGCAAAAACCTTAGGCATCGGTTACCTGACTGCTAGACAGTTGCTGCCACAACTGAAATAAGCTAACATCAGCTCGGGCCACGAAAAGCCCAGGTAAATCCAGAGACAGGTGTTGTCAGGCTAGTACAAAAGCCAGAACAAGGACACTGAATTTTGACTTCTTGGGAAAAAAATAATTGTTTATAAAGAATCAGCAATTTTATTCAGCAATTGCCTGAAATTGCAAGCCAAAATTAATACTTCTACAGCTGATAGCACAACCTAATGAAAGCCAGCCATAGAAAAAATTAAATAAATGTTGCTTCTTTGCATCATCATTGTACAGGAACATCTGCTTAGACCATGTTCCCACTGAGGAACAAAACTATAGGTGCAAAAGCCCCTTCGTGATAGAGTGGATTAGAGGATGGAAAAAAAATCCAATACTTTCCCTTTATAAAACCAGAATTTAGCCATTCTGAGATGCCAGGAAAATGGCTCTTGAAACCAGAAAGCCTTGAAAAGGATACTAAGGACTTGAATAGCTCCAGTATGTTTGGTATACTGGCAGCAAAATGCCTTTTCCGCCAGAACTTCTGCCACAGATCACCATGGTTCTTAAGAAATATGGGCCACTTGAAGCCACATAAAAGCAGATTTGAATTCTAGTGGAGAACTTTAAGTAGCAGAGAACAAATGAAGCAACAATAAATTATTATTACCTTATGTGAAAGGGTAAGAAGTATAGGTCAAGAGCATCACTTTCTTCTCTGCTGTAATGACCACAAATCAATTTCCTGGCACTACTTGATGAAGAATTGGAAATCCACTCTTCAGAAATGGTTGTCCTGGTCCACAACCTATACCACGCTCTACGTCTGCAACAGATCCATATCTTCCTTTGATGACACAAAGTTACCCCGAAACTGCAAGTGACCTTAAAATAAAAATGCTGTGTTAAAGGAAAGCATCTTCACACCTTCAGAAAACTATTAAGTGAATCAGGCTAAGTTTAGCTGCTGAAGCAGTGAACCTCACTAAATAGTTTTCATTGCTTGTTTCTCATTCCCTCCAGAGGTATTAGCAGCAAAATGAAGGTCTGATTTCAATGCCATTTTGGCTGCCCTAGCATTCTTTATTTGAAATCTATATGAAGTCTATAGAAAAACAATGGCAGTTGGAACACTGGGATTAGATTTTATGTTTATACTACTATACAGAAGAAGGTTTGGCTTCAACTTCAAGAAAACAGCTACCTAATTAAGGATGACATTTCCATACATCAGCTGAAATGGGTTTCAATGTCTGGGACCAGCGGTTTCCTAACAGAAACCCATAGTAGATAGGGTAAAAAAATACTTCCTGACTGATATTTCTGTAGTGTTACTGCCATGGGACTACAAAAGGGGTCAAATAGCTCCAGGTTTCACCTGTTGCTGCTGCTGTCTAGGAGAAGAGGTAGCAGCTCCAAGGTGGGGGAGTAAGGGGGGACCAGCAGCAGATGGAAGGAGGATAGTGGTACCTCCCTTGTTTTGGGTCAATTTGTCTGGTCATCTTTAACTAGGTGCAGAGACTCTGTAAGTAGGATACATGCAACTTGCAAATGAAAGGCAATTTTTAATTGATTATCGTGCAAAAAATATTTAGGATTTGATGACCTGTTATACTAGGCACCCATGTGCTCAGCACCCAGAAAGTCTTTGCTGCCTAGGCAGGAGGTGAAGGTTGACCCTTGCGGCTTCTGGGGACAAGTTCTCAATCCTGTTGAGTCGCCATTGTCCCCCAGTTCCATCGACACAGATGACTGATAACTCAACCCAAAGCTTCCTACCCAACCTCAAGCAGATTCCCTTATTTTTTCCATTAGTATTATATACCTTTCCAAGTTGGTATTTCTCCTCTCGAACCCCTGAGCTTCTAATGATCCTGACTCACCAATCCCACCTCTACCTTTCTTTATTTTTAACAGACTCTCTCACAGCTCTTTCTCATGACTGAGGAATTTATCCTGCAGTCTGAGTCCAGGTGACATTACTGGGACTGGTTGGTGCCTGGGATTCTGGGCTGGCAAAGGGGGAAGGTTGCAGTAGGGCTTATGGAGACACTTACACCAAGGAGAGCTAAAGGTGTAAGAACAGAATGCATATTAAGCCTCAAATATTTCTTGCCAGATCTATGTGGATTCAGTGAGAATTTGAAAATGTCATGCTCAAAAGCAAATAAAAAAAGTAAATCAAGAAGTAAATCAATTGATTCTGCTGAGAAGTCTGCATTAAGTGTGTCACCTTATGCTGAAAGAGATTAGGTAGGCTGCAACCAAGCCGTACACAATGGGATTTTTTTTTTAGTTGTAGCATTTCACAAGTATTTATAAATTTTCATGTTTTGCATCGTTCTATCTTCATGAGCAAAGACATAAATGAAAAGGTTCATTACAGCGATCTCAGGTTAGCATATATATACACTTTAAATACAGCACAGTTTTAAAAAGTTTAATACAACAGGCAGAAAGTAATGGTGATCATTTATTTAGTTCAGAAAGTTTTGAGTACCCTGACTGTGACTTGCTTGTTACCTGACAGATACCAAGCCTGTCCAGCTACTTGTTGAAAATAGTTTGACTAATGTGTCTCTTCTTTTTAGGCTCAAACAGATGGAGGTTTTTTTGAGAAAGTCATGTTGTCCTTTTTTTTGGTTCCTTTTCAAAACTATTTGACAAGAAATGGCCTGAACATACTTCAACTCATGTATTATATCCGTAAGATGTTTATCTGTGTATTTATGCTTCCAGGTTGCTATAGTACAGGGAAAACTTATATTTGAACAGCTTTAGGTAGTCGTTTACTGTTACCTTTAGCACTCTGATACATGGCACACTTTCTGATCAACAGAAGGCTGTGGAAGGATGGGTAATCTAGAGACTCATGCAAGGTTCAAATTTCTTCTGAAAAGGAAGAAGTGAGAGGATTTTTTACATTCTGTGAAAGTCTTTCTCTTCCTAAGAGTCAAAGTATTTAAATTTTTTGTTCATTATCTTTCACATGAGAAAGAAATTACCCTTTATCACATATATGCATGTCCTACACCAGAAAACACCTAGACTTATTGACTGAAGGATAATGATATCCATAAGGCTGTAGCCTTTCTAAGCAGAATTTACATTTAATTTTATCTTGCTATATTGCATCAAGCACATGTGCCTGTAGGGAAATTTGGTCCCTTTGCAAAGCCAAATATTGCTTTTTCAGTGTCTTATTTAATTGTGCAGTACCTTAAATCCCTTTGAATTAAATTGCTTCCATTTTGGCATACTGGTGTGGTCGCTGGTGTCTATCTTTCTCTACCATGTCATGTACCAAAAAGGAGAGAGTATCAATGTTCTCCAGTTCTCTCCCTGACAGCATTTTGGAATAAGAGAAGCATAAGTACCTCATAAGAAAATTGTTCTCATTCTTCTACAAGTGTACATACATTGCCCGAAAATACCATGGTCATTGCAATCACTTTAATTAAAGAAAGATGCTCCCTAAAAATACCTGTGAACAGTACTTCATTCTTTATTTGCTGAACAAAACAAAATTGTTTCTGAGTCCCAGACCCAAAGAATTAAGCCCACATTATTTCTGTTTATAAATCATTAGTCATAAGGATTCTCAGCCAGTAAACTTCCTGATGTTAAGAGGCAGAAGCATGCACACATTAGTCTGCTCCAGCTACCACTGCTCCCTGTTGGCTCAACAGCTGCTCACTACCGAGCACTCAATTTTAGTGCCAAATTTGAAGCCCTTTATATTGAAAAGTTATAAAGGATCACATTTATGTAATTTTTCTATGTTGAAATTCAGTGTCAGAAGTAGTATCTGTTCTTTCCTTAATAGCTTTAAAATTTATCTTCCCTCTCTTCACACATTACACAAAAAAACAGTGCTTTGTTAACATTCTTTAAAATTAGAGAAATTTTGATGGCACAGTTATAAAATTTTAAACTTATATTATTTTCCAGATAAATCCAAGATTTTTAAATCAGTGATAATTCAGTGACATCACAGATTTATAATTATATGGTAACAATTCCAGCACGTTTATGATCCCATCTTAATTTCTACGCAATTGCTAGCTCAACATCACATGATAGTTTGCTTTACTCCTTACAGAATTATCTTCCTTGCTTTCAGTCTTGCTTGAAAGGTTTGGTCCTGGTCAGTTGAATGAGCTGTTAAAATCACAGACAGTTCCCATATCACCCGTTAAAACCCCACTTCCAATCTGCTCTGCTTCCTCCTGCTGCTGATTCCTCTCTTGTAGGCCATGCCAGGTATTCTTAGCCAAGAAGGCAGTGCCACTGGAGAAGGTCACAGCCTTGAGGGATGGGAAGAGGAGATTCACCCCTGCCAGCTTCTCACCGCAGCCCCTACCACCTTTTTTTTCAATGCCATCATCGCAGCCCACCTTTAGAAATCACCGGTGCCTGGAGAACATCGTGTATCTGACATTTACATGCAACTCTTTCTATTGCTGATTTGCATAGTAAATATAAGCACACGTATAACTTGTAGGCAACTTTTTGGACTGTGAGCCATTTGCATTACTGTGCTCATTCCATATGGTAAAAGTCAAATAAGTTTAATTAACTTTTATTCCAGAAATCTGCAAAGCCCTATTAAATCTCAGTTGAGGAGGACGGGGAATGGACAACTGCTCTTTCACATGGCTATAGGTAGGTAACATGGCTCCTACCCACATGCTGTGTCCAAGGCAGGGAGTACTACCAACAGGTAAGGGGAAGAATCTGGGAGTTAGTTAGAATACCTGTATTCAAATTCCCATGGCCAAGACTTTTCTGGATGTTAATTTTTAATGTAAGTGTAACATTACTCATCTTTCCTACCTCCATATGTTGCAATCCTTAGATAATCAATATGTGTAAAGGTGCTTTGAATTACTCAGGTAGAATTCACTATGGTCTATTATATTCTGTTAGTACTTTGTAGTTGAGTTTTATTGCCACAATCATTTCTTCATCTCTGATTCCACGTATGGTAACTCAAACCGGCATATTTCTCCTCTAAGTCACTTCTGTCACTCATGAGGTCTCTTGGATCTGTGTATTTAAATAGTTCAAATAGGGAAAAACAGCAATGTTTTGACCTTTTTTTTTTTTTTTTTTGAATGTGTTTTGGTATTAACTAGTAGCAGAAAGCTTCCTGTGTTAGGCAATAAAGCAAAGCATTTTTTTCCATAAGTGGAATGTCATGTATTATCAAACTGAGTTCTCCCTGTTTCTAATAGTCTTCCCATGTGTTTATTTAAAGGGTCTTACTGAATCACAGCTCGAATATTTTGATCCCAATTTGTTTTGAGCCTTTTATTAGATTTGGGTGAGCCATAAACTGGAATCATTGTTATTATTTATTAGTATGCTGTTCCAGTGGTATGCATGTGGAATAGAATACTAAATATTTAAATTGCTTAGATGACATTTACCAGAATAGTCACCACAGTTTAGTTAACAGAGAAGCTATCTTGTGATATTTTGCTTATGAAAACACAGAATAAATCTCTCAGAAGCGAAAGTCTGACATTTATTATCATTCTTTGTTTATATTCTGTAATTTAACATTCCAAGGTCTTCTCCAAGATGTATGGAACAGTTGCATTAAAATCCATACTCAAGTTACATTTTACACAAACACAGCTTAAGACATAACATTTAAACTCTCTACACTTTAGGTCAGGCTTACTTGCTCACCATGTAAACAGTGTTATACAACATGCTCAGGATTTATATCCCAGAATTTCATGTTTTATAATGCAGACATTTTTTCAAAGTGCTGTTGGCTCTGTGTGTTTTCCAGTAAATCCTTAGAAATCCTCAATTCAAAACAGAAAAGCTTTACTTTTTTCTAACAGCTAAGAGTTACTCTGTAATAAAGTTTCTAATCACATTTATCCCTTGTTGACCAGTACAGTATCGCACCAATTCCAGAAGATATTTGGATGGGTTATCTTCTGGTTTGGAAACAACATGGACACACATTTTGGACACTGCTCCCTTGACTGTTTATATTTACATTTTGCACATAGTTTTATTAGAGCTTTGGATAAAAATGGAGAAAACCTTCACAAAATACACAAACAATTAGACATCTGTGACAAAACTTCTAGGGATCCTTGCAAAACTACTACATCTATTGTTTTTTTCAACCTTAATGAAGTTAAAATAAATTGGAAATGACAGAGAAATTAAAAGACAGCAAATGTGACAGCTGTATTTACAGAGAACAGCATAGACATACACTGTAATTCTGTGTCCTACTTAAAGGAATGACATCTCAGCTGTATTCTCGATTGCAAGTTATCTTCAAATGTCACCTCTCTTTTTCAGTTTATTTGAAATCTTTTTTACTAAAGTCTCTTTTCCCTTTGTTTAAGATACAAGTACTCAGTTCTTCAGGAAGAACACAAGTTAGCATCAGAGAGAATATTCATGAGGGCTAATCTCTTCCCCAGCTTCTTTAGGCGAAAAGAAAGAGAGGAAGAGACAGAGACAGACAGACGGATTCTCCTTTGGAGAATGACTCAAGAGAGGAGCTTAATTTAGACTGGTCTCTGTGTTTAAAATTAGCCATTGTGAATAAGCCTTGTTTATCCACCCCTACTAGTTCTGAGATGATAACATTGACGATCTTTAAAGGTCCTTCTAGATGATCTTTAAAGGTCCCTTCCAACCCAAACCATTCAATGATTCTATTAAAAAATAAGAACAACCACTGTAAAAAAGGGAACCAAATACTAGCCTGAAAGAGGCGTATTCAACCGTGTACTTAATATAAGCATGGATGTAGGAAATAAAAATGCACAATACCATAATTTCTCACAAAATGAGAATTCAGCTTTTACTGTGATTCCCCTTTTAAAGAAATCGGGCCTGATCATCTTTTGCAGGGCATCAGCTCTGAAGCATTCAGTCAGATTGATCTACTGTATTACCTAAAGATATATAGGTTTTCTGTAGTCCCCATGGATTCATGGAGCTAAAAACCTACCTCATTGTTTGTTCAGTTTGCAGCAGTACATCTGCTTATTACTATGTGACATAGATTGTTTCTTATAGAGTAGTGACACTAATTAATCCAGTATGTTTAGAAAGAAATTGAATTTCCCCATTAGTATGAAAATCTAGGAAATATTTTTTCTGTAGTTAAAGTTTTACAAAGAGATAGATTTATGAAATTCAACAAATATACCTGCAAAAAGAAAGAACTGTTCACTGGATTACTCAACTGCTTATTGTTCAATAATCATTAAGACACCTTTTATTTTAGTATCCTTAGCTAGTGAGAGAATTATATGTCTCCTTTTTCCTTTCTTTTAATTTCCCATGTAGGTAATACACTGCTAATTTTCCCATTAGCAATCATAACTGTCACATTGTAAAATAGTAATTAGCGATTGTAGAATAAAAAGAAGTCTTCATTTACTTTTACTTCTCGCTGACTTTCACCCACTTTCTTTGACAGTTATGAAACTCAAGCTCATAGTTCTACTTTATGAAGTTGTTTCTCCATACCAGTAACCTAGTTAGTAGAAGCACAACTGGACAGATAATGCTCATTAGATACTAAAGCTGAATATCCTCCATTCCTTTCCTTTGATTTTTGAGGATAAGCATTTGACCCTTTCCAATGCCTTTAGGATGAGTTCTCTTTCAGGTTTGACATATTGCCCATTGCCCTACTGGGAGAACTACATGCCCGTGAGGGACAGCAACTGGACTACTAAAACCTCTCTGGTCACCTGAAAGGCCTGGCTATATTGCAGAACATGTACAGTGCAGTGACGGTTCTGACCTGACACCTCATCTGAACATCACCAACTATTTTCTAAAGAAGCAAAACACAGGCTGTGCTGCGAAAGCAGCCCACAGCTGGGCACAGGGCAGGGGCTGGCGGCAGGCTCAGCATGGGGCTGTCTGCTCGTGAATCTGGCGAATGGGGCTTCCTGGCACCATGTCCAAAAGGGGTGAAAGACCCACTCTGCCATCTGCAGCCATTTCTTGTAGGGACTCTGGTGCAGCACCTCTACCCAGCAGAGGACGTTGACTATTTAACTGGGAGGGAATGTGAAGACCCAAAAGCAGAACATCTTCTAAGGATAACAGATTGACCAGCGCATCCGTTTGTCAAAGATAGGCAGTGTGTAGAGAGGAGGAAAGTCAGACTATCAGTTCATCATCCAGAGAAGGACTTGACAGGGACTATCACAGCTGTGTAAGGGGCAGAAAGGATCTATTTTGCTACCTAAGCGTTACTACAGTTAATTAAATTCATTAGGTTGTTTGGCTTTGTTTCCCTTCATGATGAATTCCTATTGGCTTGAATTCAGTTGTTTAACCCATTTCCTGTGAATAAGGAAGATGTGCTCTTCCTTAAGCATCGGGACAATGCAATTTACTTCTATAGAGGGCCGTCTGCTGATTTAAGCTGCAGATTTTGTGGATTTTATGTCTAAAAGCTGATTCTCATCCCATGTTGACAACGCTTGGTCCCTAGTTACAGAAGCAAACTCCAGGAAAGACACAGCAAAGGATGATACTCCTTTTCCATTTTATAATCCAGTGGCACTTTCTCACCTTGAGTTTGCACTCATCTTTCCTTGCCAACTTTTCTGATAGAATCTGGCTGCGAGAGAGTTACGAACTGATGATAAAGGTCACTGGATAGTTATAAGGCAAAGAAAAGTTGTGTCTGAACAGCTCTCATGAAGGCCAAGCTTAATATGAATGCATATTTGATAATTATTTCAGTATCAGTCACCTCTTATATTCTGCAGCAGGCAGAATATAGAAGATAATTAGGTTAGAAATCCAATTGCTTCTAGCATGTGTTGCTCCGTGAAATAGTTAAGAAAAATTATTCTGTGTAGTGGATTGCTCCATAATTGTCTACTTCACGTTTCCTGTGTTTTCTTCTGATACACTCAGTACCACTCACTGCCCAGTGGTTGGAACATAAGATTGCAACGGATACTCATTTTAACATGATACTCGTGTTCCAGAGAAAATGCAGTCCCTGAGTTTCTGTACTGTCGTAGCTCAGAAGCCTGATGTGTTGAGGGGAGGTTATAACTTTGCTAGAGTGATCATCACAAAGATGTGTTTCATGAGAGAAGTTAGCTTCAAAGAGGTGTTTGCTGGAAGCCATGGCAGGCGATGATCAGCTAGCAGAAGGGAACATAAAATTGTAAGTAGGGACAGAGTCTTGCAACAGGGTAGGGCTGTCACGGTCAATAGGGTTTTATGGAGTTCTTGCTACACACAACAGGGACAAAGGGCATGGCCAAGGACAGACAAACGACAAAAAGAAATCAGTTTTAAAAGAGAAATTAAAAAGGGGAAGTCCATAAGAAATTAGTTGGCCAAACCCAGCATAGACAGATATCTCATCAGGGAAGAAAATATTAAAAATAATCTCCTTTTTTTAAGGAAAATTTCATGAAACAT
Source organism: Leptodon cayanensis (assembly GCA_027564655.1). NCBI lineage: Eukaryota > Metazoa > Chordata > Aves > Accipitriformes > Accipitridae > Leptodon > Leptodon cayanensis. The sequence goes on from JANXJC010000013.1 coordinate 6,346,706, forward strand.
AAAAAACAGCTATTTTGCAGAATGCTTCATAGAGAGGCTATTCTCAGGTCAGCCCTTTTTCTCTTGCATGCAGTTGTTCGGTAATCATCTGCTGCAAATGCTTCGCAGCATATGGTATTACCAAAAATGATGTTTCAGATCCAATAAAGAAAGCCACTTGCTGTTCTCGAAATGTCATTCCAGACAAAGCAACTCCAACTCAGTAGTTCATAAAGCATCAAAGGCTGCTTATTTGCAAACAATTGCTGGGAGTTAGTATTTTATTGCCTGCAATCCATGTGCAAGTTGGACCGATATTACCCCAGTTTGCAAAAAGACTGCACTGAGATGATCTTGACGGCAATGTAACTTTCCTTATCAGGAATGTCAGTGGATTCCAGAGCAGGTGTTGGTACTAGTCACTTTAATGCTTTAATTCCTGTTCAGACACCTCTGGAATATTCAAGTAACCAAATAATTTTTCTGGCTGGAGGGATATTAGGTGCCCATTCTAATTTTGTATTTCAAATGTGAGATGTCTGTCTTTTTTCCATGTGCAGAAGAGTGCACAGATGCCCCAGACTTTCCACGGTATTTAGAGAAAGGACTGTAACACCTGTTTGTATTATGAAGACCAGTGACTGCTATATGCTGAGCTAAGCTTTACAGTTCCTGCAAGGAATTCCTTTCCAGTGTGCACCCTCATCTTCACAGCACTTATTTTTTCAGGAAAGGGGATCTTCCCATATGCTTTCTTCAGGAATCTGGTTTTTGACACTGTTAGAGGCTGTTTTAAAGCTTGAACAGATTGTTCCATGTTTATCTTATGTTTAAGTAACCTTGTTTTTAAAACCACAGCCCTGTAAGATCATTGCCCTCCAGTGACTTGTATTCTCTTTGAAGCATTTATTTTCGGATTAAGTCTCTATTGAGTCAGAAACACAAACTCCTGTTTTGTGTAATGTATGTGATTTTTCAAACAAAGTTTCATATTAGAAAATTTTGCCTACTCCAAAAATGTAGAGGAAGGGAGGTGTAGGATTTTCAGAAGCCACCTAGAACATCTGCATGCCAAGTTTCCATTATATTTAACAGAAATTTGGCACCCTGACCCTTCAGGCATGGTTGAACACATTCTCTTTACAATACACACTGCAGACAACTTGCAAATGTTTTGCACTAGAGCTTTTTAAAGTTATTTTTCATAGAACATAATAATTTTATGATTTCTCCCTTGACTGATGCCACTTAGACAGCAGAAAATATGTTTGTTCAGACTGCAAAGATAAAATCACATGGGGAAGCATATTTACAGGAAGTTATTATGTTCATGAGACTTTGAAAAATATGGATGTTTCCTAGAGACACTTTCCTTGCTTTGGAAGTGTCTCTAGTCTTAGAGCGGAAGATGACAGACATGTAAGAGCACTCCAGGCTGCCATCACTGTCCTCTGATCCATGTGTTTCCTCGTGGCCTGTAAGCACTGTACTCTTCCAATGGAAGGATTTGAGAGATTTAATTTAGAGCAGGACCCACAGCCATCCCAGATCGCAAACCGGTATCTCATCCTTTGGCTTTTCAGCATTTGACTTCTTTCATGACAAGAAATTCTTCTCCGAAAAAGTTTAACTGATAGAAGTCAATATCATTGCACCAAAAAGTTTTGGTTGTGATGAACCAAGTTTCTTTACAGAGATAAAAATGTCACAGCAACGCAAACCCCTTTCATGCGGTTTCTTAGAAAGAGCCGGTGGGAATCTCCTGCATGGCTAAGCGGTAAAGGAGTAAACATACTGGGCCAGTAAAATTTACTCAGTCTACGTACATAGAGATGCTCACGATATACACACGTTGCAATGGGCTTGGTCCTTTCTTGGTTCTTCTGCAGAGCAGTATAAGTGCTCTGGATGGGAAGTGGTGTGTGGAACGGACCTTCTACGAACCAAAATGAACCCTTACTCGTGCCTGGATTTAAGGGCAGCTGCTCTGGTTTGGCTCTGCTGTAGCTAACAGTGTGTCATATATGTCAGATCTTGTAAAAGGTTTCAGTAAAAGCTGGGAAAGCTGCCAGTAAAACCAAGTGAAATTTACAGCCTTTCCCAAAGTGCTGTTGCTGGCCCGACCTACACGACTCACAGCTCTCCTTCACCTCTCAGGCCGATTTCAGTTTTGCACCTCGGCTGACCAAATTTTGTGTTTCCTGTCACGGCATTCACACAGTTCAGTACGCACCCGATGAAGATGAGTATCTGAACTCTGGTTTTCATACCATAAATGGCTCTTAGTTCGTTACCAGTGCTCACGCAACATGGTGTTCTGCTAAGTCAGTGTACTTAGGGGAAACATTTTAGCATGTCGTTCAGGCTGATATATGCAAGACGGGAATATTTTCCCCTTGCAGATTTAAGAGAGGAAAAGGCTTCATCAGCCAGAACCCCATGAATGTTCAATGGCAGTTTAACAGAAGCATTGCACTGCTGGCTATCAGTCTGCGTTCAGTTAAAACTCTTGGCCTCAACTTGGACCTCAGACATAAAGCTGGATACATTCTTTTGATTCAGTGAAGGTTTATATCAGACATTCAATTACACTATAGCTGTGTTCCTTCTTGCTACCTCATGCTCGCACACAGGGTCAGCCTGACACCCACATGCTCAGGACATAAGAATGTCTTCCATTTTTTTAACTTTTTTTACCACGTGTCACTGGCAGTCATGTTAATTCTCCATTAGCCTCTGCAGCTCTCACCAAATGCCTTCAGGAAGAGACTGCAACGGACCAGAAGACCAGTCGTTGAGTGAAGCTATCTTTACAGTGTTACAGATTTGCTGGCTATGATTTCAGCTCAAGTCTAAAGGAAGTTGGGTTGGGCCCAGATTCCAGTTAACTCAGTGGAAAGAATCTCTTTGACTTCAGTCATCTTTTAGTCAAGCCTATTAACCGTAAAATAAAATGTTCCTTTTGTACAGACACGACAAGGACTTACAGGTTGCTTGGCTGGTTTGTTTCTTATGTCTCATATTTCTTATGGTCCCTCTTAGCAAGGTTTTGTAATATTGCAGATATGCAAACATTGCTTCAAAATGTTTCTACTACTGGAAATGCATGTTTCCTTAGAAAGATTACATGACATGGGGCCATGTTGCTTGTTTCAAGATCTGTAAGGTACATTGCCTAAGATTAATGAGTATCTGCAAGAGACGCCAGTATGCAGATTGTCCACTCACCATCCTCCTTTGTTCACAATATATGTGCCTCCAACTAGACAAGCCAGAAGTTGTGACTATTCTTAGCAAACAATGAGAACTAGCCCTTCAAAAAATGTACATATGAGAGGAAAACTTGTTTTCCTGCAGGCCTTGGTTCACCCCTTTCACTTGCAATTCAGAAGGGAAATAAACTCCTAATTTCTTCCATGTTTGTTTTCTCCTTTGTGCTTGCTCAGACCATGCACTCCCTCCACTGGCATTAAAACTATTTAAATTCTTCAATTCGCCTTCTGACTCTCTCTGCCCACCAGCTTTGCTCCAAAATAAATGCACTGTTATCCTCTAAGTGTAGTTAATGAGCACCTCAGAAAGAATTCAATGGCTTTGAAAATGAGCTTAAAAAAAGGCCAGTTGACTGCAGGAAAAAAACCAAACCAACCTTTTCCTTCATTCAGTTTTTCCTCGGGAAGGCTTTCATTCCACCTCATTCATTTCCACACTAGCTGAATGAGTCCATGCTTCTGGGTCCTTCTAGGTTCACGTGGCATCCTTTACATTCAAGACATTGTATACAATGGCTGTTCCCCAGCAAACTTATGAGAAGGACATAAGCAGTAGGGGTCAGGATATATTATTTAATAGAAAACGAAACAGGAAATGAAAACAAATTTCTAAAGCAGATGGGTTAAAAGATGTGGAGACAGAAATGAGCTGTGATGAGAAAATACAAATTAACATCCTTGCAAATAATCTCCATGATCAAAATCATGACAACCTTGCCTTCAATATGACCTTTCTCTCCCCTCCCCATATTAAAAGGCCACTGTTCTTTTTCTCTCTAGAGCATAATTAGCCTAAACTCAGCAAAGGAGAATGCTCCCTGGCTGCCAGGCGTGGGTGAGCACTTCGGCAGTGCCCTGGCTGCGCGTCGGGATGCGGTGTGGGCGTCCAGCATCCACCCGGTACGTGCCAGCTTCTGCTAGAGAGAAACACAGGCTCATGGCAAGGGGCCTGTAAAAAACTGCTCTAAGTCTGCCAGGCAGGATAAGAAGGGACGGCGGGGCACACTGCGGAGCAGACCTGCCTGCAGTATCCACAGAGGCAAAGTATTCCTCTCCATTCGCTCCCAACATTTTGCCCTGAATAAGAGAATAAGATTAAAAGGAATGGGAAAATCCTCATAGTGGGGTACTATATTCTGCTGGAAGTACTCTTACGAGACCCACAACCCGCAGATGCAATACAGTTTAACAAAGCTGAGAATAGTAGGCTGAATAATTAGTGGGTTGAATAATTCCTCCTTGTTATTGTTTGTTGATTGCTTTTTAAGTCCTCTAGTGAGAAGGCTGAATAAAAGGACGACAAATTGTGAAAAATGAAAAAGCAGAGAGATGGTGGTCTAGGAACAGTCACTGAATGAGAGGGGCAGACACCAGCTGGTCAAAATTGCCACAGCTTCACTGAACTTCACGGAGGTATGACAGCATTACATAAGGAGTTGCTCAAACTATTACTTAAATAAGTAATAAAAACATCTAGTATTTATTGGTAATAATCTCATAGGAAAGTGCAAATCCTATACAATAGTGGGTGCTGATAAAATTAACAAAGGTGAGAAATTTAAACTGATTTATTTATTAAGATAATGATGATAATTATTCTTCTCTAAGGGAAGTAGGACTTGTGAGACAAAGTATGCTGAATCAAAATGTGAGTATCTTGAGTAGAAAGGTAAGACTACCTCTCCGTATTATAAGCAGACTGAAAATTCATGTGAAATTAAAGTGAAGATGTTGCACGTGTCAGAATGACAGAAGACTGATGCAAAGGTATACGCAGAACGTAGAACTATGCACAGAAAACAGGATGGGCAGCTGTGACTTGGAGTTTAATTTTAACTTGTTCCCCATCCTACATGAACACACACAGAAAAATAATATGCAGTTAAGTAAAGCAGCAGCTCATTTAACACATCATTCCAACTCACTATGCTTTTGCTTACTTTTACAACTGCCCCAAATACTGTTCCTCAGCCTGTTTTCAATCAGATCTAAGTCAGTTTAAATTGGAAGTGAAACCTAATGAGATATAGAAATGTTTCTACAAATATTTAACCTCAGACTCAGGCAAATATTGAGTTTATTCTCCTAATTCTGAAATTCTGTTTTTAAACTATGAAGTACCATCAGCTATGTCTCTTCTTTATAATTGTATTCTGCTCATTTCTTGTGGTTTTGGCTTTCTGGAAGTTAAAAACAGGTGGTGCTTTTGACTATTTTATTTTCCTTGTTGAAGACACTTCTGAGAAGACACGTCTCTTCAGTGTAATCCCTGGCTTGCACTCTGTCTTCCATCTCAAAAGCTAACACAGCAAGCCCAACACGCCTTCCACTTCTGGCCAGGGACTAAAAAGAAAAACAGCTTCTCTGAAACTAATGTCTTCTTGATTTATTCAAAGGGCTTCCATGATCAGAGAAATCTATTAAAATAAAACATACTACATACGTCACTATAACCTAAACCATTTCTTCTCCTGCAAATTAAGACAGACTCCACTCAACACAGCTGTCCTTCACTGGACAGCAGGGTACTCACGAACTCACTGCAGTTTCTGCCTCTGCTAGCATCTTCCTCTCAAAGGTTAGTTTACACCAGCTAAAAACCTGATTTTTTTTTTTTTTTAATCTCAACGTTCTGAACTGTATCAAAAAGTTACTGGGCTGTCACTTGGAAGCTAACACTTCATGACTTCAGGTTATAGCCCCTTAAGTATTTGCACTGGACTATGCCTTCTGTATATAGTGTGCTGCTTTCCTGCTCATTTCTCTAAAGTCCATTTTCAAAAAGCATGTGAATATTCTCATTTTTCTGGAAATTAACATAAGTAGGCATAGCTTAACATGTCCATCTTTACAAGCAATTCATGTATTTACAAAAAAAATTTACAGTTTAATCCTGCAGTCTCACCAGTTTTACTTCTGCAGGCCTCAGATTTGTAAAGATTTGGACACACGCTTAACATTAGCAATTAGAAGCCAGCATGTACTATCATGCACTTACTAGCAATCTACATCATTTCAAAAAATGATGAAAATATTAAAACACTTTCTGAGTTTTTTGCTCTATGCTACATGCACTTGGAAATAACTTCTGCTGGCTTTGGGGGGAGCCACAGGCCAGTGGCTGAAGATGCCACTGCACAGTGTCTTGCACAGAATTCCTTTTCTTGAATACTCATGCCAATTTTTAGTGTTGAGGTCAGTTAGTGACTAACAGTGGTAGTTAAGGGGACCTGAGGAATCCCCTTCGCCAAACATATTTGAAAAAGAATCTCTCAGCCGAATATATACAGCAGCTGACAAAGCCTTCTTTGCACAGACTAGAAAACATTGATCTGCTCAATCACAAGTTCCATCTGATGAGCTATGCTCAATTAACTATTAGAAATTTTGAAAAGTTGGACGTAGTCTATGTAGAAATGTTTCCTCTGTCCAAATAAGTTTCCCATATCCACCAATGGCTTGAATCCATTGAAAATCACTCCAAAAGCCAAATGGCTTACATCACTCCTCTGCCAAAAACTCACAAAGAATTTTTGGCTTGATATTGAGTCATATATACTAAGGAAGACTATGACCTAGAAAATGATTGTGGTGTAGTGAACTAAAAATAAAAAAGTTCTTCAAACTCTCCTCATCTTGCTGTAGCCTTACCTTAAGTGGTGCAAAGATCCAAAATAAGAGGTGTGGGGAAAAAAAGTAGGAAGCATGAAATATCAGACTAGTTTCTTCAGCAAAAAATATTGCTTTAGAATTTCAGTCTAAGATTCAACTTTCTATAAATATATAGCATGCAGTGATAGATGAAACATGTATGTGCTAAAGATTAATTTGCACTCTTAGTAGTGTTTTCATTAGAAACAGTTTTACCCGAACTTACCAGCTAAACACATTTGCATTTACATAGCAAAGAGTTGGAAGAATATCAGGAAGCTCGACATGTCACAAGAAGTGGTAGAGATGATGCAGACATCTTTTCCTCTGAAATAATAAATAAACTCACTGCCTCAGGTCTGTGCTACAGCTCTTTGCGCTTGGAGGCACGTTCAGCTTCCGATAAATGTAAAATAAGTCAACAATAATTTGTAGTTCCCAAAGAATTTATGGCATTTTCTGTATGAGAAGGCATGAGAGCTGTAGGATGAGAAGTAGTGTGTAGATCTGACTAGTTACTCCAAGAATATTTTGGAAAAGTATGTGCAGATGTGCTCTAAAAAAAAAATAAATCCTTAAGTATACTCTCACAGTAGTACGGTTTGATATAGCACCATAGAAAGGAATGAATAACAGCAATTTAAAATTCCTCTAGAATCATTTAGAGTCTCTCATGCACTTGGTCAACAGGCAAAAGTCAAAGGGTGCTTAACACGTCAATGTACTGAAAAGAATCCAAGTCTTAGCCGGCAGCACATTGTAAGCAAAAAGGGTGGTCAGGAGAACATTTAGTTACATTAACGCAGACTCTCTCCAAATTCACCAACTCTCTTAATTTAGCCCAGTGTTTGTGAATAGCTTTTGTGAAAGCTATTGTGTACTTTATTATTTATTTCCCTTTTGTGTTTTATATACTGCTAAAATTTGAAATTGTTTTTAAAGAGATAAATTTTAAAAGATTACACATTCCTTGAAAGAGCCAGAAGAAACTAGCAATCTCATTTTAAAAATAGTAAAACTCTCTACTAATTCCAGTAAATCCAGCTTCAGATATCAAGTGATTAATAACTTCTATCCTAGCAGAGCCACACCTATTTTTTATCAGTTTGAAACCAGTTGAATAGCTGTTATTGTGAGACTTTTATCCTGAATTTAATATGCACTCAATCCTAATCCAGCACATTTTAGAGCAATACACAAAAAAATGTGTATATATCTCTCCTCCTTGTATCTGAGGATACCTTTTCATGGGGTTGTTTTTTTTTTTGGTTGTCATATGGAGGTCTGATACTGTTTAAAATCATAACATGAATCAAAATCATCAAAAAGACTTGACAGTATCTGTCAGCTAGTTATTATTTTGTTCCCATCATAAAATAACACATGCTTATTTTTCTATCTTTCTTTCTTTCTCCCTATTGACTAAATTGTAGCCAAAGAAAAATTGAACTGGTGCAATAGATACTGTATTTTTTTGATACAGGGAAAAACATTCAAACAAATGTAGCACAAGTGCAGGAAAAGAAAGAGAAAGCTAATTACTGCATAGTCACAATGTTAGCAAACGACCTTCTCCTGTAGATACAGAATCAATTTTTAAGCCAGAAAAGTTTCAGCATAAATTTACCTACAGTTCCAGTGAGCAGATTCAAGAGGCATACCTCACATTCTTGGAATTTGTCTTCCTGGAAATTTCCTCCTTCAGTGTTAAAGTGTATTGCTTTCTGTCCATTTTCACAGGAATACGGAATTTGCTAAAAAGAAAATATATCTGCTAATGCATGTCACCAGGAAACAGAAACAACTTTCCTGTACTAGACTTGCATATTCACGGTCCAGAGCTTGTGCATAACATTGTGAATTCCGAGGACCTTTTCGAAACGTGAGATACACTGATGTTAATGAGCTGGGGCAATTGGCGTAATAAGAATTATGGACTTAATACTTCTCCCCCACTTGTATGCAAGAATTCTTCTACATTACTGGCAATAGTCCTTTACCCTAGAAAGAGTCTCTTGCCGTGCAACAGTTTCTCTGTGCCTGGGTTGCCCAGCAGATATGGGGAACTGATCTAGAAAAGGAAGACTTTTATAACGAAGAGCTGTATTTGTAAAAATAAGGCAGCCTCCTGATACTTGTGCTCTTCTTTAGTCAGATAGAGTTGACTACCAGAACGGCAAGTGATTTTATGAGCTTCTGGCTACTCCAGGGGCCGTGGAGACCTCATGAATCTGCAGCCTGAGGGAACACTCGGAACTGTTCTGGATTGGCCCAGAGGGTAAATGAATGAGGAAACTTCGTGATGCAAGCCTGCGAGGAGCTCCTTTCTCTTGGCCTTGTCTCTACTTTGTCCCCAGGGAAGGGTGTTGATCATGCCCCTGATTTAGGGCATAAGGGTTTGGCTCTCCAACGACTGACTGAATATAACCTACAGTCTTAAAGATGGAGCTGAATTGAAAAGCTGCCAAGTAGTCAGGAGTGCACTGCCAAAACAGTCTGCTTCTTTATTTGGCATTTACTTTCTGTCCCCAAAAAGGTTTCTTAGTAATATGCTCATCTGCGTGCTCATAGCCTTCTGCTTCTTAGACTTTGGAAACACCGTACTGCTAAGCCATGTTTTAGTAAAGTGTCACGTAAAAACGCAAATGTAAGCTCAAATCAAAAGTAAGACAGATCTGTTTCAAAAGCAGCAGTAACAGCTATATTTATGTCTGTGCACCAGTGGGAATTCACGTGTAAAGTACTGCCCATAGCATGAGAGCTACAGCTTTGTTGGGGGTGTGAATGGATGCTGACCATGCCAAAGACTGCCTTAAGTCAGTAGGATTTCTGTACAATCTATTTAATCACAAATACCTTTAAACATAGTTTAAATTAAATCTTTTCAAAAGCCTGCACTTAAAACTTAGCCTAGACAGTATTTTGTTGAGTACACATTTTGAAGGGTTCTGAATTTCAGAAAAGGATCTTTTAAGGTCTCTGTAGGGGTTCTGGTGCATTCTGATACAGCATAATTTTGATATTTTTAAAGCAAAATTTCCAGCCCAACAACCCCCATTTTTTTCACAAAATATTCCTGAAAAATGTTCCCTTTCTAAACAAAGCTGATTTTTAATAACATTTTCATGAATAGAGTATCAATTAATTTTAAGAAAATATCTTTGCTGTCACACAAAAGGGGTTTCTCCGACATACCCAAATAAATTTTCTGTAAACGTATGTATTTTTTGTTAAGCTTTATAAAAGGAACTTGTTCTGTCAAGGGGAAAAAAACCCTGTTTTTTTCTTTATGCTGATCAACCTACTGCTTTTGAGAAGTTTTCCTCATTGGAAAATACTTCTAATGCTGTCCAAGGTCAAGAAGAAATTGCCGTTTGATGGGTGTTTGGTAGGCTGTGCGAAAGGAATCTGCAATCTCAGTTTAGTTCCCAGTCAACAAATGTCCAACACAGCTGTCGTTAATTGGCATTCTCGTTGGCAGCCTCTGCAGAGAGGGCAAAGGCTAATGTACATGGAAGCTGACCTATTTTCTGACTTTATTAGTAGTTCTGCAGAACAGGCTTCTCAGTGTGAGGAGGTGAACACTGGTTCTTACTGCTGTTGCTGAGGCTGTAGGCTTTCTTTGGATAAATAAACTCGGGTTTCCAAAGCTCCCAGTCTGGCATCTTTCATACATGCTAAAACCCAGTCAAAAAGAAATATTCATACAAATAGTAACTTGATGATACACTTTGTTTGAAATAAAGCATATTAACACTCATGCTGAGGAGGCTATATCTGTTAAGTTTCTTTCCAGAAATTTATTTGTTAATTAACTGTTCCTGTTTTTTTTTTCCAGGAATACTGTCAAGTAGATATGGACATCTTCTGCCGAATACTAATTCGCATTCTGTTATTCAGCTTTCTGTAATTTCTAGCACTCTTAACCATGCCGATTTTCCAGGCAACATTTACTGAACTTGATAAGCACTCGACAATGTCTCTGTAGGCTAACTCATAATAAAGTACTACTTCCTATCTACGATAGCCCATATGCCCATTCATTTTCTACATTCACTTTTCTGTAATAGAAAAAGTTTTCCGTACCGCTGATGAGCCTATTTATAGAAAAAGCAACCTATACTCCCTTCTGCTCCTACATCAAACAATTTGCTAAGTCTGCCCCAACCAACAGCAAAAGCTTTATCACAGGGGAGGATAAAAGAGAGAGAAGAGACGCTAGCTTTCTGGGTTGTAAATACAGTTTGCAATCATGGTATTACAGAATATTCACCCTTTAGCTTGTAAACTGAGCTAGATTAATATGGAAAAAAGTGGAATATGGAAACTGAGAGAAATTAAGCACAAAACACAGTGATGTCATTTCTTCCATGCATAGTACTTTAAACTGTGACACTATTGTTTTGCTTATAACAAAAATCCTAAACTGAATACAGAACACTACTCATTCACCAAGCAGATGTTGATATCACAGTCTAGAAGTAAAAATTATCTCACCGAATGCAAAGGACTGCACTTGTTTATTGTATTTCTCTCTGTTTGATGAACCTGAAGGAGTCACATTCATTGATTAGGAGGCATATACATCAGTGCAAAAAAGAGATAGACGTTGTGAAAAAGAATGTTTCATGTTCTTTTCCAATCCAATTCTGTCACTTTAAAGATTCCTTTTGAACTTAAAAGAATTTGTTTCCATTTCCTTTTACAAAAGGTTCATTTCCAGCTTTGTAAGCTTTAATTTTATAAGAATCTTTTTGGCTTAAATCAGCTTCTGAATTGGACATACTCATTTTCCTTTCACTCACCAAGCAGACAAGTACAAAACTCTCCAAGTTTTTATTAAAAGCATTTTTTTTCTGTTTATAACATAGTTGTACGGCTTTTAACATTCATGTATACTTTGGGCCATCAAGACTGTTTTTCATTGCTCTAAATGCGCTTGTTTATTTACCCTTTCAATAGTTTGACATTTGATGTGTTGAGTTTTCGCTATGGAAAAACATTAAAGGGAAATTACTCACAGTACATTGCTCTGGCATATTTTTCCCTCATAAAGCAGATTTTCATACACGGCAGACCTCTTGATAAGGTGAAGTCCAATAAGTGAAGCATATAGTTAGATCTTTTCAACGACTGTCATACCACATGGCAATATTCAAGGACAGGGTAACTGATCACTGGTCACCCACTCCCATCTCTCATAAATTTGTCTTTTAAGACTGTTTTATTTGTGTGCCACATAAGCACATGTTTTCAACTTGGAATGAATCACCAGTTAGGACAACATATCAAACCAGCTGAAATAAGCTTGATAACCTTTCCCAGCTGGAATGGATGAATGAAATATATGCCAAACCACAGCACGTGTGCTTTTTCCTCTTTGGTAAACACAGAAGTTTTATAACTATTTTATCAGGTTGCATGAAAGTTAGGAGAACAAACAAACAAAAAGTGAGCTATCCTTCATTGTATGACTAGATATGAAACAACGGAGCTTCAGCTAAGCATGCACACTCTCAATCCAAAAGATTTTATGTGGGCCAATTATGGCACACAACTTACATGTCCCAAACTGTATGTCTGGTCATCTTTCTTGTAGTGTACCTGTTAAGAAAGATTCATAAAACTATCATTCAGAGTAACTGAGTATTTGCATACATGCCCCCTACCTTTCTGTCTCTCTGTCTCTCCTTTTCCTTCAAAGCTAAGAGGTTACTTAGTGCTCCATGACAACAGCAAGTTGCCATAATTATAGACGGATGTCACAGAGGAGACAGGGAGTCAATTAGACAGGAAAAGGGATGACACCAACATTTTCAAAGGGCAAATTCCATGTACCCCATCTAGGTCTGTCATTTGCCCTTCACACTTTGAATGCCTGAGGTTTTTTCTTACGGTTTTCTCGAACTTTCCGGTTGCTTTATTTTCAATGGTTGCAGCTTCAACAGCAAGCTTTCATCACATCCATACTTCTGCTCCAAATATGGTTTTCAAGGAGAAAAACAGGGTCTAACCTCTTTCTCCAAATTTGTGTTTTCCAGGGATGATCAATGCAAAATGTTTTCCTATTGCAGAGGTGCAGCCCAGGACCCTCTGCCCTGCTGCTGATATACCAGCAGAAGTATTATTCTTCTTCCTGTTGCATTCATTACCTGTCATTTCCTTTTGATAATCAGAGTTGTCCACTATTTTAGATGCATAATCATTAGTATCTTTTTGACAATTTAAGCTATATTTGAAACTATCAGAGGCCTTGCCTACACAATGAGTTGCACAGCTTAACCTACAATCATTTAAAATAATTTTACTCGTGTCCATGTACCTGCAAGCCAGACTCAGCTTCCTCCAGCCTATCTTTACAGTTCTTGCGTGTGCTGAATCACTCTGGTGATGTTGATCTCTCCCCAGAGGTTGACGGTAATTAGACATCCATCTAGGTCTTTCCATTAACTCGCAAAAGAGAGACAGGATGAATTCAAACTTCTCATTAGTTTGAGACCAGTTTATTTCCACTGAATTTATATCACCTTCTAAAATTAATTTTGGACTCCTTACCCAGGGGTTTCTACCAGATTTGTAAAAACATTTTTAAAAAAATGCACATTGTTGTAGCTTTAGAGACCAACAAGGCCAACCTAAGAATATTTCTTAACACATTTCACAGAAACAAAAATTAGGGAGTAAGGAAAAAATATTTCTGTCATTCTGTCACAACACATTTACTGCATTCTAACACTAGTGATTTCAATACCATAATAACAAAACAAGCCTGTTTCTAAGGTGTTGAAATACATTCTTCCACACTGAAAGAACAATACTTGATTTTACAAAATAGACATCTGCTCATTTTCAACTTGTTCTCCTTCTTATTTGAAAGTAAATCTACCCCAGTCATTTAGAGGATTTGCTTTTTAAGCAGACTCTTCTGCTGTAGCATTAAAAAGGTTCAGGTTATAGAGGAAAGTATGCTAGTCTCATGTTGATATTACCAGACTCGATGAGATGACTGATGGTAGGACTATGCTAACTTGAGATCTAGACATTCTTTCCGAGTCACCAGCAATGGAGTTATTACACATGCACAACTCAGTGGACCAGCTTAGCCAAGCTAAATTTTATGAGATGGAAATCATAAGATTCTTCAGCTCCTCGAGAATTCAGACAGTAATTCAACATCTTGCTACAAATAAGTAGAGCTATAACACCCAAGTGTGATGTTGATCCAGCCAATTCAAAACACCAGTCCTTCTGCTAGTGGCAGGTAGAATGTGGCATCATGAATGCACTTTGGTAAGGATTAATAAAGCAATACTTATTTCAGGTTTGGGAGCAAAACATACCACAGAGACATCCACATGGCTTATCGGAAATTGTATGAAACAGGTATTACAGTGAAACGAAGGAGTTACCCAGGCTGTTGGAAATTAGACATGTGAATTTCCTGCAATTTATGGTAATAACTTACAGATATGCCACTCAAACTACATTTCTGTCAGATCTTGTAAGTTCAGCGGGGTTGGGTCTGGCTAGCAGCAGAATCAGAAATCTCAAAGGAGTATCATGCATACAGCATGAAGCAATGCTGACAGGTCAGTCAATGACTCTTTTCCCTTTGACTCTATAATGACACAAGGTCTCTCAGTGTGTAATGTGCCATCGTGTTGAGTTGGTAACATCTGAAGGAGAGAGATTTTCATTCAAATAAATAAATTCTGCTTTCTTGGCTCAGTTTCAACTGGATATATTTTTCTTCCCATCCTGCCCTCTGAAGAACTCCTGTCGTGCTGGAGCGCATTATGAAGAGGTTGCAGTGCTTCACCCCAGAGGTGGCCTGAACACCTGCAGGCTGTCTGCATTTGGTAAATTATTTACATTTTTACAAAAATGGACTTAATGACCAGATAAAACTGCATACCTTTTGACTGATACAATTTTAAAGTGAGTCTGGACACGAACCTTTGCTATTAAATAAGTTACATATCGCAACGTTCCTTCAGGCACTTAAATCTCATTGCATTGTTCAGCTTAAATTTTTTCTCCACTGCTGCCTTAGCAAAATCTGTTTGGTATTGATACTACCTATGCTGCACTACCATCTACCTTTGATCACCCAATTCCTTAAAAATATGGCTGCTCTGTGAAACACAGGATCTCCTTTTCTGAAGATAAATGTAAATCATAAAGGTTTTGGTGGGCAGGCAATAAACTCAAAACATGAAATCATGTTTCACATCTGTGTATCAAAAAATGTTAACCATATCCTACAGAACTGAAACAGGTTATTTTCTAAAAGTGACCTTTTTGTTTCATGAAGAAGGAAGCAGAGTACATTGGAAAGGAAGGAGTAAATACATGAAGAGCCAGAACTGGTATATAATTTCTTTTTGTCCTTCATAGAATTGTTACCTCATGCTACATCACCAACACTCACTACTATTCAGTACGTGCTTAGGATAAGGAGATGTATCTGCCTATATGGTAACGACAAAGAAGATAAGTGTGAGTGTGTGGCACCGTGAGAGAGAGAGTGTGTGTGCATGCATGTGCTCCCATACACACACACCAAATATATAATTGGCTAGCTGGGAATCCATAATTTTCAAAGAATCTGATAAAAAGGGAACATGTGCATAACAGACAGGTTTAGTACATGAGAAGTCATTTCTGAGCAGTGAAGAATCTTCACCTTAAAAAATTTATCATTTTTTCAGTGGTAGGAATGAAAGATTACAAGATTGGTACAAGCTGGTTGCGGCTGGGATAGAGTTAATTTTCTTTCTAGTAGCTGGTACACTGCTATGTTTTGGGTGCAGCATGAGAAGAATGTTGATAACACACTGATGTTTTCAGTTGTTGCCGAGTGGTGTTTAGACTAAGTCAAGGATTTTTCAGCTTCTCATGCCCAGCCAGCAAGAAGGCTGGAGGGGCACAAGAGGTTGGGAGGGGACACAGCCAGGGCAGCTGACCCAAACTGGCCAAAGGGATATTCCAGATCATGTGACGTCACCCCCAGTATATAAACCTGGGGGAGCTGGCCTGGGGGGGATCATGGCTCAGGAACTAACTGGGCATCGGTCAGCGAGTGGTGAGCAATTACATTGTGCATCACCTCTTTTGCATATTTCCAATTCTTTTATTATTATTATTGTCATTTTATTATTGCTATTATTATCATTATTATTTTCTTCCTTTTCATTCTATTAAACTGTTCTTATCTCAACCCACAAGTTTTACTTTTTTTTTCCAGATTCTCTCCCCCATCCCACTGGGTGGGGGGGAAGTGAGTGAGCGGCTGCGTGGTGCTTAGTTGCTGGCTGGAGTTAAACCATGACACCAACCTAGTCACGTTGGGTTGGTGACACAGGACATGCTGGATTGCTGGTAAACAGACACAGGCAAACATTGAACATACACCAAATATGGAAGCCATGCTTACGGGATAGTAGATTCTACCCACGGTTGCAAATTACATCATTAAGCAATCCAGATGATGCAGGGGTCTAAAGAATTAATACTATTCTTGCCTTTATAAACAGAGAATGTTTATAATGTTTCAGCTCTCAACAGCATACCAGCAGACAGGCTACATTGCATCCACATCTGGCACAGGTGTGAGTCCAGTTGGAAAATTATGGACAGTTGGATGTCCACATTGTTGTGGTTTAACCCCGGTAGACAGCTAAGCCACACATAGCCACTCACTTACACCCTCCCCAATGGGATGGGGGAGAGAATCAGAAGGGTAAAAGTGAGAAAACTCGTGGGCTGAGATAAAGACAGTTTAATAGGTAAAGCAAAAGC
>JANXJC010000013.1:6363678-6378879 GCA_027564655.1 Leptodon cayanensis
CTCGCTGGTGGGGTGGGCTGAGGAGCAGAACAGCCCTTGGCTCTGGGTAAGCCCTGCTCAGCAGGAACCAAAACATCCCTGGGTTATCAACACTGTTTTCATCACAAATCCAAAACACAGACCCATACCAGCTACTATGAAGAAAATTAACTCTATCCCAGCCAAAATCAGTACACACATTTAAGGAAAGTTGTTGATACGTAAAATTATTCAAGGAAAACCCAGAAAAATGACAGGAGGATTGGAAACTATTTTACAATGAAGAACTTGAAGAAACCAATATACTTAGTCTAAGACAAAGTTAGTGTCCCAGTTACAGCCATAGAAGCTTTGACATGCAACAAAATTTTTCAATAGAGGATTCTTTGTCAGAGAAACCTGCAGCACCAGAACAGTCCTTGGATAGTGAAGTTAGACAAATTCAGCTTGTGAAAAAGTTGGAGGCTTGTTTGAGGGACTTTTTTTTCTTTTAAGCTAATTTATTGGAGTAATGTTTTGCTAACAATTATAAGAGCCCTTGTGGAGAAGATAAGACATATCGCTGAAAGCCATGCTCTTGTTCAAAGTAGAGAAGGCGTATGGCTGAAGTGATATAGGAGGTCAATTTAAATTATGAAAGTGATCCCTTCTGGCATTCTGGAAATGGCATCTTAGATTCAATCTTTCTCCAAGTGAAGTTTCAAAAGTGTCTAATATCAACATTAAAGAAGAAAATATGAAAATCTAAGCTTTACTTAACTGCAATTTACAATCCGGAGCCAAAGAACACATGGCTGCGACTCTCCTATGCCTTGTTCATGAGCCAGAGGCAGACAAGAACACCTGCACAGCATATATTTTTAGGAATTTTTTTATTTGTTAGTGTGTGATCACCTAAAAAGACCTTCCTGTAGACAGCTTTGCCTATCAGGAGAGTAGTATTTCTAGCTATTTTAAAAAGAATTCAAAACCAGATCAGGAAAGAAAACAGAAAGGAAATAATATATTTAAAATGCAGTAACAAAAGCCATATCCCACTTTTCTGATCTGCTTAGACTGCGCTGTAAAACCAAAATGGATGTGAAGCTTCCAAAGCCAGCTGAATTTTTTTTCTTTATTATATTCTGTATTGGAGTTTTATAGCTAAATCAAGGATGTAGCTTTTTATAACAGTAGTGACAGCAGTAAAAACTGCATAATCACATAATAGTTTAAGTGCCTTAATTTTTAAGGCAACAGAAGCTATGTTCCATCTCAAGAAGTAAATATAACCCCAAAGTTGCCTCTGAACCAAAGAATATTCAGCGGTAGCTTCTTTTTTATGATTCACCTTAAAGATATAAGGTGAGGCTAAGCTCCAGATATTCTACATGTAGGTATCCACATGTGTGCTAGAGATGTTCCAGGGCCCTAGAAATTCCCAAGCCATTGAGATTATTGACTGGCATCTGGCTGCCCCACTTCTCTCACAGATTCACATCTGGCCGTCCAACAAGGATGCATCAGACACTTTTCACATAGCATCTGAAATGACTCCAGAAGCCTAGGTGAGAGTAACTGAAATGACAAGATTACATTATAGTTGCTGGAGACCTAGCGTGCTACTCAGCCACCTAAACCTCGACAGGTAGTACCATCTGACACTTCATAAAGTACCTTAGTCATCTGCAGAGTGTAGGCAGGTATGATACAGGGGATATGTGGAACACCAAAACTGATATCAGGTACCTCAGTTTGGAGTGATCCAAGTGCCAAGTCAGTACAGTAAATGTAAGTGAGAGAACAGTTCGGTTGATAAACCATTAGGAGCGGAATTCAATTCAGTGTCAAGACACATAAATTAAGTGTTTACATGTAGATATATACTGCCATGGCAAATATCAGAGTTCCTATTATTGTCGCTGCAATTTAGTTAAGGTAGTCATGGGTGGAGCTTGGGAGGAAACTCAGCTCACCCTGGAGTAGATACTCAGTGACTAGTCAGTCTCTGGACTCCATCATGGCATCATCTTGTGTCATTATCACCGATCTCCATTTTCTTTCATGGGACCTTAGGCACAGTGTCAGTGGTACACCGACATGAAGACCCTTAGATTTAGGTGTCTTACTCTTGAACTGAATCTTGCCCCAGTATCTCAGTTTAGTTGCTTAAACATAGGTATTTGCGATGCCTCCGTGTAGCTCACACAGGTTCTAGCTGCCAGGCTGGATGGACTCAGTTGTGCTATAGGTCCTGTGTCATATCTCACAACATCAGATGGACAACTTAAACAGCACAAGACTTCTGGTTTTAGGTAGCTGAACCAGATCTAGGTGTTTCTTTTAAGGTGACCTGAATCAGCTGATGCTTGAAACCCCAGTGAGCATGAAATTTGTATCTTCGTAGAAGTGTCTGAGCCTCAAAAGGGTGAAAGAAATTCCAGAATAATGTTTCTTGCAGAATTTACAAATTTATTTGATTTCAGTAAAATTCTGACTGGAACCAGATCAAATTCAGATAAAATTCCTCTTGATTTTCTGCCAGTAGGCTCCACTCCTAGGATCCATCATGCACTCTCACAGCACAGGGCAAGGAGCCTTCCCTTTTCACTGAGAGTGTTGATATCCTTTGCTTTCATAAAAAAACCAAACTACAACCAAGCTTCAAAATATGGAAACCCTTCAGGAAACACAGTTACCTTTCTCCATGCAGTTCTGCTCAGCACCTTGTAGGAATGTGACTAATAATAGAACGAGTGTGTTTGAGTTCTGTTATTTCCTGTCTTTCTTGGGTTACTGTCATAAAAGAAATTAATGATAGATAAATCTGCCTGCAAAAATAGGCTGGAAATAGGCATTCTCAAGGGATTTCTAACATCTTTGGCTTCCCTTCAGGCTGGAAATACCACAAAAGCAATCTTCTGGTAGTGTTTGTATTTCAGCACATCTGGTTTTATGGCCCACTGGAACCAGGAAGTTTAGAGCACATAAAAATGAAAAATCACCTCAAGAAAGTTAAGCAAAGCATCAGAGGTCCAATTCAAATTTTAAGAAAGATTCAATTCCATTGTTATTTTAGCCTATGTGCTCACTCACCCGTAACTATTGGGACAGTTGCTTGAAACCTCTGTTAAATAAATATGTAATGGCATAGTACAGAAATGAGGGCTTCAAAATAATTTTCAAATGCTATTTTTTGCTAATGTTTGGTAGGTCATCGTCACCTTCTATTTATAGATGGCAGAAGTAAATCAGAAATAATGGATGCCACTCCCAAATCAGTGGTAGGATCAGTAGCAGTGAGGGTATTAAAGCCCAGAGGTTTCACTTCTATTGCCCTCCTAATCCTTAATTATATTCTTTCTGTTATCAGCCATTATGCAGCTTCTCTTCTGTCATATTCTCTTTCCCCTTCATTTTCTACTCACACTTTTCAGTAGGAAAATGCTTCCTGAAGATTGTAATGTAAACAAAACTACGGAAAGGAACAAAAATCCATTAAGGTAATCTTACACTC
Organism: Leptodon cayanensis; assembly: GCA_027564655.1. Lineage (NCBI taxonomy): Eukaryota > Metazoa > Chordata > Aves > Accipitriformes > Accipitridae > Leptodon > Leptodon cayanensis. Next base: position 6,367,154 of record JANXJC010000013.1, read on the forward strand.
TTACAGCATGCCTAGGATAAGAAAATACTTAATTTACAAATAGCTTCAAGCATTTAATAGAGCTTTCCATTGGTACAGAGATGCAGGAAGTTTAACCACATATATGGGTGTTTATTGTCTTCTAACTGAGATCATTGCTTAGAAAATTCTGGATTTCCAGTTTTTCAGTTACTTGCAGGAATCTATATACAATATGAAGTATAGTATTTTGTAGTAATGGATGTAGGAAAGGGCCTCAGAGAATAAAACCTGAAAGGAGTAAAGTTTCTCTAGTAAATTTTCAGGATTTGTAATGGTACCTATATTTTCTCTTTAAAGAATTTTGTTGCATTTTTCAATCACGTATGTCCACTTTTGGAGAAAGATTTTACAGACCAGAGGACCCCAAAACCTTTGATAATTTCTTTTTAGGTCTACTGTCATGAATTTCTAAGGCATGATAAACAACCCTTTAAGACATTACAGTGTCTGAATGAGTTCTGCTCCTCCCATTACTAAGAAGCTGAAAGCTGTACACCAAGCCAGCTCTCTGTTTTCCCTTGGATAAAAGAGAATCCACAAAAGTGTTGATACTTTCTCTAAAAAAAAGAAGTATTCTAAAATGCCAGCACTGATTTCTGTCCAATTTGCTCTAGCTATGCTGGGTGGTGTAAGGAAAGTTGTTTCTTCCCAGTGATGACCAAATGTTCCCATTTTGATGACCAGTGTTATCTGCAATCTGTTAGATGTGCTTATGCCTAATCAGAAGACAATCTAACTAACCGCATACAGTTAACAAGGTAACTTTCTCAGTGGGGGGATCTTTAAATATAAACCTCTGTGTTAGTTTCATGGATATTTTTACTACTTATTTTCAGAATAACTTACTGCATCACTGACACAGGTACTTCCACATGGAAATGCACTTAAACACCTAAGCTTGTGTTTTGCCTGCACATCACATGACATATGCCTGGCTGGCACCCAGACATTAATCTCTGTCAAGCAGGAAGATTCACCTGTGCTACAATCATGAAGCAGGAAATTTTCTAGTGCCAGTTTAAAATATGCCTCCTTGGCATGCACAACAAATTCCAGTATCTCATCCTAACTACTTCCACCTGACAGATTCTACAAGGAACTGAAATATCGACTCGATGTAGGTGAATCAAAATACGATTCCTTTCACTGCCATGTCAATCCACAGTTGCTGTGCTCTGAGGTTGCAGCTGTACTTTCGCAGGCGGGTTCTAACCCACTTCAGGCATTGCAAGCGCTGTCTGTAACTGAAAAGATGTGGCGAGATATTCCAACTTCTGCGGAACAATTTTTTGGTAATGTTTATCCTGTACATATGCATTTTGTTCTGTTTGTGGGATGAGAAAACCCAAAGGCCACAGACATTTCTGAGGTCAGTGGAGGTTGACAGAGGACGGGGAAAGAGCTGGCAGAGGAGGAGAATGTGTGTTATAATGGAGCTGGGGGTATTCTCCACGTTCTCCTGGAGCTGTGACAAATTGCTCCTCATTTTAAGACAGCCGGTGGCAGTGTGTGGAGTTACAGTTCAGGAAGCAGCTCATAAATGCTGGCTGAGGGATAACATTGTCAAATTGCTTAAGTACCTGAGAAGCCACAGCCACCTAAATTTGTTAACAATTCATTGCCAGGAGAGGAAGATTTGAGGATTGTTTTCAATGTTGTTTAGAAAAATGGTAAACTTTCTGTTAATAGAAAGACTTTCAAACCCAAATACTTAAGTTTTGTACAGCACTAAATGTCTAAGCCATTATATTTATCTTGCCTTCTTTCTCCAGCTTCCTCTCTTCCTTATTCTCCCCCATAATTAGAAAGGTAATGGATGGAAAAACTTAAAGCAACAATGTTCATGGAATGATTCTTTTTCCATTGAAGACACAAGGGAACCATAATCATACATTCCCAATTACCAGAGTTTCAGCAAGTGTTTGAAGAGATTAACATAGATGATCACTTAATGGTGTTTTCGTCATGAAATATTCTGGATAAAAATTCACAGAATTTCTGCTGTTCCAGGTGAAGAATGATTGCTAGCTCTCCACAGAAGAGGAGTGTTCCAGCAATAGAATAATAGAAGAAGGAAGCAATATTTAATCTCTTAAAAAAAAGAAAAATACAATTTGTTTACACAGACATCTTCCTCAACTGTATCTCTCTTTCCTGTTAAATGTCTTAAAGAAGGTGGTTGTAATGCAGTGTGCTAAAGTAATACTGGGGTTCTTCACCAGAGCTGGACATTTTCTTATTTGGAGATAGGTTTAGAGCCAAAATTGCCATATTTACAACAGTCACTGGTTTCCTGTTGATTAACATCACTTTTTTACCATTCCTACTTTAAAACGCATGGATTTAGAGATAAATCTGCAGATGTTAAACAAAGTTAAAATAACCATTCTGAAGCAACTTCTGTGTTTCTTCATGAATGTTTTGGAGTTCAACACTCAGAAAAGGTTGGTCTGCATGGAAGACACCCAGTGCAAGGTTCTCTCCTCTCTTTCCTCCTGCCCAATGTGTTCATAAGTACAGAAAGACAGGTTGGATATACCTTCACTGGGCTGTATCTCTACCTCATCTTACCCCCGATGGAAGATAATTCATCTTTAGCCAGAGAACAAGCTCCATTAGGTTTGGCTTTATTTCAGTTCTTCTGAAAGAGAATATAGTTAGATGTTCATATTTAGGAATTGAAGTTATTGCAGGCGAAGCTGTACCTACCAACAACCCACGATACAATTCTGATTGGGGAGGGTGGGAGGAAGGGAGTGTTAAGGAGCTGTTTTTTTTCCAGGAACACACCGTATAGTTTATGCCTGAATGCTTAAAGATAACTGTTTTCTAGATTTACTGGACATGCTGGAGCTAAGAGACCTTCATTTTAAATGGCAGAGCTGCTGATTGGATGTTCTTTATGACATAGTCTCTGTTTTGGTATTTGTTTCTGAAACCCTTTCAACAGATGTACTAACTTCCCAGGCAGGCTACAAATTGTTTCTGTTCTCACAGAATTTTCTGAAGAAAAGAAGAAAAAGGATTGAAGAATCCATTTTCATGTGATTTGTTGTAGTGGGAAGAAAAATTTTATCTAATAGTCCCCACCTTTGTCCCACCGTTCCTAGAAAGATGAGTGCAGAGCAAGCCTAAGGTAGCAGAAAAGCCAGTGATTTGAATAGACACTACTAAACTGGCATAAGAAAGTCTTGCAATTTGCATGTTGCTACAAGTCAAGTAGCAAGGCAAGTCTCTGCTTTTGAGTCTCTTCTCACAAAAATGAAGCAGTCAAAAAGCAACTTACCTCTCATGCACAATATTTCAGTGTAAATTTGCAATTTTAATTTACAAATTCTGCACACCGCTTACGAAGCCTGTTCATTCAGCCTCCACCCAAGCAGTGGACTTCACCCCGAATTTGCTTTCTTTTCATATTTTGATGCTTCTACTACTCTGCCTCTTAAGCAAGCCAATTACAAAAAGAATACTTAATCTGAAAAAGCTAAAACATTTAAAGTGTTTCTTTAAGTTTAGCTACTGCTTCTCATTTTAAACATTCTCTTCTCTATCTCTTCTTTACCATTGGAAGGAATGGCCAAAGAGAAGCTTGTAAATGTCAAAATGTTAAGGAATATAAATTGCATTTTTGAGATGTCAGTAGCTCACTCCAGCATGGCCTGCAGAATTGTACTCAAAGTGTAGGTAGATGTAATTCCACTAACACGAAAGAATAAGAATTTCCCTAAAGCCTTTCCCGTGCACAGGAAGAGGAAAACCATGGATTTTTGGTGATATTAATATGTGAAATAAAACAAAAGAATGTAAGTAACATAATGTACAGGTGGATGAGAGCAGAGAATAAAATGGAGCAGGTTTTTTTGATTCACCCACAATATAAGTGAGATTGCTTCAAGCACTGTCAGGAAAATATATAAAACTTATGTTAAGGCCTGGATAGCTGTGCTGTATACCACCTGAAGGGAAAAGGGAGCAAACATGTAAAGCCTATCCCAAATCTTGATGCAATGAGATAGAATGCTCTCTAGTTCTTTCTCTTAGTTTTCTACCTACAGGTTAGAGTAATGTCTATGAGGCAGGCAAAAAGCTGAAAATTAGTTGGCAGGTATAACTGTAGCTTTGCAATATCCTCAGCTCAACTTGTCATGGCATTCAGAGTCCCTGCTCAATGACATTTATCTTTTATATCAGTAGTAAAAGGTACAGTTTTGTGCAATGAAATATAAGTAACCAAATATCATACTTCCGGATGAAACCAGGCCAGTACGCTAGATTAGTTTTGCACAGAACGGTCGGCTTTTCTATTGATTCAGCAATCATCTGAGACTGGTTTAGTGCATCAAGTTTTAGCAAGTGTTTTGGCCCCTCCTGAATTATCTGTGAATCACAGTTTAGATGGAAGCTAAGTACCTCTGTCCCTGGACCATGATATTCCTGAGCTTATGGGGATCCAGGCTGAAAAGCTGGATTGCGTTTACGTGGTAAGGTTTTGGTAGCAGAGGGGTGCAGGAGAGGCCTCCGTGAAAAGAGATCAGGAGCTACCCCCATGTCAGACGGAGCCCATTTCACCCAGCTCAAAGATGGACCCACCTCTGGCCAAAGCTGAGCTCATCAGCGATACTGGTGGCACCTTTGGGATAACATATTTAAGAAAGGGTAGAAGATGCTGTGCAGGTACGTGAGACAATGATAAATGAGAAAATGTAAAAGAACCAGCCCTGCAGACCCCCAGGTCAGTGCAGAAGGAGGGGAGGAGATGCTCCAGGTGCCGGAGCAGGGATTCCCCTGCAGCCTGTGGGGAAGACCATGGTGAGGCAGGCTGTCCCCCTGCAGCCCAGGGAGGTCCACGGGGGAGCAGATCTCCACCTGCAGCCTGGGGAGGTCCATGGGGGAGCAAATATCCCCATCTCAGCGTAGGTAGGTGGCTATGCCCTGAAGGAAACTGCAGGTCCTGGAGAGCCCACGCTGGAGCAGGTTCCTGGCAGGAGTTGTGGCCTTGGTGGGCACCTGGCAGCCCGGCAAGATTAACCCACCACAAAAGCGCAGACTGATTGATGGATTGGTTTGCTGTTGTATTTCATGACTTCTGGCAATACTTTAGTGGAGGTGTCTGAGTTGGGTTTTAAGGAAGAGGAGGCTGAAACCTGCCTAGACCAGGATGTAAGCGCAATTGTCTGAATGCAAAAATTATTTGGACACCCTAAAACAGGTGTGGTCAGGACTTGTTCTTCATAAAATACTAATGCAAAAAAAATTGTAACATTTCAGAAAAGTTTGAAGCAGACCTTGGGTGGAGCAAGTTTCTCAGCTCCAGGATGAAATTTCCAGCTAAATCCAGAGAGATGCATGATAACCACACCGCTCGTCTTTGTTAACTGGATCAGGAAAAGCGATGGCTTTGACAAATGCCTATGTGCCCAGTACATCTTTTAAAAATCTGCAGATTTGGAGAAGTATATGACCTGCTTTTATAGATCCTAAAGCGACTTAAAGAGGGATACATTCCTATAGATGTTGGCATCTAGAAATTAATTGTCTAAGCCTGAAATATTTATCTAGGCTGTTATCATGGTTTAACCCGAGACAGCAACGAGATACCATGCAGCAGCTCACTCACTCCCCCCTCCTCCCAGTGGGCTGGGGAAGAGAACCAAAAAAAAAAAGTAAAACTCATGGGCTGAGATAGGAACAAGTTAATAACTAAAGTAAAATAAAATACTAACAATAATAAAAAAATGTAATAATAATAGCAAAATAATAATAATTGCAATGAAAAGGAATATAATTTAAAAAATAAAAAATAAAACCCAAGAAAAGACAAGTGATGCACAATGCTGTCTTTCTAGTCAAGAGAGAAAGTATTTCAGAGGGCTATTCATTTCACCTTAGTATGGCATAAACTAATTAAACATTGGCTACAAAGGAAGTTTAGAGTAATGTGGATGGAAATGATCACCCTTTGGCTATTTCAAAGTAGGTGAACTAAATCCCATCCTAGAAAACTTAAGATAAGGATTTCTTAAGTTTAACCTAGAATGAGAAATTCCTAATTCTAAACCCAGACAAAAAGAAATATCTGAAAAATAATCACTTTTCTTCCAATTTTCTGTGAAGTATTATCGCATTCCTTTCTCTTATAATGATAGTCTTATGGAAATCACTGTATCTTCTGTGTGTCACATTGAGCTCTGACTCAATTTTGCTAGTAATTAAAAAAAAAAAATTATTACTTTATATAGGGGGTTTTACTGCCTGGTAATTCAATCAAAATGAACAGGAGACAGAAAGTAAATTTTCCTATTCTAGTGCAGTACTCTTTGCTTCATAATCTAATGTCAAAGAATGTTATTTAATATTTTAATATACATATTCACCAATGCCCTTACAAAATAGCTTTTGTCATTATTATTATCAGGGGAAAAAAAACCCAACCTGGAAAAACAGCCTCACCAGGGGTAAGCAATTCCCGGAACAGCAAGTTTTAGATACATTTATTCCCTGATAAGAATACATATTTCGTAGAACAGAAAGATTATTCAGTGGAAACAGGCGAAATTTTTCTGGATGGGCAAGTCTATACTCAGTTGAAAATGTTTTCCATTCTGATTTACACAAGTATATGACACAAAGTGGAAAGAATGACTAGGACATCAATTCAAAGAGCTTGTTGAACCATAGTAGAAAAACACAGACTTTGTTATGTGAAAAACCCATAATACCTTCCAAACTCGGTTAAAGAATAGACTTTTGATCATTTAAAAAGGCAGCCCCGGACATTCTCCATCAAGGTATCAGAGACTGCTAGAACATGGCCTTGTCTGAGGTCCTCAAGGGTTTGTATGTGTCATCCTTGACACTCAGCATGGATGAAGCGCCACGAAGACGGGAAGATGATTCTGGCTGAAGAGCTACAAGTATGCAAAAGGTACCCAGTTGGTCTTTTAACCTAGCGCATGCAGAAGGATGCCCGAGTTTTCAAACTGCTTCTGAAAGCTGAGGATTAAGGGAACACTGTCCAAGGTTCTGTCAGGACAAGGTGAAAGCAAAGCTAGTAGAGAGGGTGCTGGAAAAAAATAGAGCACTCTTTTGTCGTACTAATAAATTGGTAGTCCAGGTTTAATCTACAGATGTCTGTATTTCAGGTATGTTCTTAGTCCTCTGTCTTATTCTTCCCCTCCAACTGGAAAATGGAGTCATAGTGCTGTTAAATGTGCTTTTTCCTGTACAGCTAAACAGGCATACTCGCATTTTTCTTGCACACCCAGGCCCAGGCTTTCTAAAGCCCTGTGTGGGGCTATTCCCGAAGGCCATTCACAGTGGATAGTCACCAGGCCTGCCCAACCATCACATGTGTGACTGGAGCTACAGGCTTTGATTTAGAGAGTTGTACGAGCACTTCTGTGCAAAATGAATGCCACAAGATTCCCGGCTCCGTGTGTTAATCAGTCTATCTGGGACGGCACGCTAAGGAATTACGTTACCACTGGTACTCAAACAAGCTCTGATCTCCCTCAGCGACGCATCACGACATGTTCATATCTCTTGTAACCTGGCTATTAGTGACACCACCCTTCTTTCCATGAGTCCCTCCAACAGTTTGTTCCAGCTGCAGACGTCAAGCTAAAGTCAAGAGAATTAAATATTTAGCCTGCTGGTTCATTTTCTCAGCAAAAGACCCACTGCACTGCAATCTATATCCCCTGGGGCCACGGTACAAAGCCCATTTCTTTGTTCAAGATGATTAGATGGGGTAACAAAGCTTTGAGATATATAACTTCCCTTCTTAGAGAACAGACTAAAAATGGAAACACGTATGTCTGACGATTAAGAAATTTAGTCTGAAACACAAATAATAGGCATCTTTTAAATATGAAATTATAGTCCAATATTTTCCTGTCAAAAATAGTAGACGCCTATTTGCTGTCAGTAGAATTTCACTGCATTGTATTAGGATGAAGTGCAAAAGTCTTGACCAACCTTCAGAATAAAAGTAATCTTTTTAAAAAAACTTGGGCAATCGAAAATTTTAGATACTATTTAGTTTATTTAATCTGTTTTTATAATTACCTTGCTTTCAGAAGAAAATACCACCTCAAATGAGGAAACCAGAATGCATCATTTATCAAAAGTTCAATCAAAATATCAATATCTTTAAAAATTTTTTTTTTTTTTTGAGAAATTTGGTGACACTCACTTTTCTCAGGAACACTTGTTTTGCCAAATCAGGATCTTTCAGACACCAAGATTTCTTGACAATGCCTCAGCTGACCAAATAGTCTGTGGAGGCATAAAAAACAATCCTTTTACAACCCTGAGATAAAACTTTTCCATACTGTCTTACTAACAGACTAATTTGACTTTTTCCCTACTCATACCTTTTATAAACAATGATTATAATTAGATATTCAATCTTTTCTGGTCTTCTTTCTCACACAACATGAAAGGCGAGAGCTGTTTTCTATTACTGGCTTCCATATGATATGCGTGGCAAAGTAGTCATGTTTTTTATTTCCTGTCATGATAGTCCACCATTTTCCAGTTCCCTTAGTTCTACTCACATCACATACAACATGGTTACATTTTCATTATTTGATTAACATCTTTGGTTTTCTTCTGTCCCGAAATGACAAAAATTATAAACAAATTATATTGCAAGCCCAGCTGTGTGGCTCTGTCTCATTTTCTCTAAATAAATGCTTTTAAGTTTTACATCGTTTAGCTGAATCTTTTATAAGGATTTTGATTAAACCTCTACAGTTAAGTATACTATCAGTGTTTTTTTCTGACCCCATGCTCCCTTATTAATGATAACAAGTAACTGCATTTTCATGCAATATTTTTCTATTGATAACCCCAAAAGTACAGATTAAAAAAAAATCAATTAGATAATCATAGACAGGGTAATACAGTTGCTGCACAAAAAAATACAAAACTTGAAAAAGAAAGTGAACAAAGTTGTCTTTTGCACTGTTCCTTTTCTGCAGACTTAATAAAAACAGAGAGACTACTAATTTAAAATGTAATACAGTTCACACATGCCTACAATTCTGCAGAGGAGCTGTGTTCTCAGGGCAATGAATAATCACAAAAAATGTGTTTGAATTTATGAGAGTACACAAAGGCTTTTAATGGAGAAAACCTACCAAGTCTTTATTTAACATTATGGGTAAAATGGGCTTTGGCCAGCTTCCAGATCCCTGATTATAGTCTACTGAATTTAAATGATGCATGCTGGATAAAACTCATTAGCTTAACAGAATTATAAATGCTGCATTTTATTCCTTGCTGAAGTATAAATGTGTCCTTTCTCCCTTGATGTGCTTTCAGAGTCTGTGTTCTGGAGATCCTGTTTTAATTGAGCTATATTTTGATTAAAGTAATCTCAAGACATTAAGAGGTGACCAAGTGAAAAATTAAGTGGCTCTTAAATTTTTCCAAGTATAATAGCTTTAAACATTTGTAACAGATGTTGGATTAAATGGTGCTGTCAAATTAATTATAGAAACCAATATCAAACAGTCTCCATCTTTGCTCTTTATGTTCCACATTCCTCCTTTTATCTTTCATGTCTTATAAAAGCTCTCATTAAATATCTTTTTCTAAGACAACACAGGACATGAGATGCCAATTTCAGTTAAATTAGACTTCAGAGACTTCATACTCTTTTTTTATATTTATAGGTTCATAAATCTTGACACAGCGTGATACCGTATTCAACATTAAACTAATTTACATTATAGACAAACTTCTATTTTGACGTACATTTTCAGTACAGTAAGCAAAATCTTAGTTCTCACACTTTACAAACTTCTTTTATCTATATTAAAATTGATCACCACTAATAAAGTCCAGAATTCCCTGTTAGGTTACGTGAGAAAGGGTTCATCTCCTCTCAGACAGAAGGGCACAGAGGTACAACTGTGTGCAGGGCATCACCAGTAACCCCATCAGCGACATGAGCCCCCAGCCCAGTCCTTCCCAGGGATGTCCTGGGAGATCCATGGTCTAGGGGGAAATCCATCACGATGAGTCAAGAGGCTCTCTGGCCGCATATACCAGCCAATATACCCGCATATGGGACTCATTATGGGTGCACAAGAGAATCTTGGTATTGTACAAGGCTTATTATAGGATGTTTGGGAGAAGAACCAAGGGTGGGGAAAGGGAGGGATCAAGGTGGTTTGTGGAGGAACAAGCATGGGAAAATAGATGAGGGGCTAAAAGGGGATGGTCACACGTAAACAAGGGCTGGCCAGGACACTTGTCTGGTCGTGTGTTTGTACAGACATGTGCCTGATCAGTGCAGCCTGACCTGTCTTCTTATGAAACTCCATTTCTATTTTCCTGGCTAGAAGGACTCTCTATTCTGCATGCATGCATGAGATTTAGGAGATAGTTACTGAAGCAGATGAAAGTCTGTGCTGGATACTGGGGAGACCAGAGGATCTGAGAGTTGGCTACTGGAGGGACCAAGAGGTCCAAGCCAACGACCGAGGAGATCGTGCAACCAGTTGGGTTGGTTCAGAGATCCACCCGTTTGCTTGAGCATGTCTGTGCGTGGGGCAACTGGAGATGGGAGGATCCAAGGGCCAGGCCCTGGGTAAACTGAGTCTGAGGCCAGCTACGGGAGAGATCCACAGTGCGTCGGTGTGTGTCGTGTGTGTTGGTGTGTAAGGCGGTCTATACGGGCAGCGGGAGCAGGGCTGTGGCCCCCAGCTATGGAGAGACCCATAGTGCATGCGGGTGGGTGTCAGTGTGCATGTCGGCATGCGAGGTAACTGGAAGGCCAGGAGGTCCAGGGCCAGGAACTGGGCAGGCGAGTGTCTAAGCCATTTACTGGGGCATCCATAATGTATGTATATATAGGTATAGATATATGTATATTTCCTATTAACTGGAAGATGTCATGAGGGGGACAGAATTGGGCCACATGTGCCATCTATGTTTGTGCCAATGTTTCTGTGTTAATTTCTGCACCCAGATATGTGCATACAGTGTGCACATATGCTGTACATGTGTGTATATGTGTGTGTACCTATTGGCAATACATGCCTAGGTCCAGCCACACTACAGGATGACTTGGGGACGTGGAGCTGTGGCAGCCTCACCTGCTGGGCTGCTGGATTTGGCAACTCCCATTGCATTCTGAAATATCACAAGTGCCATAAGCATGTCATCTGAAGAGTTTGAAAAATAAGATAATATTTTAAAAATAAGATATCTTTTGTTGATAAAGACAATATTTGTCTTTGTTATCAAGTAAAGACAATTTTTTAGTTGGGTGTTTCAGTCTTAACTATGTTAGTTTCAAACCTTTTTATTTAGCTGGATGTAATTCACAAATGGAAAAGGTAAGGAAGAAATGTGAGATTTGTCCATCATTTGAAATCTCCAAATTAAGATTGGGTGTTTTCTTGAAATATATACTCCAATTCAGCTACAAATTGTTAGAAAGAAGAGATTGTGAAATTATATAATTTACGTTATGCACTGGATTTGATTACATATATCCATTCCTCATTTCTGGCCATGATAGTTTGTCGCGGTTTAACCCCAGCCGGCAACTAAGCACCACACAGCCGCTCACTCACTCTCCACCCCAGTGGGATGGGGGAGAAAATCGGGAAGAAAGAAGTAAAACTCATGGGTTGAGATAAGAACAGTTTAATAGAACAGAAAAGAAGAAACTAATAATGATAACACTA
>JANXJC010000013.1:6378979-6436947 GCA_027564655.1 Leptodon cayanensis
GTTTACATGACGTCCCATGGTATGGAATACCCTGTTGGCCAGTTTGGGTCAGCTGCCCTGGCTGTGTCCTGTGCCCCACCAGCTTTCTCGCTGGCTGGGCTTGAGAAGCTGAAAAGTCCTTGACTTTAGACTAAACTCTACTTAGCAGCAACTGAAAACATCAGGGTGTTATCAACATTCTTCTCATACTGAACTCAAAACATAGCAATGTACCAGCTACTAGGAAGACAATTAACTCTATCCCAGCTGACCCCAGGACATAGCTGGAAAATATTTACTGTATAATCCTACTTCTGCAATTGAAAATCTACATGTAGGTTTTGTGAAACCATAAATTTTTGCACATTAATCACTATTTGTTCCCCATGTGTTTAACTATTCATGTATTTTACAGGAGAGATATTACAAATTTTCACTGGTCAGTGTTATAAAATATATTACCAAATGTCACATTAAAATTAATTCCATGCTTTACTGTTCACAGGATGAATACATCATATTTATACATGCTGCCATGCTGTATAATAACTTTGTCAAATTTTTCAAAGTATTTTCATATTTTAAGTGGACTGAGCTTGTATGGTCTGCATTTGCAGGCGCCCTGAAATGGCAGCTTTATAAACAAAGATATTAAAAGGAGAAAGGAACATGCCTTGTTTTTCCTGTAATTGAGAAAAGTTCTGCATGTCCATAGACAATGTCAGAAGTTGTGGCAGACATGAGACAGAACTAACTACATGTTACTGTAAATCCACTACATTTTCAAGGCCTGAGAAAAACAGTGATAATTTTTAATGCTTGAGATTTGTGTGGTAATCATTAAATTATCTGGTATTTATGTGATGAGTTGAAACCCATATGATAATACCTATAATAAACAACTGCTCATCTGTTTTCAAATAGGACTCATTTTTCACACTGAGATGCCTATATACATGCTAGATATGAAAACAGGTATTAATAAATATGAAACAGGCATCTTTTGCAATAAGTGCTTCTCTGACAACTCTACCATCCTGTTACATTACCTGTCATGTCATGTACAAATGCTGGGTTTGTAGCTACAGTAGAAATGGGAATAAATGCAAAAAAAAAATTAACAGATGGAAATATTACTTCTCTAGGCTGTCAAGTTATGTCTTCTACCACTATTATATCACTTTGAATGAAATTTTCTGTTATTGTCCAAATATTCTGTTGCATTTTCTGAACTGAAATTTGACACAAGCTCCCCAGCGCTCAGGTTAGCGGCTACCATACTGCAAGCCTTGTATTTGTTGCTGATATTGGCAGATTTGTTCCATGGCCTATGGATCTTGACCTTCTGTGAAAAGCAATAAAGGAATAAATATAATTCATCTCATAGTAGTCACACAACACCATAAGAATTTTTCCAAACTCTGGTGAATTTAGTAGGGCCACAAAGTACATCATCTAATCATGAAAATTAACAGGAAATAAATCAAAAAGTTACAGTTGGCATAAATGAAAACAGAAGGAGAATCACTGGGAACATAAAATGCTATTTTTTGTTTGTTTTCCTTTTAGTTTTTCTGTTTAATCTTCACCAAGGACAAAAAAAACCAGCAGGCAACATTTGGGAGAAAACAGTCATCTGCTGAAATAAGGCAGGGATTTATTTAATTTCTACATCTCCTTCATTACATGTGGAATTATTAAAAACATCTTCCTATGCACCTCCTGACTATTTTGGAGGGAAACATTCTGAGACTCATGAAACTGGGTATTGGCTTCTCATCCAGTAAGCTGAGACATGCCCAGTGGTGTAAAAAAAGATATGGGAGGCAGGATGCAGGTATCATTCCTCTTTTCAGGTTTGTTCTACCCCATCAATAGCAAGGTATTGTTCATCTTTTACATGGATGCTAAATTACTTTAACTAATGCAAAAAAACAGGTCAGTTTCTCTTGAATGATTTAAAACCCAAAAAATAGTTTATCCTTTGTTCTGAAACAAAATAAGTCAGTTTTCAGGCATAATCTGTGTTTCTTGTCACTTAGGAAAATGATCATTACAGTGAACAGGGCTTTGGTAGACATTAGCTGTGGTATCGTTTTGTTGTCTGGCGGTATGCTTAGCGATCATATAAACAATCCGAGGAGTTTATAATGTATGGTTGTGCAATTATGTAGAAACTCCAGGAGGGCAAAGCTTTCTCACACTGGTAGTGAGTAAGTGGAGCTGAGAGCTGTGACAGGGAGTTAATAGCCCTAGGAGAACAAGATGGGGCGGAGTGTTTGTGCAGGGTTGCTGGAGCACACTTTTGTGCTGAATTTTAAAGACTTCAAATACAAGAAGTAAAGCTGCAATAATACAAATTAAAGAAAATGAGTCATAGCTGGAAGAAAAACCCAAGTTACATCTTGGATAAATCATTTCAAATAAGAATTTTTAAAAAGGTAGAATGTAGTGTAGAATACAAATTTATACTGTCCCTTGGAAGATGGAAAAAGTGGTCCAATACAATTTTCCACCTTGCATGTGAGTTTATGCATTAGTATTTAGATTTAGAATTATCTTCAATACATTATTTCTACATCTGCTTATAACCCAGATTCTCAGCCTTCATTTCAAAATATTTTTTAATTTTCAAATGGAACACACAGGGTTTACATTAATCTAGCAGGATGGGCCAAAACGTTCCCCCAGAAGACAAAATATGAGGTGTTTGGAAATGCTTTCTTTATGATATTCTGCTTTACTGTATACATGGACTCTGGCAGATACCTTCCTCTTTCATTTTATTTTTTTTACCTGTCCAGCTGGAAATGTTGCTTATTCTTCCATCAGGAAAGTAAAAGTCCCTATAAGACAACTGCTATGGAAAAAGGATTTTGACAACTGCATCTACATACTTGCTATACCTTAAGACTAACAGTGGCTTCCAGAGATAGAAATGTAGGGATGCATTAGCAGGAAGAAAGGGCTAAAGACGCATCAGTGGCAACCTAAGGATGAGAAGAAGACAGCAACTGAGAGAAGAGGACGATGACGAAAACAAAGAAGTCTGTAATGCTGACTGTGCCTCCAAAGCTTGTGAAACCTAATATATGTAATACTTTTGCTGCAGACAGTTTAAGTGAGGATAGCACTGTGGGGAAGCTGCACTATTCCGACTTGTATGCCTCCGCGTAACCACATAACACCAATGTTTGGTTTTCTGTTGCGCGCAGAAGGGTAGTCCAAGTGCTCTTCCAACTTTTCAGTGTTCCCTCCCCACTCAGCACGTCCTTGTTGAAGGCACTTGCTGTGTGCACTTCTCTGCGCTGGAGTTGCAGAGCACTGGAAATTTTGAAATGGCCAGGTAGATAGTCTGGCAAGATTTGTTGCAGTCAGGTTTAGATGTCTACAGTTTAGATGACTAGATTCAAACTAATTTTATAGACTCTCATGCTACATAATGGAGAAAAATAAGTGCATCTACTAAGTGATTCATCTGACTGCAAGATAGACTTCTAAAATAAATCGAATGAATTATGGTATAGAATTGACTGTTTTTTTCTGTTTGGTTGTAAAGGCACTCAGATCTAGGAATAAACTGAAAAATCTTTAAACTGCAATAAGACAAATCCTATCCTCAGTATCTTGAAAAACATCAAATATGGACTTTGTAAAATATATCTATTTTCCCTTACTGTGACTTGCCCTTCTTCTATGCTACTCATGAGGGTTTTTGACCAAGACGAATGACTTCAAGGATTTTTCTCTCTAGACTGCTGTTACATTTATTTCTGTTGTTTCTGTGCAATAGCAAATGTCCTTTTATTTGCCGTTGCATTTTTGCAATGTGTGAAAGATATTCCATCCACAGTCTGAACACTGTGCCATTGACACAAGTACTGCAAAAGTTATAACATGGACAACTTGCTGCCTCTGTTTTGTTTCATACTCTTACATCCTAAAGCCAGTTTTGACTTTTATGAAGATTTCTAAATTTATTAGTGGCCACATTTCTCTCCTTTTCCTTATTCTATATTACAGTTAAAAAGAATACACCATTCTGCTCTCCCAGCAGGTGTCTCTCAGTTGCACTGTACTTTCCTGCTCTGCATTTATTTTCCCTTCTCCCAGGCACATTACCTTTCCAATAGCTAGTAATCTGAGGTGCCCAAGCCTTTGCTACATACCTCACTTTTAAAGCTATGCCTGGCTGTTCTTTTGCTGTTCCATTCAACCTCCTGATCAACCTAATTTTTGATCACACCTCTTTGTTTTATCACCTGCCTAGTGCGATTTTCATCTGCTCTTCACGTCATATACGCCCTAGCTAATAGTTTTCCCAAAGTCAAATTGCCTGTAGTTGGTCATTTTTCTTGTAGCTATTTTGAGCCTAATCGTATAGCGAACCATTCCCTCAGCTTGCCAACGCCATCAATGAACGCAGTGTTCTCTTATGAACTGTATAGAGGTAACTTATTCCTCAGAAGTTTCATCTAAGAGTGCTTTTCTATGGAGTTATTTTTTCCACATCCTGACATCAAAAGTCTCAAGTAACCTGTCTAGAATTTGTTTTCTATGGGTTTCCTCAAATATTTCTTCTTTGGGACTCGACTTTGCATGCGCTTCAGGCCCTGCAAGGAGGAATTTGGTTAACTTTATTTACCAATCTCATTCTCTGCAGTGTTTCCAGTATTTAATTCCAGAGGCTGATCGCTTCTGGTGTCAGTCTGACTATAAGGCAAGCCACCATTACCTGTCTTTTGTAGTAGACTGATGGCAGGAATGGGGACCCACAGAGGAAAAAGTAAAGTGAAGAAAAGCTGATTATGACTCTTAAAGCATATGCTAATCTCAGAAGTTCAGCTAAGCAAGAAACTATCTGAGATTTAACTCCCTCACCTATTTTACTTACCTCACAATTCATGACACTATACAAATAGTACATAGCTGACAGATTGGACACATTTATCAGATAATTGTAATCTAAATATTTATTCTCGAGTTTTACTCATTTTCCAGTCCTGTTGAAAATTTCATGCCTTTTGATCTCTTTATGTGATGCAGTCAGGGAAAGGAAATATTTTAAATTTCATTTTCATAAAGGATACAAGTATAATAACCTGCTTGCTAAAAATACTATGAATGACATGACTGATTACATTAAAATAAATGTCCTGTTTTAAATTTCTTAACTTTCTAGTATTTTATTTTCAAATTCTTCATTCTAGCTGTGACTCTTGCACAGATTGGAGATACTGTGGAGATTAATTAGATCCACCACTTCCAACTATTCCACCTCAACATACATATTCCATGCATATTGTTTAATTTACAGGAAATATAAAGCTCCATTAACTGTACCAACCTTTGGGTTCTAGAAAGATATTTGGGAAACTGAAGTTTTATATGGTTAGAGGTTGTGTGATTAACAGACCATGAGTATCAGATTTCATGATCTTTCAAGAATATTCTAGTGAAAATATGAAAAAGAAGTATCTGTACATTACAAAAGATTAATACAATTTTTTTTTTTTGCTTTTTGATATCTTGTCTATTTGAAATTTATTTGCACGTGCTGCCATTTAAATGAAACTTCCCCTGAAAATTATGGTATCTCTGTGAGGAAAAAAGAGTTTTACATTTAATTAACAAGACTGTAACTCATACTGTAATGCCACGTAATTGCTGGCAGTTCAGTATTAACTGAAGCCGAATGTTTGACTATATATACACATTTCCACCAGATCACTTCTTACTAACCTAGCACCCTGTTATCACCTTTCAGAGTTCTCTTGAACAACACTTTTGTACCTGCTTCAAGTAGACTCTACCACCTGAATCCAATTCTGTACCATGAACTTTGGCAAGCTGGTGAAAATTACAGATTAGGTTTCTCTCTCCCCAGGTGTAATATAATTTTCCCTGCTTTGAAGCGTTTTCTTTTTGGATTACTAAAACTGCATAATTACTCTTGCCAAAACTCTACTGGAAAAGGGAAAATAAAAAGGGACATGATAATTGTGCAGATTATAACAAGCATGAAGCTGGCATTTGCAGACACTAGCAAGCTACAAGGAGGGCTGCGCTTATTTTTCCAGCTTAGATAAACTGCGAGATTTGCACTGGGGAAAATATACTGGGAATTCTAGGACCTCTAGTAGGTCTGAGAAGGCATGAGTGCACTGGCAGTATTACAAATCACACTTACCAGCTCACTTCAGTGAATATTCTCTCAGTAAGGATACTACTCACCTCCATTTGGCCCTGGTCAAGCAATCTCTCTTGTTCTAGTCTCCAGTTTCCACCTGGCAAGCTGTTCCTCATGAATAATTATTCCTTTTAGGATTATATGACTCTGTGTTGAATTCAGTCTCCCCTTTATTTTATCTTCCCATCAGTGCCCCCCCTTGCTGTCTGCCCTTACTGTCCTCCACCCTCACCTTTCCATACTTTGTCTTTTGCTCCTGATCTAGTCTCACCATCCTGTTACCTTCATGTGGCTTTGCTGGGGACGTAAATGGGGTGGTTTATCTCCTTAGAATCTGAGAGAATATCCCTTCATTCTGCCATGGAGTTCAGGTGGAAAAGGGTACGCAATTGAGAGTGTTGGGAAATTATGCAAACAAAAGACTTCTGTCAAAGACCTGTGATCCCTGTCCTCTAAATTAGTATGTGTGTGGTCTGGTGCTGCTTAAGCAACCCTGACTCCAAGCATAAATGGAAATTCAAGCAATGCTCAGCCTCATTAAAGGTGTCAATTACTGCAATAATAACATCAAATCAGGATGTTACTTGCACGATGGCCTGTAAGTAATGCTGAACTGAAAAAAAAATGAGACTGAACACTGCAGAAATTTGAAACTGGGTGCTTTTAATTCAGTGATAACATGGTTTGTCTAGCTCAGGAAGAGGGGGAACACAAACTGCCATTAAATTTTCCCTTAACATTTTTCAAGTTGATTCCAAATATTTGGGGTTTGAAATCAGTAAAACCTAGGAAGTCATGTGACCTTTCCAGAAACTTTCTTTTTTCAGTCAGGCCAGACAAAATTGCCTTGAAACTGAAAACTGAATTATACTTCTTCCCACCATTTTTTTCAAGTTTTGAAAGTCTGTGTTAGTTTTATTTTGAAGGAAAACTGAAGACACCTTCACTTTTACTCAGTTTTTCCATCTGATGAGTCAAGACTAGCTCAGGTTACAAACTGCACATGCTTTGTGGTTTGATTAATTAATTCATGTTTCCTTGTGATCATTCTAAAACCCACCACACTATTCATAGGATTCAGTCGCTAAGAACTACATACCAGAATTAACTGTATGGATATTGTTTGTCAGTTTACATTGACAGATCACCCTGCACTTTACCTTATCTACTTAGTGGTATCAGAGGCTCGCATTCACATCCATTAGCACAAATTAAAACCATAATTTGCCAGTTGTCAAAACAGTTGTGTGTGGTTTAATTGTCTGTCTAGTTTAAATACAGCCATAAATCAAAGACACTTTTTAGTGCCTTAAAGGAAAACTATACATGACAATGCAAGCAGAATACTTTTGGTGATATTCAGGAAAGAAGTCATCTGTACCATTGAAAAGAGCCAGCAGCATGTAGGGTACATCGCATTTCAACAGAGAATTACCAATTGCTCCCACTTGTGCACTAACGTTGCCAATTTCTCTCACAGGCTATCCTAAAACAAATGCCTGGATTCTTCTTCTTCCAGATGACTCCCTGGTACGCACAACCCTATCCAAGCATGTGAGAAAAGTGACACATTAAATCTCGTTCACAAAAGGCTCTCCATGCTTGTACTGGAATACCTCACTGAACATGGGTTTTCATTTCTAATGCTCATTCTCCAGGGAAACTTGCTGTTATATTTCAGGCCTAGTTTATGTCACTATAGTCATAATCAAAATTATTGCTTCAGTTTAAAGCATTTGTTAAACATACCTAATGGTGCATGACTGCATGAAAGCTGGATTCTTCATATCAAGTTTCAGGTGGAGAATCTGAAAACCTACTTCAGTAACAGTCCCAACGCCAAAACACACATCATAAAATCTTTTTGCTTACTGCTAACAGCAGTGGTTTTAGAGAGTGATCTTTCTCCCACTGAATTAATGAATAAAAGTATTTTTGGCTTTAGTGATTCATGGTGATCTCGGTTCCTAAATAAAAAATATACTTCTGTTTGCACTTAAATAGGAGTGAGAGAGTGAGAGAATGAGAGAGCAAGAAAGTGAGCAAGAGCCAGAGAAATTACACGGGGTTTTTATTTGTGGACCAACAAACAAGAGGCTAATACAAAGGGCACGACATGAAAATTAAGAGGAGAGGGTTTAGTTCCCGGCTTAGACAGATATTTCTTTAAACCTTGGGAAACTTTTGAGTCTCAGGTCCTTTTCTGAATTCCCCTCTCCTAGTGTGGTGCTGGGAGGATAAATTCCCCTGAGGCTGGACAGGACCATGTAGGAACCAGTAAGGAAAATCTCCACCCTTATAAGGGCAATCACACTTGAAACAAATTACTTCTAAACAATCAATCCCTCGTGAACAACCACAAAGGCAAACAATGGGGTGAAGATATTTCTTCCCAAAATCCATCATAAAAGTAAGTGGCAAGTACCTCTCAGTGTATAAACAAACATTTGCATGTTTAGAAAACTTTATGAGCATGTGCAAAGGATTATAGTCAGTCGGGGATCTTACAGTAGAGAAGAGTGGTACTGAGCGGAGCAAACGATGGGTCCAAGGACTTGCCTAAACCCTCATTTCTTACAAAAGAATTAAACTGATGTTATTCTAATTGTGTCTAAAATGCAATCATCTTGTTTATACTGGTTGCTCAGTATTCCTGTTCAATGGACAGACACAGTCATCCTCAAACGGCAATGTACCCTGTCTTGAGACAGATGTCAAGAGCCTCCAGGCTGAGTTATCCGTTGGACGTGCTTGTCTGTCCACACAACAGGCAGAGCTCAGGCAACCAGCTGAGGGTGCATGCCCTAGCTTTTAGATGGTTTGTGTTTAATAAGATGAACCTTGACCCTGATCACCTTTCTGCAAGCCTCCAAAAGCACAAAATCTTGCAGAACTATTTATTTATAGTTTAATTTGAACCCTTCACTACCAATGTATTGTTGTTCAGCACCTGACTACCAAAATGTAAGGCTTCACGTCAATCAGACAAGGATCTGACTTTAAGATCACTGCAGCTGATGCCAATGAAAGATTTTATGATTTATGTGTTGGCCATTTGACCAGTATAGTGTATAAAACACATAACACGGCACAAAACAGAATCTGGGTGAATACTCAGCTTAAAGGTTTGTTGGAAATTTGAAACTCTGCTCAGGTTCATGAACCTTTTCAAGCAAACCTGAATCAAGACATGGCTCAGGTTTAAGAGACGCACAGCCAGTGCTGCGAATGGAAACACAATGCTGCACAGGAAGATGATATCGTTTGCACCACTCCTTTTTAGTAAGAATTCTATTTCACTTGAAGTCTGGACAGTTTTATTATTACTATCAATGTCTGACAACAAAGAGAAGCAGCATACTCGTAAACAAAACTCTTCCCAACCCTATCTCCGCTAAGAGAAAATTCAGAGAACCAAAAATTAAAATATAAGGCAGGAAAGATTTTGGCTTTATTTTCACATGAAAAAAATACCCTGTTTAGAGTTGCTACTCTTTCTTTTGGTTTCTAGCCATGCCCTTTGTACTTATACTAAAATTATGAACAGCTGTATTTATATTGTATGGCTCTTTAGGACTACAGCATTGTACTTTACTACCAGAAAGTCAGAAAACACAGAGTTCCAAATCACCCTCCTGCCCCAGAAAATCCTCCCAATTATCATTTGTACAAGAGCAGGAGGGGAACTGGAGGGGTTATGAAGCTTGCACCATACCTTGTTTAGGTATTTAACAGCAAAGGGGACAGTGTAAGGTCCACAGCTGCCAAACCCAGACAGACGCCAATTGCATTCAGTGGGTTTTTAACAAACATAAAAAGGGCTTTACATCTGACATCCCTGTTAAGCACTAACATTGGAGAGGTATCAGATGAAGGGAGAAGATGTGTTATTGAAAGGTGAAGTAATTCTGTGTCAACGTCAAACTTGATAGGTAGCTCCAGTATAGCCCAGTCTTACTAATGATAGGTAACTCCAGCATAGCCCACTCTGCTGTATTCAGCGTTGGTGCAGGCTCACCTCAAGTGCTGTGTGCAGTCCTGGGCCCCACAATTTATGAAGGATGTTCAGGTCTTTGAATGTGTCCAGAGGAGGGCAACAAAGGGCTGGAAGGATGTCCTGTGAGGAGCGGCTGAGGACTTTGGGTTTGTCTAGTTTGGAGAAAAGGAGGCTGAAGGGCGACCCCATTGCTCTGTACAGCTTCCTGAGGAGGGGACGTGGAGAGGGAGGTGCTGAGCTCTTCTCCCTGGGATCCAGTGATAGAACACATGGGAATGGTTCAAAGCTACACCAGGGGAGCTTTAGACTGGACATTAGGAAGCATTTCTTTACTGAGAGGGTGGTCAAACCCTGGAACAGGCTTCCTAGAGAGGTGGTCCATGCCCCAAGACCATCAGTGTTTCAGAAGCATTTGGGCAATGCCCTTAATAACATGCTTTAACTGTTGGTCAGTCCTGAAGTGGTCAGGCAGTTGGACTAGATGATCGTTATAGATCCTTTCCAAATGAAATATTCTATTCTATTCTATTCTATTCTATTCTATTCTATTCTATTCTATTCTATTCTGCTGTGTTCTAATGGAGTGAGATAGGAAAACGTTCTGTGGTATATCTGCTGATAGGTCTGGAGATGAAAAGCAGCATCAATGATTCAAATTACAAGCTCAGGGGGGATCTCCAGGGAAAACCAGATAAGTATTACATTCTGTTAGTGAGACTGTACACATTCTGCACTGAGCTGTTGAAGTGATATTCAAGTGTATGCCCTGGAAAGAACATTTAAATGCTGCAAGCATAAAGGCAAAATGGCAATAGGTGCTTTGATCTCTTCTTCTTCACTCCCATGCCTCACGTATTAAAGACTGTACTACAAAAAAGTTTGAACAAGTGATCACTTTCAGACTGATAATAATTTGACAGCCTATAAAATACAGGGAAGCTGTCAGGTGATCTTACGTGCTCCCTGGTTTTCTATGTGTTTACACAATGAGATATAGATTCTCTTGATCACTCTCTTCTCCTAGCTAGTCAGGGACCTGAGAACATCTCAGTGCAAAGTGACACTAACATCTCAGAAGTGTTTAAGCCACAGGCCATAGCAAGCTCTCTGTTGATCTCAGAAAGTGATCTATGTCATGTACTTTAAGTCATAGAGATACCATTCCATTATTTCTATAATATTTTTTAAAAGCATTCAAATGTAGATCATTGCTCTGAGTGAAAAAGGTATTCACAGTATAAGTAACAAGTCATATTTTTCCCCTCTCCGTATAAAAGCTTTGTATTTGTTTGCTCTTCCAACTTGATTCCCTTTGTGTAAAAATAACCCAATATGTTTTGTTGTTTGTATGTACAGAAAATAATTTATCAAGACTGATAAACTGAGAAGTGTTCAATGATTCCAAATTAAAATCCTTGTTCCAAATGCTGTGCAGTTTGGCAAGATGTCAGCTGATACCCATTTCTCCATCTGAACTTTGACTGTGATGACTAGTTCTTGCAGATCCCAAAATTAACCATGACACAAACATTTGATGTTGCCTTTAGAGACAAACCCATAAATGCACTATACTGCCACCTAATTAATCTTTTTTAATATAAACGCTAAGAAATAATTGCTCATTCTGTTGAAAGCATCTCAAAGACAATTAATGAAATTTTCTCCCTACCCATGCAGCTACATTCATTTGAACTTGAAATATCAGATGTAAAGTGAGAAAAAACATAAAGGTAAGCTTTTCTTCTATCTGTCATAAGAACACTGAAAATAGGAAAACAATTGCTATAATTAGATAAGGAGCACAGAACAATCAACGTAAAAGAAAAAAATGTGGATTTTTTTCTCTTTCTACTGCATCTTTAGTTTTATTTTACCCAGGGAGACAGCCAATAACAAGTTGTCTCATCTGGCACATTAGAGTGTTTTGTACAGCCATGCATTTGGTCTCTGAGGAAAAAGAAGAACAGTGAATTTTCCATACTTGGGTGAAGCTATTTTTGATAACCTAGTTAGTCATGGGAGTTGCCTAGCATTTTTTCAGTGAGTCTGAGAAACTATATGCAGTTCCAGATTCTAACTGAAGAAACAGAAGAATCACTTGGAGTTTTTCTGTGGCTCTCAGGTCCAGACTGTACCACAGAGCTCAGTCAAAATCACATCCAGGATGCATGGAATTAACATTATTGGAGTATTGGGAATATGCCACACAGATAACTCTATGCCCTAACCTAATTCTAACTTACTTCATCATCACTCGCTCAATGGTAAATGATGGGTTGGAATTTTTATTAATACATATAGTTACACATGAAACATACATACAAAAATTTCCAGATGTTAATTACGTAATCTGCATAAGGGACTATGTTTACAGAAAAATGATGGTGAAGTCCAAAGTTGCACATAGTCTTCTTGACATTATTCATGTTTTCAAAAACCTGGCTTATAATCTATTCCTTTTATGCACTGTTTAATATTGTCCTAATTTTGATATATAACACAATTTAGAGTTACTCATTAACACATTTAATGAGGTAATGAGATTTATTCTTTCCAAAATTTTCATTTTATTCTTTGCCCGACTTTTTGAGATAAAAACTGGTTTGTGTCATTTTAAATGCATGCATAAGTTTACTCACAGAAAGTCTTCTGCAAGAAGGAATGCTGAAGAAGGAATCGGTGGAAACTAGACATGTGGAAAGACTAATTTTTTGTGTGTACTGAAATGAAGGAAGTAGTCATTCTATTAATACCAGCTTCTTCTTTATGGTATTTTAAGAATAAAATGTTGAAGAGATTCCCTTCGGTCACACCCTATGTCATTGCAGGTAGTTGGACCACCCAATTCCTTCCATGGGCTGATGAAACTATGGGCTACAACTGCCGTTCTACTTATGCTCAGTCCTTATTGCTACTGCAGCAGGCACAGGAATACAGTGAATGTATGACAAGAGGAATGAAATAAACATCACTTATTTCAGCTGGCCTTAGATAAAAAGCATAGTCCCGAGTTCCTGGGATTTAGGAGATGCCTCCACTTCTGTAAAATACAGTCCCATGCATACGTTTAGATTAAACTGTGACTTTGCTCTAAATTTTTGCTTTGTAAGATGGCATTTTTGGCTCTGCATCACTGGATCCCAGTTGCCTTCCAGCACAAACATACTCGCTTTGCAAGTAAAAATATTTTTTCCAGTTGCTAGGATGGAAAACAGTGTAGGAACTGAAAACTCAGGCTATTGCAGACATACTGTGGCTAGCGTGATGAAAAGATTCACTTTATTTCCTTTTTCCAAAGCTTCTTACCTCCTGCTTAAGAGTCCCCTTGTGGCCACTGAACACCAGATCTTAGAGTTCTGAAAAGGTTGTGGTGATAAAACCGGAGTCAAGACTTCCATTAACGAAAAACATATGACAGGATGAAATATCAGTACCAAATAAATATAAATGACCATATAAAGAATAGGAAGTGTTGCCGCTGACAAAAACGCATTCTGCCCTTTTTAGACATTCAGCGGCCAGTCTTTCAGCTTTCTTGAATTAGCAAGATCACATGTAATCCCTTCAGGAATGCAGAAGGCTGTCTTCCTTAGCTTTCATTCTTCTGCAGAGAGAGAATCTCATGGAAACACTGGTGACTCTTACAATCAGAGGTTTGTTTTTCATTAAAGATAGCATTTATTAAAGATCCACCTGTTGATATAACAAGATAAAGTCCATTCGAAGGGGTAATTCCTGGTCTTTTATCACCAGAATACTTCTGAAAGTTTCTGGTTCAAAGCTCAGTCTGTGTCTTTTGGTATCACGTGGATAGGAAGAACTGACTCCTCTGGGCTCTCCTGCGTTCAGTACTTTGGTAGTTTGGCTCTGTGATTCCAGACAAAGTCGCAGTTCTAATCTTCCTAATTCAGAAGGCCTTGCCAGTTAGGAATAAAAGGTCCTAGATGAGAAGAAGCGCTTGAGGTAACAGACTTCATCCTATTTACAGCCTGCTGTTGAGGGAATTGAGCCTATTTCATTGAGGCATTCATCAAGGTACTAATAACAAATGACAAGGCTATAAGCGTTTAGGAGGAAAAAAAATAATGTTATTATCTTTGTCACACATACTGCTTTACTACAGTTCTTGCTTGTCTAAGCATAATTGTGTCTCCTCAAAATCACATTAGACTCCTGACATGATATATCTATGTCGTTCCTTTTTAACTCTACAGAAGCGATTAATCTAAAGAGAAGTTGAAGTGGGGATAATGTCTTCAGAAGATCTGTTGTATAAATTTTGTGCTAGCGTTTTTACCTCTACACACTGCTCTAACCAGAAGTCTGCTCACACACACAAATGACGCTGGAAAACAGATTCTGCTGAGAAGGATCGGATGGAACTAGTTCTACTCTTTTTCCTCTAATAATGGTTTCCTCCACACCCTTGTCCACACGAGCTTTTTACTGTCTTTGTGTCAAATATGGCCCTTTAAGTAAACAAAGCATTGCTCCTATGGACTTAACCTGAATTTCTTTATGACTTGTGTTAATCAGCTGCCTGCAAACCTGTTGTCCTCCTGAATTTCCACAGTGCTTCTCTTTGGGTCGCTTGTGTTCTGAAATCAGGTTTCACATTATTTTGCTGCTTGCTCTGAGCAAGTTCTGTCATTTTTCTAGCAGGGTCAAATGGCTTGCTTGTCTGTTCAGCCTTCTCCTTTCCCATTTTTGCAAGGATTATCTTAGTTTATTAGCTTTTTATTCAAATGAAATTTTTAAGTGCCTGAGGTTACAGAACCACAATCTCTTGACTGAGACAAAGCCTAACACCAGCTCAGATGAAATAATAGCTTAAAACCATTAAAGAAGAGATGGGTAAGTATAGCAAGGCTCAAAGAAATACAATTTTACGACAATCTCACCTTCTCATTACATGTCCTATCACATTCTTATTACATATCCTGTCACATTAAACAATGACTCTGAGCAGTCACCCTTGATATCTCCAAATCAAAGATTTTCTGACTTGTGCATCATTGAACCAGGACAAAGATCCATCAGGACATATTGTGCCACTGGCTTCATGTACCAGCCCTATTGTTTTCAAATTCTGCCTTTTGTCAGGGTTTTGTGACACCTGGTTCCAATGAGGTCTGCAAGGGCAGCTAAGAAGAATATGGCCCTTTGTGAGCTTAGTAGGTTTTTTGGTGCAGTAAATGTATTAAAGGAACCCAGTCAGATTTCCCAAGATGCATCTGAGCAGAGTATTAAACATTGGTTTTTGTCATTAAGACAAAACCAGACAAGCTATGTATAAGAGGCAACCTTCTCATACTGTTGTTTTTTGAATAAAGTACACTTTCTGTGGAAAGCTTTCATTTTCCTAATATATCATGATACCCTGTGTGATTCATAATGTAAATGTTTGGGTTTCATATTAGCAATATCAGTGTGAAACACATACTGCAAAGAAAAAAAAAACAATTTTCCAATATTTTAATCTCAGCAGTTTTCATAAACAAAACCATCATTTTTTTCCTATATGTACAATACCACTAACTATCCCCACGGGAAAGCAAATTACACAATTTTTAACAGAATAAAGTTTGAGTTTCATTTTAGCTTTTTACCTTCAAAATTATACAAACAATAAATATCGCCAGTCTCTTTCAGAGGCTGATAAAAACTCTGAAGTTCCTTCCCACATTTGTTTCTTCCTCTCTTTTTTTCTGGTATAGTGGTGATCAGTGCTCCTCAGTGTAACATGAGATATCTAATAGGTATAGAAGGAGCAGTACACCAATGTGCATAGGAGGAACAGCAAACAGCAAATGTTCTTTGCCCTCTTGAAGGTCTTATCAGATCCATAAAATTTCAATTGGAGAAATGTGGTGACAAAAACATTTTCTATTCATGCTTACAGCAAATATTTCTAGCTCACAAGTTGTCAAAAAAAGAAAATTTCAGCACTGGATGAAGCATCAGAGAATATGTCATGTGCTCTCAAGAGATCATCTCTCTTAATTGTGATGTATCTTAAAAGAAAATACAGAACTCCTCCGGGATTCAAAACACTTCCCTGAAAACAGTGATATCAGAAGAGCAGGGCAATTGTGGAGACGTATTATCAGGAGTAGACAGTGAAACACTGCACCACTTTCAACCACACTTTACAGCAAGACCCGTAGACGGATAGAGGATAATTGGTCTGCTTCCTAAAATGTCTCCGTTTTCTGCCTGGGTCTTTCCTGTTGGCCTTGCTTAGGACTGAAGTTAAGAAACAACGTGGTTTCTACAACCAACAAAAATGTGATGAAGGGCAGGTTTGTATTTTATTTTTTCCAGATGCAGCCAGTACCATCATAAAGATGTCCCAGTGCCAGCTAGATATCTGTACCCATATAAAAAACTGCCTGTTCCATGAGACACCAGCCAACACTGAAGACACTCTCCTGAGGAGAAAGGTACAATATTCAAGGAGATTGCTGAGAAACCTCTTGTTCCAGCTTAAAGCATCACTAGGTCATTGCCAATGCAGTGGACTGCTTTAAATTGGATATCATAAAAAGCCCACAGATCTATCATGTCAGATCATTTTACAAGAGAAGAAGTTCTTTTCTGTTCAAACAGAATACAAAATGAAACTACAAATTTCAGTAGCACTAACCATGAAATATATCCTAAGTACCCACTCACCTTCTGAATGAACTTCGAGATTTATTCAGTCTTACCTGAAACGTAAATTCATATATCTGTTCCTAGCCTCATTGGGAAAAGGCAGTAAAAACTAATTTATTTTACTGAAGTAAGACAAATTAATTTCAAATAATAAAACAAACTTTATTTTAGGAATCCCCTGAGTTAATTAAATGGTGATGTGAAAATATTTGCTTAACCTCCTTTGAGTCTGTTTTCTCTTAACCATTCATGCAGACTGTACATGTCATTCCCATCAGAAAATTAACATATATTCTTTAAGAGCCAAAGGAATGAAACACAAATATGCAAATAACAGAAGTCAAAACTACATGGCTTCATACAGTATTTTAATAACCAGGCATTATAATGATGAGAAGGAAGAAACCGTTACTAGTTGATAGTGTTATTTTCATTTGCTGTGCTCAACAAAGGAGTTGAAATGTAGACAAGAAGCGCTAGTGAAAGCACAGAAGCAAGCGAGCCAATTTCACCAAGTAAAGAAGCAACTGAGGTGGCTCTGGAATTTGGATCTTCTAGGAGCCAAACTTGTGCACCTGCAAGGAGGGCATCTGTTTTTTAACATGACCGCTGATCTATTAGTTACAAAATTTCTCGTGCACTGTTTATTGACATTTTTTCATCTAGTTTATATGCTTTGGAATCCACTACTAGTGGGCAAAACAGAATATTTAAAACAGAAGTACACCAAGAACATCAATGACAAACTTAGGAAAGGGAATATCGTCTGTAGAAAGAGGAGATTAAGGCTGTGTGCAAGAGACTTTTAATCTTCAGTAACACTGAAGACATAGTTTTGCAATGACGGTTTTTAATAAATGAAGGTCTAAGCCAGTCCTTCTTTGATTTAGGCACTAAATACTCAGCTATGCCCTAAAAAGCAATCCTGATATCTACTTTACAGTACTTCTTGCCTCTCAGAGCAGCTAAACTCATGATATACCTTTTTTTATCTGGGTCTGAAGACTGCCTCTCAGGTTAAACCTCTTGCCTCACTCATGCTCAGGAAAGCTTTGTTTTACGGAATAAATGTCTGGGGTGCCACTGCAGCCCAAGTTTAGGTATGACTCTAATAAATCGCTAAGAAGAGAACATCATGCTCAGTATAGAAACTAGGGGGGGGGAGTTGGCCAGGAGAGGTGGATTGCTGCTTGGGCATCCATCAGCGGGTCGTGAGCAATTGCATTGTGCATCGCTTGTCTTTTTTTGTTGGTTTTATTTATGATTTTGTTATTTTATTATATTCCTTATTACTATTATATTTAGTACTGTTATTTTATCAGTATTATTAGTATTAGATTTTATTTTACTTTAGTTATTAAATTGTTCTTATCTCAACCCACAAGTTCTGCTTTTTTCCAATTCTCCTCCCCATCCCACTGAGTGCAGCGGGGGAGTGAGCGAGCCACTGCCAGGTGCTTCGTTGCTGGCTGGGCTTAAACTATGACATATAGCCACCACAGACATGAAGTAACTTGTGCATGAGCTAGCGTTAAACTAATTGGATTATGTATGACTTACAGTCAATGCAATAACAAGCATGCTGTGAGCTAGTTTATCATTTCTCAAGCAGCTTTAGCAACTTATTTTAAGATCTGTGTTACTGTAGCTCACCTGCAGCATTTACCTGAGCTTTGTCAGTGTAAGGCTTGGATATCTTTATATTATGCTGTAAATACACTAAGGGAGACATGAAGCTGAGAAATCCTTTTGAATGGGAGAGCTGAATCAATGTTTCAGATTAAAAAAAGATGCGAAGGGAGGAAATAGTAACAGAAGGTCATCACTTGAAACGGCTGTTTTCAACAAAGAGGGTGGAAAATTCTTAGGACAAGAAGAATCAGAGACAAGTGGCAAAATCATTCAGGAAACACTCCTGGAAGAAAAGATGATAGATACTGGATAACAATGTCAGATGAGATGGTGTTGAAAAGAGGAAGAACAGAGGAGATGGGAAGACTGGAAACTGTACTAATAAGGAAGAAGTAGCCTAATACTTCCACCAATATATATTCATGAGTTGGAGTATGAGAACAAGAGAGGCTTCCCTCGCAGGAGCGAGCTACGTGGGCGCTGTCAGAAACGTCTTTTTGTATTACAAGAAGCCCCAGATCTGATGTTATTCACATGGTCACAAAAAACAGAGTCTCTTCACATTTTACAATTAAATCATAACTTATGGATTTTGTGGTTGCTGAAAAAAGTGAAATTCAGGTGCACCACCTGGTTTTCAATGAAATGCCATTGTTAAGCATAGTTTTCCCCAGGAAGTTTACCAAAAGCACAGAAAATTCTAGGGATTTTCCCAGTATCCGATAGCCAGCAGAACATACACTTTATGTTTTAATGTAGAGTCCAAGTTCATGGAAGTTCTTGGAGATATATCAGGAACATATTTTGCCCCAGATCCTTTTGTTTTCAAGCCCATTCTGATCTATTCCGTAACTTTGGTTTACTAACAATACAGTGCATTAACATGTGATACGGCTTCATTGAGATACTACGAAAATTAGTAAAATAGTATCTTTAATTAGGCAAAGTTCTTATAGCTTCAGCCATTGGGACCAGTCTTCATATTTTGAATATGTAAATTACAAATAAAATAAGCACTGATTTAAAGCATACCAATTAGTACGATAATCCTTTCATTTTGCATTTCAAATTGTAATCCATTAATTCCTAGAACACAGAAATCAAAAAGAAGAAATAACTGAACAGCTTCTATAAACATTTTTGCTTATGAGGATGCAAAAATAAATACATAGTTAGATAATAGGTCTAGAAATCAAAAGCTTTCACCGCCATTTCTAGCTACGACATGTCTCCTTTCTAACTTCAGCAAATTATCTTGTGTCTCAGTTTTCCTGCCTGCTGCCTGTCATCATAAATAATTTGGTCACATCATTTATGAGAGTCACAACAGTGGTAAGGAGCTGTCTCCAGGCTGCAGTGGTTGCTGAGGAAACAGCAGGAGCAGACATTGGTGAAAAGAAATCAATGCGATTTTATACTGGAATGTCATTGTTCAGCTCAAAATGTAATCCTACCTAAGTGCTGTGTTTATACATTCTCACGCTGCTTAAAAACTGCCTAAATGGAAATCCTCTGGTGACCTTCACTGACAAGACCCATGCATATAAATTCACGAAGTATATATATAGTCCTGCCTGGGGTCCAGTCGCTGAACCACGGCGCTGTGCTTCTACTGCCCAGCCCCAGGGCTCCCCCCAGTGCAGTCAGGTAATAAGTGGGGCACGCAGCAGAGAGAGGAGCATGTCTCAGGCCTACAATTCACATACAGCTTTTGTAACCAAAAAGAATAAATTATAATTCTCTTATTACTCAGAGACTTGGGAAGCTGCCATTTTGTCTGGCACACAAGTAAATACAAAAGCTGAAACAGAAAAAGATAAACGCAGCTGACGAAAGCTTCTGTTCTCATTTAGTTGAAATTCTCATTTACCTGAGCAACCTAACATTCTCCACTGAGTGGAGTAATTCCTGGCTTATCCAAGTTAAATGAGAGAAGAACGGCCTCGTGAGACTAGCTGCAAATGTTTTGTGGATGTACGTTTCAAAAAGGTACATACTCAAAACAAACAGCTCTAGATGCTCTTCTTGATACCAAGGAAAGTTAAACTTTGTGATCATTTGTTTAGTTTGGTTCACCCAAGCAAAAAGAAAATAGAGGATTAATCCTTCAATCATGGTCTTAGTCATCATTGTTTGTCATATGCATCCAAAAAAACAAGCAAAAAGACCAGAAAATGAAGCAAAGCAATACCAAAGATAGAAAACAGATAAATTCAAAATGTGTTCATAGCAGAGTTCTGTGTACTATCTAAGTATCTTGGGGTTTGTCTTGTAATTTGGGCAGATGTTTTCAGTATGCAACAGATTGGTTCATGGTTTGTTTGCAGAAAACTATCAGTCTTGTAATGCTCTCTTAAGCAACAGGGAAAGTTACACTTAATAAAGGAAATTATTATAAGCAACTTAAGCCCTCTTGCTTTAGTCAAGTTATCGAAGGGAAGGGAAGGGAAGGGAAGGGAAGGGAAGGGAAGGGAAGGGAAGGGAAGGGAGAATGAACCAAGCACTTTGGTTTATTTGCACTCCTAACATATAAAATAACTGAAAATTTATCTATTTTAGGGCTGGAACACTACTGTTGGACTTGATTGTCCTTTTATTTTGATCTACATATGCCAAGCTATCACTTCATACAGAACTCAGAACAAAAACCCCTCAGATCCAGAACTCTAAATTTCAAGACTCCATTTCAGCGGTCTGTCTTGAAATATTTTCCTCCGTTTGTCGCATTAAGACCAAAGGATTTTACAAAATTACATACTGGCTGTTAAAGAAGAAAAATATATCGAAAAGATAAACAGCTTGAGTTGCATAGCTATTTTTAGTTTTGTGTAAAAATGTGCATCTGAGCTGCTAAATAGCTCTCCTGAAAGCATTTCACATGATATAAAATGAGTAAGATACATATTATCTCATGAGCTAACAATGAATTGAACAGTCCTTGTTAGTTCTTTCTCATGCTTATTTTACAGGCTGTTATTTTTTTTTTTTTAACTGTGTGGTTTATGTACATGCAAATCATCAGCAAGCAATGTACAAACCTATGGAATCATAAATTCCGATATACTTTCAATAAAAGAAAGGCTTAATGCCAGCAAGGAGATTCTGTACTAGTAGGTGTCTAAAAACCAGACTGGAAGGCAAAATGCCAGCGTGAAAATCGAGTTGATTCTGGTTCTTAACATAGTTCCCCATCATCCCCACTCCCACTCCTCCCTCTGGTGTGCTAACCTCTCTCCAGAAGGGAATACAATTTAAAAATCCAGCATAAGGCTGCATGTAGACAAATATCCGCATTTGACGTGAACACCCTTGCTCACATACCATTGGTACTGTATCAGTTGCCCTTAGAGTTCTAGTGTTAAAATCTCCCATTCAGGCAACCAAGATAAGCGTAAACAAGCAGAAGAACTCAAGAGCATTGTTAAAGAAGTAGATTTCAGACCCAGTGTTTTTATGCAGTGTGAAAAAATGGCTTTAGCATTCTGGACGATATTCCCAGCTAAAGTAAGTAAAAGTTTTTAGTTCCAGAAAACTGCTAGAATGTCTTAGCTCATTCCTGAGGC
Source organism: Leptodon cayanensis (assembly GCA_027564655.1). Taxonomy (NCBI): domain Eukaryota; kingdom Metazoa; phylum Chordata; class Aves; order Accipitriformes; family Accipitridae; genus Leptodon; species Leptodon cayanensis. The sequence continues at coordinate 6,400,998 of JANXJC010000013.1, forward strand.
AACACATGCTTCCACGTCACTGTTCCTCCTTCCTCCTCTCTCCCCTACCCTAGTGAGGTCCCGGGGCTTTCTACCACACAGAGCAATCAAGGACCAGTAAGCACCATTTCAGCCCTCTATTTAAAGTGAAGATTTGTGTGAAAGGGTGTATTGATGAGGGAATTAAGGTGCTTCTTGCTGGACTGTAGACCAACCAATGGCATTAGTACCGGTAGGAGCTGGCAGAGGTTACCCCACCAGGGTATGAGGCAGTCAGAGGAGGGGTTTTACCCGTTGATGCTTGACTTTATCCTTGTGGGTTACACCTGTGGGACTGGTGACATTTATATTGGCGTATATGGAAAGATACAATGATAGAGAGCAGCAGCAAAATGGATTTGTCAGAGGCTTTTTACCTGTGCTAGAAATCTGGAAAGGTTGCTGGCTGCAGCAGCAGCAACTTCCAGGAGGCAGGCTGGAATATATATATAGCAGCCTTGGAATAGCAACAGGATTTGTCTCCCTTCCCACTCTACCGTTTCAGCTCTATCACTTACCCTTCTCCCCCATCCCCAAAACAGAAGCATCTTGGCCGAAACATGCTGGTAGAATTTAAATGTTGCTTCCAGTGCTGAGAAGCTCTGAGCTGCTCTGCTGGCAAGACAGCTTTCTGTGGGACTGCCTAACGACCACAAGCCAAATGATGCTATCTCTTTTATTGCATTTGCCAAAACTCGAAATGAAAGCTAAAAAAATTCTTTTTGAGGGGATTTACTGCAATAATAACATCACACTGAATTTGGTTGGGATATGACATTTTATACTGTAGAAGAGTTCTAAACCCTATAAACCCATGGTAATAATGGAAACAATGAAGAGTGCCATAATAAGCCAATTCTCTTTGGAACTGATACTTATTCTTAAACAGTCTCAGTGTTCAGCCGTAGTGACCCTGCTTGGTTAGGCCATTCCAGGCAGGGCTCCTGTAAAGTATGTGACTTCTTGACGTCTGTTGCAAATTTATTTTTATTTTCAGAGTAGGCTGAGCTAGTGTCTGTTCAGATTAAAATAGCAACCAGAGCAGGTTTTACCTACGTTTAGACCTAAATTTCTGACAGCTTAATCCCCTATAGTTCTGGAAGGGTTTTTAACTGGTTTACTTTGGCGGACTGAGAACAGGTAATCTATCTGGAATCAGGAAATGATCATCTGAATTTGTAACAGGAAGCATACTTCTAAGACAGTTTCCTCTGAACTGACAAAAAATAAATGAAAACCTAAATATTATTTGTGTTCTTCTTTAAAAATGGATCCAAGTGCATAAATTTCCATTGTCTGTTCCTGTAACGTTGAGTCTCATTGATTGTGCAACAATTAGAAGGCAGTCTTCTATTTTAGCTTTGCATAAAACCATGCAATGATAATTTTTTTCATTTCATATTGTATACAGCAGGAAATTATTTAAAAGCACTACTTGAAAAAAGTGTTATAGTTACAAATTTGAACATCAAAATTTAGAAGTGCCAAAGTTAATTCTACTCAATCATCCTTAACTTATTCCTGTCACATATGTATGCAGTATCTTCTGTCTAGTCTCCATTAATGAGAGCTTGCCCAAAGTCTCCTAAGAGCTTTGCAGCAGTAAGTTAGTGAAATGAAGCCAGCAGGGTTAAGAAGCCCCTGTGAGGATGGAAGCAATGGAAGGAATCCATTACTTGGTCTTCTGGAGGCCAGCACAGGGCCAGCATTGTCCTGAAAAGAGTTGCTGTGGTTGAGGCAAAAGGTTTTCTGATTCACAGTGTCCCTCTACAGATCTCATTAGACTTTGACATCTTCGTGACGCCTGTTGTAATCTTAAGAGCTACTTCCCTAAAGAAGGGAATACCATGGACTCTTTTACAAGGCGAGCACATCTCATGTTGTCACTGGCTTGCTTTTGAATGTACATGGGGCTGTGAATGCAAACCGGTTACGAACTGCTCCTTTGTCTGTTACTGGGACACACATTCTCCTAGACACAGGCCCCAAGTGAGAGTGGAATTAGGAGCTACGGTCCTTTACATGACACACCTTTCCTGAATCTGCTTGCTTGTTTGAAGCAAGACTATATTGGCGTGCTGAAGAATTTTAAATAGAAATTCAGAAATAACTACAACTGCTAAAAACACAGAGCAGTAAGAGGTACTAAATTCCAGGATGTTCCAGAATATGTTTCCCTCTTTCTAGTGTCCAGAGACAAAAGAGAGCTTCCAAGAAGTAGACCCCATCCTGTCCCGCATATCAATGCAACGCTCCAGAATTAAACTAATGGTTGATTTCAGTGGACCTATTGTATCATCCCCAGCTCCCCTTTATCTCTAGGCTATAGCTTTTACAATCTTTGTCTGACACCCGCTTCTAAATTAATCATTTAGTATCCAGCATTTTCCCCATGTAACCATGTGCACTTTGTTTATTTTTCCAAACTTTTCTCCAAACAGTTTAAATTACTTTCAGGCTATACTTTCAGAGCTGGGATGTTGTTGTTTTCCAGCTGAACTGAGAAACAACAAGCACACTTTTTTTCTCCTTCCCTCCATCTCTCTGCTCCAGGCTAGAAATGGAAGCACAGAACAGGTCTTTCTACAAAGCCCTACCCAAAGATTTAGAGGCTGATAGGCCATCTAGCTCAGCTCGTTGCACTATGGTTTAACAGGTTACGTATTCCTTCCTGGATTATTCATGATTAAAGCTACCAATGAAATAAAGAAAGAGTTTTTGAATCATTTGTTTGGTCTGTGCAAAGGACTAATGAAACTCCCTTACTTTTTCACATGCTATAGACGAGGTGCCAGAGGCATGGTCCTGAAGGTAGAATTTGCTCTCAAGAGAGCTTTCTCTTCACTAATTTGATTGCAGTCTTGGATAAAGTCTAATGTGGGAATGAAACTGCTTGGAGTTTTGTATACATTTTTCCTGCTGGGAAAATCTCCCTCTCCTTAGGGAGACTGGAGTTTGAAAGGCTGCTGCACAGCTTGCCACCATTGCTAACATGCCAGAACTACCTACAGGATCTCTTAACACCCCCCCCCCCCCCGAAAAATTAACTGAATGTTCTCACATCCTCTGACCATTTCTTCCATGTCATCAGTAACCCCAGCTATTCTTTTCTTTTTGTTAGAGTAGTTCTTTCCATTCTTTCCTCACCTGTATCTAACACAGACCACAATCCAGATTTTTCCTAAGGACCTTCCAGTCTAGCCATTTTTCTATAAAATCTGGCTGTAATTTATTTATTCCTCTCCTAAGGCCTCATTTCCTCCCTTTTCCCACTACTGCATTGTGCAGAAGATGATGTAACATGTCTATTCTTAACCTCAGCTATGTCTGTGACAGTTCTTTTTTCATGCTAGGGGACTTAGCTACGTATGTTAGCTTTTTCCAGACATAAGTCTATTTCTTTTCCTTCTTCTGCCCCTCAGTATTTTCTCAGAAACTAGGAATGTGACCTAAATGCCATTTATTTTTTTCTCGTCCTTACTGAACCATTGCCATATTAAACTATTTGCTATTATAGATATTACAGTAAGCCTCAGGAGCTCACTGAAAAATAGTCTCCACAGTGCTTTGTTTCATGCAAATGCAGTTCCTTTTCTAACAAGTTTTAACTGCTGAAAAGACAAGAGGCAAAGGGCAGGGAAAGGGACAGAACATGCAGAAGACTGAGCCCAGTGATGGTTCACAAACGGCTGCATTGGCTCCTTTTCTTTGTTAACTCCAGATGTGTCTTCATTAGAAGGGGTATTAGTTAACAAGAAAAGAGAAGACGAGACAAGACAAGCCAAAGGCAAGGCAAGGAAAAGAGATTTTCAGGTGAAAAGTGTATATTGGGGATGTCATTCCAGGGAATCTGAAGGGATTATACAGATACTGAATCTCAGAATAGGTACAACAGTCCCTTTCAAGACGAAAAATAGCATCTGAGTTGTAGTTTGCAGTTTCAGACATGTATGCTTATGCTGGTTCCATTCTAATGTAATGGTAATAATCTTTTCTCAAAAGAGAGATGAACTGCAAGAGATACAAAGTTCAACTGAATTTTGCATGAAAAACTTTGCATGCTTATAAATTGCTGTCTGCCTTCTAGCAGCAGGGCTAATTTTGTCTAGTACTTGGTGGTAGCAGAAGTTGTTTAGGAGATGATAATGGCTGCAAAGGGGCTGTGAAGTAGCCGTAACAGCGCTATTTGCTAGTAAATCAAGCATACTGGTCTCGCACTCCTACTGACGGTTCTACAGGTAGGCTCTGTGCACTGGTCTAAATCTTCACCAAAATTAACAAGCCAAAATCATCAACTGACTTTACAAAAGTTCATAGCAAATTACTACTGAAGTGTTCACGACTGAGTACAAATCAGCGTCACCCTTTTTCTTTCTTCTCCAAGGTCGTCTCCAAATGCCTGAGCACTCCTGGCACGTGGTCGGTTATCCCTGAGCTCCTAACTGAGGGGGAAAGCACAGCTCCCCTCCCCGCGCCAAGCAGAGCCCTCACTTCTTGGCTAGAGATACTCAAGTGCAGAAGGGCATGCTTGCTTTAAAGCGTATGATCAGTCCCACGAAAATCAACGGTGCTTAGAGCTAATCATAGTTTCAAGTTCTTTGCTGAACCAAGTGTTAAGCCAAGGATTTGTCAGTTCAGATAGCTAAGCCGATCTCCACTACCACAGTGTCTCAGGAAATAAGAAATGACTGCTCAGCAAAGACAATGATAGACCACACAAAGTCAAATGTAAAGTGTAGACAACAGAGTGCAAAAAGGCAACCCACAGAGGAATGTGACCTGGTATTAATGAAGTTAAAACAACTTTTCAACTCGTACATGAACACAAACCGAATTTCATTTTTTTCCTAGGGCATTTAATCCAAAATTCACTGCTCTTTTATAGAATTACTATAACTTTTAGAGTGAAATACTATTTTTGCTAGTTTATAACTTTGTGTTTGCCAAAAATGAACTATATAATCAAGGAAACAGAAGTCCTCTGCAACTGCAAATAAATAAATAAATAAAAAGGTAAATAAAATTAAACAAAAAAATTAATAAAAGCAACAATGACAGCTAAGTGAGCAACCTGAAGCCATTCCAACTCTAAATAATACTAACATTTTTTACTAAATACAAGTGTTGTCCCAGAAGTGGGGTCATTTACCTGGTGTGTGAGATGCCAATATACACACAGAGCAGAGGTATTTTATTCCAATTCATGTTTGTGCAAAGATGGGGGCTAGGTGGTAATCCACAAAGCTAGCACACCTTGTACCTAAATGGGCAAGCAATTTATACAGTTCAGTTTTACGTATTTAGTTTCTGTAGTCGCTTATCTACCACAGTTTCTGTTGGGCTAAAGTTTTCCCCACTTTGAGTTAAAGGTACAGTGTTCTTTTATTATACAGTGCATGCTCAAGGGGAGTGTGGTAGGGATAAGTCTTTTTGGTCTTGAATTGAGTCGGTGGTCATGATCTCCCCCTGCCACCTTTACCTTTTGCCCAGTTACTGAAAATCTAATGTACAGTTGGCATTTCTCCAGCCATGAAATATCTATGCTCTCCTCAGGTCAGTAGAGTAATTTTTCCAACAATAAATACAGAATATGAGTAAACATGTTCTTTTAAGTGCCTTCAACTTCAGTGCCTTATCATTGGCTAACAAGAAAATTCAGGATGACTATGATTAATATAGAATAGTGCAACTCAGTCAGTGTAACAAGATGAGGGTCTGCTGTTGGGAATACTTGGAGAAAAGGTGAGACAAAAGCTGAATCACCCACACCACTTCTATTAAGTTTTACTCTGTAGACAAATACATTTACTGCAACATAAAGGAGCTACGTGTTTGCCACAAGGCAGCCAATGAAAAGAAAAGAAAAACTGGGCATGGAGCTAAAGAAGGAAGAGGGGGGTACATTTTTTTAATTTATGTATGCATTTGAAAACAAAGTTCCTCCAAATTAAACCACCTGTTCTGTTGGGATTTCAATGCCTGAACATGTCTTCCTGGAAGACTTTCTCCACAACTTGTTACGGGGGCTGAGGTGAAGCTGACTGGTCTGTAGTTCCCGATTTCTCCTTCTTTGAGGATGATTCACCCCTTTTGGAAAATGGGTGCCATGTTTGCCTTGCCGTTGTTCAGCGGCAACAGAGATCAGCCTTGCAAGGACCTCAGCCAGTTCAACATGTTGCACTCCACCTGGTCCCATGGACTTAAACATGTTCAGTTTGCTCAAGTTGTGCCAACACTATCTTCCTTTACCACAGGTGGTGTCTCTCTCCCCCCAGAATTGCTGCCGGGCACAGAGACCTGGGAGGCCCAAGATGAGCTCTAGCGTCTATCATTCATTCCTGCAGCTTCGTTACCTTCCCAGTCTTCAGTGGCAGGGCGACCTTTGTCAGTGTATATAAATGGCGTCGTTCACAAGATTCCCTCTTCCCTTTGTCCACTATATATCTTCTCTCTCTCCTAATGGGTCTTTAGGTAGTGGGAATTTTCCTGATTATCCTGTCAAAGGAGCTAGTCTGTGTTAGATGTGATATATGGATATCACCTTCAGTGTCAGTAACTGAAAAGCTATTCAAAACATAATAAATACCTCACATTGGGGATTTCTCTTGTCTCATTGCTAGACAATCGCTTATTTCAAAGCAGCGTAATGCTTTCATGCTCTAAATAGCAGTTTGCCTATTCATTTTGAAGAAGCTAATTTTTAGTTCTTTTGAGAATAAAAATTTGTAGTTTGATATGGAAAACGAAGCGGAAAAAAACTTGCATAGTTACCTGATACATAGATTAAATAAAATGTTTTGGTTTTAAAAATCATTAATAATTTTCTGCTGCTTATTAAACAGTGGAAAACTACATGTAACTAAGGAGAAAAATTATTCACAAAGAGGTTCTACATGTCATAGAAAAGAAATCAAACTGAACTCTCTTTCCCAATCTCTTTTACATCAAATATAGAATGCACCAGAGTGCATATACTATTGCACACACCTGCAATATCTGTCTCAAAACTAAAATTACACAAATGACACCCTGTGCAGCAATAACACTGGTCTTCCTTCTACAGTACTCCATATATTTCTTCTTTGTAGCCAACTTAGTCTTTGCGAAATGAAGCCAGACCATCAACGCACTTTTGCTTGCATCTGTGATTATGTCAAAATGTCTGTTCTGAAAGATCAGTATGCAAGTCTCAAGATATTATTATTCCAAATAACATATTTCCTAGAAGTGATTTTTTTAAAAGCTTTTTATTCCCCAAATCAAACCAGTTGGGAGTAAAAAAGATCTTGCATTTCTTCTGAGTATATAGTCTGTGGTTAAATGCCCGAGTGTAGATTTAGTTCACGATCTTCATGTGTGCACACTTAGGGTGAACTCCTGGCTGTAAAGAGCCAAATTTTTATCGTAACTTTCTTCACATTTGTCATGCAATGACAAGCACTTTTCATGACTAACATAAGTTTCATGAGTCAGGGGTGATAAACATCAGTTTTTTATGCCTACATGCCCATTGAACCTGCTGACCTGAAGAGGTCTTTCCTTTATATTGGAAAACGTTCTAGAATGAACTAATTGACTTCTGCAAGTTTTATACTTACAGTAGTTTTGTCGGTTTAGAGTATCTGTACTTAGATAGGAAAACTGAGCTTGTACAAGCCCATTAGTTTAGAAGCTCTCCATGATAAGCTTTTTGAATTATCTATTCAACATCTACCAGAGTCATCATCCAAATTCGAAAATGACATATGCTACCTCCTGGGCAAGAAATTGGGTAGGAAGCTGATGGAATAGCCTATGGCATTCTCAGAAATCCTTTCTGTTTCTTGAGCAACAGAAGAAAAAAAGGCAGTACCTACTACAAAAGAAAGCTTGTTTTGTGTGAGTGGAGAGAGAAACGTGTAATTGGGTAAGGAGGTACTATTTGCCATGAAGAGATCACTGTACAAATCAGATGGTTCTTTTCTCTGCAGCAAAGATTATTCAGAAAGGTTTTACAGCTACTTAAATAGAGCAGAATAATAGCATTGTCATTACAGGATGTACACTAAGCTACGTACACAAAATTTGTGACCTCATAATAATCTAAGCACGGAAGGAAGACATCCTTCTTTAACATCTATATAACAATGCTGGGAGTCTAGGCTGTTGCCATGATGAGTGGTATGGAGATGTCCGTGTGTGAGAAGGACTACGGACCAAGTACTGCTGCAAAGTGGCAAGACGAATCTTCTGGCACAAATATTGCAACTAATCCTGTAACTTGCCTTTAGAAAAATGGAATGACTGGAAGAGAGATGAGGGAGAGGGAGTAACAGTTCACATCAAAGACGCTGCCGCCACAGAGGACTCCAAACACTGCACTATGAAAGTTTATGGACAGAAGTTCTGGTTAGTGAAACTAAAAAAAGGTTTTACTGTACCTGTTACAGTCAATCTTTCATGCACAGTGCAAACTGCTCCTTAAACCACAGCTGAGATGCAATAGGAAGAAAACCAGTGTTGCCAAGAGTGACTTCAGCTCAAGGGGTCTTTGGTGGACATGCTGAGCAGCCAAGAGCAGACAGCGTGATGTAACTCGGTATTTGGGCATTATTCCTACTGGCAGAGATGCGGCAATGACTTACCTAAAAAAAGATGCCAGTGATCTTAATCTAGTTAGATTTCAGTTACGAGAACAGAACACAGCACTAACCCATTACCAACATACCGGAACCCTGAAGTGGTCGCTTTTACCACATTTGAAGCAACTGATAACTGATAACTGACAAAGCACATGTGTTTAATGTGGAGCGTTTTGATAAAAGCCAGGAACTGTTCATGAGTGTCCTACGTGGTATCCCATAAACCGCATTTCCAAGGATATAAAAAAAGGTTATTCTGGGTAAGAGGCCAGGGTAGTTAAAAGGAGATGTTGAAGGCCTGCTGAAACAGAAGGAAAGCTAATATTGAGACGTACATGTCCATCTAGATGGCTCTGGCAAAAAAAATTAATTGCAATGCAGAAATGGCCAATAGACATTTATGCACTGCATGTGGAAAGAAGCATGAGGTTGTATGTATCCCAGATGCTGTTGCTGCTGTAATAGCAAGTTTACCATGTGTAGCAAAGAAAGATGTAAAGGAACATCTGTTGAAATTAAACATTTGCAAATCAACAGGCCCAGATAACTGACACCCAAGAGCCCTAGGAAAACCAGCTGGGAGCTTTCAGAACAACTCATGCGATATTTCACAAGTCCTGGGAAACTGAAGAAATTCCAAGTGATTGGATAACTACAAATGTGGTTCCAGTATTTAAACAGCATAAAATGAATAATCCTGTGAACTACAAATCAGTTAGCTTAATTTATAGGAAGACTAAAATAAAGAATTTTAAATAGATTCATAGATACATGCAAATAAAGATAAAACCTGGAACTTAAATAAGACAACCTTGTTCACAGACAAAAGTCATTTCAGAAATAAACTTGTGGTCTTTATTGACAGCAATACAAATCTGTTTTCCAAAAGCAATGGCACTGACAGTGTATTTGGAAGATAGCACATTCCGATGTTTTACAGCCAGTACTTGACTTACTAACTACTATATGACATTTTCAATATTGCATTATACACTAAATTAAAAAATTAAAATTACTTGAAAACTGTCTTGTTGACAAAGCTTAACATACAATTTTCAAAGCTAATATGTAAAAGAGAAAGGATTACTAATAAGAAAAGTTCTTGGACCAGTGCTAGCAAGTATTTTTATCTTATCAAAATCTTTCTGGTAAAAATAAAAATAAAAATAAAAATTGTCATGACAGTAAATAATGAGAACACATAACTGACACAAAGCATTCTAGATCATTTTCTGAAATTGTTAGAATGCAACCAGATGTGTTCAGTACAACTAACCAAAAACTATTACCTCTGGGAACATAGCATGTGTGCTATGGAGCAGGGTGCATTGTTTTCAGAGCAGAAAACAATGATGCAAAGTCAGATGTATGGGACTGCTGCATGGGAAAATGCGGAGTTCACCTACTTTAAACAAATCAGGATGGAAGCAGTTTATTGATTTATTAATGCTTGGCTGTGCCTTCTTTGTTTCCAAAGTCTCTGTAATTCACTGGATACTCTGTAATCGGCTTATTTTCATCTTGCTCTTTAACATAACCAGTTTGGGGCAAACTCCCTCTCAATCTTGGGTGTCCCATCACGTATGTTGTTACCTTGGCATACCAGGCATTGTTATCAGGACATTTTGTCCTGGGTTTTATTGAAGAGTGCCATAAAAATGGTCTAGAACTGTAAAATATATTTTGCCATGTGTGCTTGAGGCAGCCTGACAGCAGATGTGGGTTTAAACCCTGAAAGAAAGAGATGTCCAAGGGTCATAGTGGATGGACATTTGGTTGGGATTTTTGAGGAAAAAATAAGTGAAATGTTTTAAAATACATGGTTGGTTTTCTGCCTGCATCCGGTGAAGGCAGAGTTGAGATGGCTGGCTAGGACAACCCTTTCTAGCACTACAATGTAGCGTTTGTGTCTTTATAGCCCAATAATACCTATTCATAAATCCTTAGGTTCAGAGGGTTGGTAGTAATTGCATAAGATGACTTATAAATGAGGACAATTTTGATTAAATATTTTTTATCTTTCTCTACAGCATCAGACATCGATCACCGAGTGCTAACCTTAGAGCTGAAGACTGCAGCGTCTTGAGAAAGACGGAGCAGTGTTCAGCTTTGCACGCAGAAGCCTCCCAGGTGCCTGACTGAAGTATGCTGCACAATATTTATACTGGTCACTGGTTCTCTTTTTTTGCAAGAAGGTTTTTTTTTTTTTTCCTTAGCAAGCTTTCCCCTCCTTCTGGAGCCTGATTTACCATTCAGAGATCATCTGGAATCTCATATCTGACTCAATGACACCATTTATAGTGGTCTCAACTATTTCGCCACTATTGATGGAATATTGGTCTCTTCTGGTTTTTGTTAATGTCTAACGAAGGTTTGCCAAAGACAGTGGTGCCTTTGAGTGAAATTATCTGGCCTGTAATATACAGAGTAAATTTAGAAAACTTTGGAGTTCCTCTTGATATTAATTTTTGTTAAAATTTCTGTGAAAGCATTAATAAGTTTTAAAATCAGGAAAGAATTAAAAAGCTTGATGAAAAAATAGGCAATAATTCTGATGTAAAAGAATTTGGGAAGCCTGGAATCTAAATCAGAAAAAGAAACTGCTTGGTTTCACTTAAATGAGCACAGATGGTCAGAGTGAGCAATGCATTTTAAGAAAAGCTTTGCCAGAAAAAATAGTGATAAAGTACTGTTTATACTATGATAGTGGGTGGTTCTTTTATTAATTCTGCGAGAGCATATTCTCATTTGAGACATAACCAACAGCCCGTTAAAAATTAGAGGCTTTGGATCAGTCACAAAAATATTGGACATAAATGGCAATATTGATTATTAATTCTGTAATATTATTCTGTATTTGAGTAACAAGGGTTGAACAGGGAAATGCCAAGAAGAAACCAGAGGTCTTATGAGCCATATGATTTGTGACATGGAGGGGAGTTGCAGTAAATAGCAGGCAACAAAGAACAGGATGTGTTAACTAAACAGCATGACAAACAAAATGTTTGAAACTAGAAAAAGAGCAAACTAGAACGATCAATTCAGTTTTTACAAGTCAGTAAGAAATGCTGGAGTGAATTTGTATAAAATTCTGAATTTCAGTCTTACATTTTTACCTGAGTTTAGATATTTCATCCCTTCAAGCATTTATTTTAAATTTTCCTCTAGAGAAAAAACCTTGTATGAGTAGCAATTCTGTATTAGTTAACACTGTCAATGGTATTATCTGCTTAGTCTAGGGCAGCCTACTGATTTGAGAACATTTAATCTTAGCAAATAGAGCCTCAGAGCCATCGCTGAAATATTTCACATCAAAAGTATCATATATTGAATTCCTCCTGTTAAATCCTAAAAGCATAGATAAGCAACTGATGGAGCGTTTCTTCCTGTTCACCTACATTTCACTGTAAATCAGTAAGGTTTTTCCTTATTTTAAATCCATGTTTTAAAACAACCTTACTATCTTTTGCTCAGTCAGTCATCAGTATGCCATCATGATCCTTATTAATTAATTACCTTATAAATTCACTTTTAATTCATATTCTTTGGTGTACATATTCTTTGATCTACATCTCTTTTTCTCATTCTTCAGGTATTCATTCTCCATATTCCCCTGGTCTGTTTTTAGAAGGACGGCTTCTCACCCAATGTAAATTATTGCAGTTCTGGTTTGGGGGTATTAGGTAGGATATGGACTCAATGATCTTGAAGGTCTTTTCCAAACTAAATGATTCTATGATTCTATGATTCTATAAAATGGAAAAGATTACAATTTTCAATGCTTTTCCCTATTTAAGTACTCAGTTGTTTATGCTATACATTCTGCTATAATCTATCAGCAGCCCATATAGAGTTCTCCTCCCTGAAAAATGTACTGTTTGGTGCTATCGACAGCTTGTTAGCTCCTTTCTCTGCCATGCACACAAGAGGGAACCTATGGAGTCCCAACGCTGACTGGAGGGTATGAGCTGACATTTACATTGGTGAAGCTGAGGGAGATTGGTGGTAGCTGCCTGCACCCATTCAACCTGCCCAGAGGATCTCACAGCCACTCGATAACTCTTCCAGGTGGTTTTCTTCCTCTGTAATGCACTTTGCTTCCATTTAGGTGACTATACAACTACAATTCAAGTTCAATCCAATTCAGCAGCAACCCTGAGCTCCTGTTCTGCGTGATCTGAACAGACTTTCTGTGTGTGGCTCACGTGGAGGGCATGATGAGACTTGGACCTTGTGTCACCACTCAGGTCACTTGTACCCAATGGAACCGGGCAATCAAGCTATTCTTGATCAATATACTGAGAAAAAGCAGGGTTGTCCAAGCAGCAACATTTCACCTTCCCACGCAGGTATTGTTTGTAATTTTGTGTCAGAGAGAGAAGTATTCCAGGCAGGATTACATCATTCTGTAGAAATGAGATGACCAGGAATGGGTCCAAAACATCTGGCTATCCTCAACAGTATCCCCAAGGTCGTAAAAGAGTTCACTAACTGCAGCAGGGCAATAGGCAGGATACGCACTGTCTGACACACGGCACATATGGCTGCTTGAATCACAAGGACCCTCGGTCATACTCCAAGTCTCTGTTAATCATCACGAAAGTTTCTTACACCATGACAGGTTACACCGGCTGAGCACCTGACACCTGTTTCTGGAACCAAGGTGACTTCAGCACCATCGATGCAACTTTATTTCATTATGAACCATTTCATCTACATGTACACTTCACTTTTAAGTGCTTAGTTAAAATATTCCTGGCAGATACCTGTTTAACCTATCCTTAGAAGCCCCTAACAATGTAGACAAGTGTTACACAACCTTTCTAGGCAACCTATCTTGGTATTTCACTATCCTTAGAAAGTTTTTCCTAATGTCTAGCCTAAGTCTCTTTTGCTGTAGTTTAAGCCAATTATTTCTTACACTATCCACCACTGATATATTCCCTTCCAATGCGCAGCAGCTTTTTAAATATTTGAAGTCTTTTATCATGTCTCACATCAACCTTCCCTTCTCTAGACCAAACAACCACAACATTTACATTTACATTTTTCCTCATCCATTGTATTTTCTAGCCTCTGCCTATGCTCACTGCTCTCTCTTCCAAACCGACCTACACTTGCCTTAAAGTACAGTCCCCTAACTGGAGACAGTGCTCCAGCTAAGGTGGTGCTAATGCTGAGCTGAGCAGAAGAATTTCTTCACGTCTTTCAAAAGACATGACTCTTTATATAGTCTGACATTCGGCTTGCCTTCCTTACTACATGCTGTGATGTTGTTGGTTCATGTCCAGCTATGATCCGCTACGACCTTGGGATCCTTCTCTGCAGAACCCCTAGGCAGCCAGTTGTTTCACATCCTGCATTTCTGTAGCTGACAATTCCTAGCTAAATATAGAGCTCTTGGCTTATCCTTACAGAATCACATCCTATTTTTCTCGTATCTCCTCTCCAATTTGTCAAGGTCCTGGCTAAATTCTAACCTTGTCCTCTACTGTGCTGTTCCAGCTTGGTGTTGTCTGCAAATGTAATAAAGATGCTCTTCCATCATTCATGCCATTAATGAAAATGTTGACTAGTGCCAGAAACTTTATATAGTCCTGGACACAAAACAAATCTTCCTTCATTTAAGTGGATTGACAGTCAGCTTCTTTTACCTTCTGTCTAGGATAAATCACTGGGATAAATAGGCTAAATATTGCCTGTACTGCCTATGTTATTAACAGGAAACCATACAAACTCTCCTAGGCAGAATTTTATTTTACGCTTTCTTAGCGATTGCACTGTATCTCAACACTGAGGCCTCTGAACTAAAACTTTTTACCTTTCTTAGACTCATTATCAAGATTTGCATACCACACCTGCTGGACATCTTTTCCATTCTTGAAAGTTGAATGCCTGTGTGGCTGGCTTGGACATCTAGACTAGACACTCAAATTTGTCTGCCTATATTTCAAGGAAATATTTTCACTGCTTTCTTTTCTGCTAAGGCGTGCCTCAACATGCCTAAACCTTCATGTAAACAATTGTGCACTTTTATACATTAGCTTTTCTCCAGTCATGCTACTTTTCCTCTGCAAGTGCACAGGTTTCTTCAAATTGTTGCTCGACAGATTAACTTTCAAAATTAATCAAAGCACATTAAGGTGCTTTGCATTTGGTTTGCTATTCTTCAAAATGTCATCTATTCAGGCATTACAATCCTCTATATCATTAAAAAACCCATATTTTGTATTTTCTAATTAAAGAATCCAGGTCCAAAAGGAATTCCAGGAGGATCTTTAAGAAAGAGCGAATTCTAATTTCCTAAGAAGAGGTCTCAGAAAGCTCAGGTAAAAATATTTGGCACTGACCATATCACCAGATATACATTCTCCTTTGTCTATTGCAAAGATTTCCATTCTTTTTATTTTTTTCTAGTGTTTTCAAGTGAATGTACGTGTATGTGTAAATACATAGACAAAGACTTCTGTCTTTTGTTTAAATAATGCCTACCAAGTTTATTGACATTGTGGGTCTTGTGTGTTTCTCTCTGGCTTCTAGATCAATATATATTTTCATCCTTTGAATTAGCTGAAATTTCATAACATTATTTTTCATTTATGTACTGCACAACATCATCAAACCTTCCCAGTCATTCTTCTTCCTCTACCACTTCTTCTCCCAGGCTGTTACTGAGTCAGAATTTGATCTAAATAATAGGAACCTTTTCTCCTGGTCTATTCCCAACCTGTTTAGCTGACTGATAGTAGCAGAGACAATTGTGCTATTGTGAGATGCTGGCATTCATGTGAGGATTTATG
The DNA here is from genome assembly GCA_027564655.1 of Leptodon cayanensis. Classification (NCBI taxonomy): domain Eukaryota; kingdom Metazoa; phylum Chordata; class Aves; order Accipitriformes; family Accipitridae; genus Leptodon; species Leptodon cayanensis. The sequence goes on from JANXJC010000013.1 coordinate 6,416,437, forward strand.
CAGCTCTGAAAAAATCATGCAGCTGCAAAAAGTACATATCAAACCACCAGAGGACAATCCCAAAGCATAATCAGCAACTCAGACTTACAGCAAGAGCCTACTTCATGATGAAACAGGATGTTAAAATTTTCAACTGCAAGTTTATGGCCCGGAAGACCAAACGTCCAAGATTTTCATCCTACTGAAAGAAGGGCTTTACCATGATCTGATAAGCGAGTAGAATAGATGACTTGTTCTTCAGAAGTCTGGCTGTGGACCAAATCATGATAAGAAGATGGAAGAGACATACTCGGCAGCACATAAAAGTGTATAACCAGAGGTTTTTACAGCAGATGGGTTTGGTGCTGAAAGATTCAGAAAAGAAAGGAAGTTTTAAAACAACTAATGAATCCTTCCACTCTTCACAACTTAACATGACAAGGAATCCGTAATGAGATGAACCACACAAGAGCGCAAAGAAACCTGGAGCTGGCTACAGATTTATTTGTTTGGCCTCAAGCAGCATGAGCAGTAGAGAGGAAATGTCAGACAAGTAAGAATTGTTTCAGAAGAAAGGCTAAAAGTGAGGTGGCTGCCAAGCTGTTTCCCCAAGAGACAGCAAAAGCGGAATTGCTGGAGGGGGTTCATACAGGTGGGATAATCCCACAGGTGATAGCTAGCATCAAAAAAGGAAAATTCTTTTCTTGAATCAACTTTGCAAACTTAGATGGAGGATTTCGAAACTCAAGCAGCATGCTTCAAAATTACGGAAAAAAAGCATAGCATATTCTGAAATGATACCTCTGTGATATTTCATGCAAATCCACTGGTTCTTACCATAGAGTCCAAGGCAGCCATTACAGGCATACATGCTGGATACCAGAAAAGAGGGACTGCTTAATGTAAACCATTAGGGGAACTCGGAGTTCTATTCAAGCTAGCTCCTGCACCTACAATGAAGCAGAGTACACAGCTGGAATTTAAACTCAAGAGATTATCAGCTGCCAGCCAGGGCTGCCAGACCCTACATTTCAGCCTGAAAAATTCTCCAGTGGCTAAAATACAGGAACCAGGAGTTCTCGGTTTTAAGCCCCTGCAGGAAAGGACATTTAAAAGCCTTATATTGCATTCATTTCTAGGAAAATGCCCAGTTCACTAGAATATTCTGTAGCGTAGCCTGTGAAGAAGTTGGATCTAGGGGAGACTCTCCATCTCCACTGCAGAAACTGTATCACTCTGCAGAAATAAATACTGAGTGTATGCAAGAAGCAGAGATACAAAATGGAACCAGAAGAGTACTCGGTGATGAGAACACTCTCTGGAAATGCCTGAGTTTTTATGGCATGAGCTTTGCATCAAAGAGTCAGTAACTAAAAGTCGTGAAGGATGCAGACCAGAAGAGTATCACTTTGCAAAGTCGTAGAGTGGTCAAAGCACATGCTAAACTCCTGTGCCTCAATATACACCAGAAGAATTATTCAACAAAAATATTGGCACGGCCTCTCCTCTTTCTTACATCCTGTGACTTGTCAATAGCCAGAAGCTCCAAAGGGAAACTCTAGGTTGGTTTCTTTTCTTACCGATGCTGGCTCCTTTCTAAAGACATTGCTGAAACTAACAGATTTTTTGCCCCAAGCCAATTACATTTAGCTGCTAGCAGAAAATACCTGTGCCAAATGAGACAGGGTTTTGAAAGAGTAGGAAGTCAACAGGAAGACAATTAGGCTATTGTGATTATATGGAAGGGTTCTGGATAGATAAAATAGGGCCTATCTATAGGTGTTTATGTAAAATGCATGTTGTGTTTCTGCTCTTTGTTTATAATACTATGAGTGATTTCAATTAATTCTGCCAACATGAAGACAATTTATTCAGGCTTATGTGGAGTTTCACGTTGTCTGCCAAGTTCTCTTCTTCTATTTTAATTTATCTTGAAATACATTCCTTAAAACTTGCCTTTAGAGAGATACAAAACCAAAAAAGACATACTGATTTTTCTAAGACTATTACAACCCAAACACTAATACTGAAACCTTTCTACAAGGTGTTTTTCTTCATGAGGTCCTGTACACTGGTGTTTGTTTGACTTATGTTAGTATCTTTTCCAGGCTGAAACATGCTATGACAAACTATATTCCTTTTTCTAAGTCATGTTAATTTCAGTAAGAGATTGATAAGTAAAGAATTCAGTGAGGTTGAATTTGTATAGCTCACAAGTTGGATTTAGTATTCCAAAAATATTTGACTTTTTCCAAGTCAAATTCATTATGTAGGTGCTAGTTAAAAAAAAAAAAAAAGTTAAAAAAAACAAAAGCCAACAAAAAAATATAACTCATTTAAAAAAAACAAACCCACGAAAATCAGAGTTCTATATTATACTAATGTATTTCTACCACAACTTTTACATGAATTCAAGGTTACCCAAGTTCCCTGTGAAATTTCACTATCAAAGTTCAATTTTCTTTCATACTGATAATGGAACCCATAAACAATGGAGCTCAGGTTTTTCTACATCACTAATGAGAAAATTAACAGAAAACAACCCCTGAACTAACTGCTGAGGAACTCCACTGTGATTTCTGTCCTGCCTAATTTTTCCCCGGGCAACACATCTCCCTGAGAGTTCTCCTGAAGACAATTCTTGTCTAACTCTGGCCCAGTGCCCATATTTTTCTCTGTGGAACTGTATTATATGTGTTAATGAAGTCCAGATACATTGGATTAATAGCTGGGGGGGAGGGTCTTGAATGTTTATTATCTTGTCAAAAAATCTTTGGATTATTTTCACATAAATCCATGTGGCTTTAAACCCCATTTTTCTGTGGTCTTCATTCTTTCTTTCAAAGTATGTTCTAGAACCCAAAATACAATTTCTCTTTCTTAAATACAGATATTTTTATTAATTTCTTTCCTAACAGTTTGCTGAAGAGCCTATTAGGCACAAATACAGATGTTTCTTATATTTGACAAGATCTTGAGAAACTGGTGATAGCAATCATACTACTTATGGGCAAATTCTTACTGTAAAGACAAAGATTGTAGGGAATGATGGTACCACAGCTAAAGGTAGTTTCATTTAAGTCCTGCAGAAAGTAATAGGAACCATTATACTTGAGGAAGATTTCATTAGGTTTGAAACAATAAATCTGAGGTCATGTGATATTTAGAAAAACTCTCAACCAAATCTCATAAGACGTAATAAAATCACAAGAGTTGGCAACAATCTTGATCCATCTCATAAACTCAAGATAAATATGAACAGATGTAGATAGTGTAATTAAATTGATTGGGAAGATTATTTCCCAAGAAATCATTCTGAGAATCAGAATTAGACACAGACCCCTTGAAATCTAATTGATTTTTGGAACAACTCAAAACTACTTTAAAGCTTTTTCCCCCCTAAGGTTTTTCTGATTATACTTTCCTGTTCTGAAATATTTTTCACTGCCTTGTGAATATATGAAATACTCATTTTATCAATGATAAAGGGGAATAGCTCTTCTAAAGAGCAAACATTGAAGCTGAATATAAACAGAGTCCTATCAAATACACTAGTGGAAATCTCCTTAAAAATAAGGGAAATAAAATTCTGCTTTAATCACTTTCAGTTACAGCAGTTTTAAATGTAACTCAGAGCAATAGATGGTTAAAAGTCCAGAACTTTTTAAGAAAGAGAAGTTAAAGGTATAATGAAGAATTAAAACAGAAAAGAACCAGAGGAAATCCGGAACACACTGTTGAAGCCACTGGAGCCATTTTCTGAAGCCTGCTGTGCTATTGAGATTATCTTCACTGGGATCTGGAGGCCATACGTTTTTAGGAACAGACAATAATCCAAAGACAAGCTATTGTAGCACTGTGTAATGTCAAAAGTCAGGAACATTCTTTTGCTTAGCTCTCCCAGCAGTTCCTTCATCCTAAGTAAAATGTTATTAAATAAAAAATGCTTTTAGCATTTTTCATATGCTTTTGCTCTTTCATTTGTTCACATGGTCTTTCATATGTTTTTGATACTTTTTTTTTTTCTAACATGGTACTTCTACAAAAACAAAGAGCTACACAAATAGAAACAACCATCATCTCAATTTTCATGAAAATATGAATTAGAAAATACATAGCTGACTGTCAGCTTCCCATATGAGCTAAAAGGCTCATCTTGGGCCAATAAAGAAAATAAAAGAAGAGTGAAAAAATTATAGGGATTTTATTTCCTCCAATGTTTCTATGATAGAACAGACCAACATGAGTTCTGTCTTCAGTTAGGCTGAAATTTGTCAAATGACTGCAATAAAAAGAAGCTTCAGAGGGACACCTCTGAAGCCTGAAATAAAGATTCATGACAACTACATGAAATCACTCCAAGGACTGTCAAAGGTGCTGAGCTTCACTCAGGGTTATTCGAAACTGAAGAAATTTAGGAAAGGCTGTCTGTTCAGGGAAGGTGGAAGAAGATCTACAGAGCATTTTAGTGCTCCAAGAATAATCTTGTTGCCTAAATTCAAAGTACTGATCGATTGAAGGTCCATCTTTTGGGTGGTCTTTTGATCACCTTAATCATCTAGCACACTTATGTACTTAAGATATGCTGCACACCTGCCATTTCTTGCCTTATCTCGTTGAGCTATCATATTTTATCATCTTTTGCAGCAATTTAAACTCCCTCTCCAACATGAAGCTGCAACCCAGAAAGTCATCACCGCAACTGCATCTCTTGTGCATCCTCATATGTGAGGTGTGTTTATAGCATATTTCTCTGACATCAGCTGAAAAACGTATGGTAAGTTTCCACCTTTTAGATGGCGTGAAGAGCTGATCTTCTTTACGGACTTACTTTTTGCATGTGTGATCTATTTTGCCTGAACTACTAAACAGATCGTGCTGGAAAAACACTCACTTTCCATACCTCTTGTTGATGCTGGAACCATGGACAGTCAAAACCACAGTGGCAATGGGTGCTTGACTTAATATTGTAATGACTCAGGAACTTTGCTGGAAAGGCAGAGAGGTGCGGTTCCAGTCATTGTTCTCTTCTAGCGGTTCTGTTTTTTTATCCAGTGACGATCTGAAGTAAAATGCACAAACAGTTCTGGGCGCATGGCCCAGGAGCCAAGCTTTTCCAAAAGCAAAGTGAGTTCTCTAACCACTACGATACAAAGCCAGTCTGTTCTCCTTGTGCATTCCTGTCTGTACCATAGCCCAGCATCACCCAGAGTGAGGATTGCTTGCTATGCAAAATGTTGGGGGATTGGTACATGTCCTGGCCTGAAAGCCAGGTCTCCCGCTTCCTGGACAAGTACTCTAATTTTCAGACTGGTGTCTAAAAACTCTTACTAGATACTGGGATCTGGTCACCTAAATCCTGTAAGTGGTTTCACGCTCTGAAGTGTAGTTTTACTAAGATGTCAAAGTTCATACAGGAGGTGAGTTTCAGGTACACCCCTCTGGGGATCTGAAGGGGCGGCTGACCTGACATACTAAAATGCAACAAAAATTAAGGGGCCAATTTCCTCATGTGTAGGAATTACACCCCTCATTCATGGCAGGCAACAGAAGAAAAATTACCACACCTAGGGACACTTGCTTCAGGAATTTCTGTGAATCACTATAATCACCCGACTTCATGTCTTAACAATGCCACCTTGCAAAACCACGTGTGCTGTTTTCACAAGCTTTCCCTCAAAAAAAGGTTTGTCTGGAGATAAAACAATAAAACCATACTTGAGAAAGCAGCATAACCACTGGAGAAATGAAAATTAATGTTTATTCCCTTGGAAACAATGCCATTTTTAGTTTACATGGCAGCCAAGTACAATGGTAATACCTTTGAATATAAAAGGTGTTACATAGCCAGCTTTTATCATACTTCAAATGCAAATTCATGTGTCACAGTGAATAAAGGAATTTCACAGGTTCATCTCTCCTATGAACTATATCATCATTCATTACTGTACATATGTTATGACAAAAAATGATTAAATAGTTATGTTAATTGATATTGTCAGCCAGGCTCTTCTTTTAAGCAGACTTTCCACCCGTCTCTCCCACACTCCATTTTCCACTCGCACTTAACAAGTCTCTGACCCTAGGAGAATCCATTTGTGCCTGTGGTTATGCGGTTGCCACACCTAAACGAAAGAAACATATAAAAAATTTCCTGGATCCATACCAACAATTCTCGTTTGAGAATGCCTGGAAATGGTAATTAAGAGTAGGCCAGAAAAGAATCTTTCATTGTAACAAGTCTGAATTTCACTGTTTCAAATAAAAAAGCCTGCCGGAGACCACAAACACGTCCTTCCAGTAACACTAAAAGAAGGAACGATTAAATGCCCCTTGTTGAGCAGAAAAAGGACATAATGAAAGCCATTGCCCAAACCAAACTGAAGGAAAACACAGGGGCCAGGAATTAATTAGTGAAGCTATTTGTATTCATTTGTCAGAAGGAGCTGGGAAGCAGCCAGCAGACAGGAAGAAGCCGAGGAGGCTTCAAAACAATCAGCGAGAGTGTAAACTTGAAAGAAAATAAGACAAAACAGGGCAAGGAGTTTCTTGGGTAGAGCACAGGATAGAAAGTTAGGCTGAGAAAGCAAAGCAAAGGAATTCCTCTAAGTGTCTTATTTTTACTGCGTTCTGGAAAAGAGAAATTTGTGTATGGGATTTGGTAAATTATCGCATGAAAGAAACAAATATTTCTAATGTAAATTTGCCCCAAATAATGGCCAGTTCCTTGGGCCAAGTAAATGACAGTGTACCGTAGTTCTTCTGGGGGTTTACATCGTATTTCCTCTCCTGATTCCTCAACCCAATGTGATTGTTCAATCTCAGAGTAAGTTTTTGACAAGTGTGTGACTCACGCGTGTGTCCTCCTGTCGTTGTTCCACAGCCAAAGAAAGAAGTGGAGCCACAATACTTTTCTCATCTCCTCTGCTTCAGCTCCCAGGGAGAAGCCATGGAACAGAGCTTTGAATGATGCAGCTGCATCAGCCTGAAGTGAAAGATGACAAAATACAACTTGGAGAAAGGAGATAGATAGTTACAGAAAAGGTTTCTCTGCGTATCTGTTATTAAGAGAAGAAAGGACCGAACAGGAATTTTTCTGCTTAATGTTTTCACTTCAAGAGACTGAAATGAAGATGAGTCCTTCTTTCCATTCTTGTATACTATGAACAATTAAAGCCCTCCTCCTGCTCCCATGAAATTCATGAAGCTCCCATAGAATTCAGTTGTTGTAGACCAAGCTGCCAGTGCCTGACAAGACCCAAAATTTGGAAAATTGCTATTTATCAAGATATAAAATTCCACTGATTATGATGACGATGAATTGCATCTAGGGCACCAGCCCAGTATCTGGAGTCTGTCCTCTTTGTACCTAGCACTTTATCCTGCCCTTGAGAAAGCTTTGACTCCTCCCAGGTAAGTGTTATCCACACACAGATGGATTTACTTTGCATTCATCACTATAAATATAGATGGTGCTTTTCCTGTAAGAAAATGTTGAAGAATCCCAGCCAATTCAAGTTTCACAATGCACTAACGATAATTGCTTTTGCCTACACTGGGCATCCAGTTTACAGTAATGTTATGCGGAGAATATTTCACTAATTTGTGTGTGAGATGTCATTCTTGTATGAGGCTGCTGAAAAGTTTATTAAAGACCACCCTATTGTCCCCACCCTCTTCCTTAGATGCTATACAAATGAACTAGTCAAAGGATCATTTACTTGGGTGTGACTTGCTAGCAAAAAAGCTACACTAGCTGTTTCTCACAATCTTGTTGTATTGTAAGATCATCTCAGTGTTCACAAATCAGCTGCACCAACACCTTTCTGAACAATGAAGTTTAGAAAATCAACCAGTTTCTTCTTGTCCTATTTCTTAAGTCTTATATTTGCCCTCCTCACTTCTCAGGATCTACTCCATCATTCTCTAATTCTTAACAGATTGATTGCCTGGATAGTTCTTTAAATGTTGTTGGGTCTTTAATTTATCTCCTGATATCTACAAAATCGCTTGTCCAAAATGCACATTGACTAAATTGAAACACACCAAATTATATTGTAAATGTTGCAGAGGAGGATTTGGAAGAGAGCGTGAGATTGACTGTGAGAAGAACAGAATTCTCTGGGAGTAATCACCTGCATCATCACCACCATTAACACACTTATTAGTTGATTCAGTTATTTGTGCTTTCTATAATTAAACAAAATAATAACTTATTACAGAAGCATAACGCACTGCCCTCGTATATGCTGTTTTTGTAAAAAGGAAAATAAAAAAATTTGGAGCTAATCTTTGAAAAGATGTAAGTTTCCTGTAAAATTAAACTCCAGTGTCGGTTCTGTTTAAAGATTTGTGGCCCACCATATAATTTCTATTTCTTAATTATTATTATCACAATTATTAAATTAAAGATGTTAATTTGTGGGCCTGTATGAGTAGAATACTGTGGTGCAATACAATAATGCAAGATAGACAGGTCTGGGGGAGAAAATAATAATTTCAGCTGGTATTTGGGTTGGTATTAATATGCCCATGATACGACAATCACATTTACTACTTCACTGGCAGTTAGAAATTCCTGATCAAAGACAAGTCCATATGACAAATATGTGATTGTTTGCATCTCAGCTGAGATGATAGACAGTTCATTTTATTAAGCTCTTCTGTGATTTCATCCAACAGCAAATTAAAATAGAATTTGGTTTTAATAATTATAGGTTCGTGCAGATCATTCATCTTGGTATGTCAAAAAAATTATCCTTTGAAGGTAAGTTAATTAAATTCCCTGCTCAGCAAGCATTCACGCAACATTTTCTTCCAACTTGTTCTTACTTGTGGTCAGGAGGAAACCCATCAGGGTTAAATCTAGAGATTTATGTGCTGATTACTCTTTCAGCCAAAGTAATGGACTTCTTATGAATCCTCTTTCTTTCTCTATACAAAAGCAAACTTTCTCCATTCAAACTAAAGTACACGTGATCAAGTCTCTGTTGATACAAATTCTTTTTATACCACAAACTTCCCCTAAGTTTTGGCCATGAGTCAAAGTTTTTGTTGTTGAACTGAGTTTGCTGTTGAAGTCTGTTTATTCCATTATTTAATTAGATAAGAGTTATTTAATTAAATAAAGGTCATTAGTAACTTCACAAAACTTCTATATGATTTTTTTTTCTACCTCTGTCTATCTGGTAAAATTCTAAATGATGGTACTGGCCAAAAATGGAAAGCACCTTTCCTGGGGTATCACTGCTTTTCTTCAGACACCTTCAGATGTAACTGACTGATTACCTCTAAGACAAAGGTGAGAAATCAGTCTCCACATCTTGAAAGTAGGAATCCAACTGAATTTATTCTTTTCCTTATAGTCTACCATTTAATTTCTCCTGAGCCAAAAGCAAAGACATTTGTATATAGTTGAAGAGTTGAATATCTCTTGCTGGAGCCCTCCTCCCCAATGACAAACTACTCAAGCAGGATTCAGCTGTGCCACATCTGTATCTAATGCCATTTTAGACCACGAGAAGCGTCCCATCTAGCAACCAGCTCCGCTCCAGAAGGGCACGAGCCTCCCCTCCACCCCTCTGTGTCGTAGATGCTAACTCCATTTCCCTTAGAGCAGTACTGGTGGTAGGAAACTTGAGGTGGTTACAACATGCAGAGTTACAAGATGGCATCTAGTCTGCCTAGCCTGAGAACCTAATTTATGTCTTAATCTAGGCAGTAAATACCTTTATTTCCTATTCAGGCAATAGAGGTAGATAGATAGAGCTCTTGAAGGGGGATATTACTACTGTATATCTCTGCATAAGCACCTAAGTTACAGAGGCTGTGATCTACCCTAAATTTATAAAATAAGACTATTTTCTCACTTCAGATCTCTGGGAAGAAGACTGAGGCAGCAACATGGTTTTTAAAATGTCAGGAATTCAGAACATTGATGTGAAAAGCAAAAGTTGATTGCTTTCTCTCACTTGCGGGAATATGTCCTCCAGTAGTGACCTCAGACTGTTAAAGATGTCTTAAAGGACAGAATGCATCAAAGGCGAGCTTCTGCTATAGGCACTTGAGGAATAGTTTCCCCAAAACACATATTGACACAAAGTGTGAGGCAGAAAAGCATTGTCCAATACTCATTTCATCCTCATTTTGGCCACATGAGTATCAAATGAAGTATTTAAATAACACAGTGAAGTAATATATTTATGTGCATATATAATGCAGAATTTCACTTCCCTTTTGTTGCTGTATGTGACCTTTAATTTCCTCTGTTGCACAGTGAGGGGGTTTACCATTTATTGAACAATTCAGCTGTGGCACTGAGTGACATGATAGCACATCAGAAAATTCCTGCAGCCTAATTTTATAGTCTGTAGCAAAGTTTTTTTATCTTGATCAGTTCTATTTCCATCAAGTGAGAGAGTAGGCACCCAAGAAAAAATAGCCTTGTCTGATTAATGGGTGTTACTTCCACCAGCAAGTACTCAAAAATTGGACCTTAATTGAAGAAACAGTCACCGAATTTTTTAAACAACCTTAAAAAAATTCCATAGTGTGTGAAATTTGAATGTACTAGAACCTAAATACATGGCTCTGAACCCAGACATCCAGATTTAGCAAAGTACTTTTTTCTCTTTGCTGGCCAAGGCCCTAATGCCTCTTTAGTGCCAACAATTTTTAAAGTGTATTCTTCTACATTTTAAAGTGGGAAAACATAATCCTTCTTCCCCCTGCCCCTGAGCTATCCCATATCCAATAAATATTCCCTTTTTGCTAAAATTTTGCTTTAAATTTAAAAAAAAGGTACAAATCCTCATTCTATAGTGAAAAAAAAATCTTATATGCCAAAATAGTCTTCCCATTAAAAATTGCTAAGATATTTGCTACTGACTAGATGGTCATGGATTTTTTGCAATGTGATGAATTTCTGCTAGAAAAACATCAGTGATCAGAAAGTATTGCCTTTGCCCCATACATACCAACTCTCTCAAAAGCTTGGTATTTATTTAAAGCTTACAGCATATAATTAGAAAACAGGTACTTTCAGAGATACTTATCCATTTTACAGAGTCTATTTGGCATTGTATCACAGTGTCCCTCAAACTTTTATCTGACAAAACCCATAGGTACCATCATTATCATTTAACCAATGGATAGTTGAGGCAAAGGAAATTTCAGTGTGGTTTACCCAGGGTGGCCTGACAGTGATATCCCAGGGATATTGCCATCCTGACCTCTGCCTGGACAAATGAGAACCACATTGTAATTTTAGACTGGTAGAAATTTACATATACAGACATATTTTAAGACTTATTTTGTGCGGATGTGCTATGTTGCTTGTACTAATTCTCAGTGATCAGAGAGTCTTTACTAAGTCCAAGGAGCAAATTCTGTACCTCTCTTGCTGTTTCCAGCACTGAGTTTTGAAGAAGTTTGCTCAACTCACGCATTCTAGTAGATTTTTAAAGATAAAATACTACCATAAGGAATAAATAAGTCACAAAAAAATGGACAGAGGAAAAAAAATCCAGAAAAACTGAACTTATGCAAGGCTGGCTCATTCTCAAAAAAAACAGTATTCCAATGGTTGACATCTCATTCCAGAAACTCTTGCAATCCCATCCTTGGTTTCTTGTATCCTTGAAAGTATGATGGAAAGAAGTAGGTTATTAAACGTAGGAGCACTTCTGCTAAAACATGTCTAGGCAGATGTTAAAAGCTATAGAGCTGACAGAGAAAATATGTGAGACAGTAGCACTAACTTTACACCAATTAACTGCTGCCACATACCAGTTTTGTGGAGTCAACAACAAATGAACTGTATTGTGTAGGAATTTGTTATGATTTTAATTAAAGATGTGTTCATTTATTTCTTTTTGCTAATTACTACATATAGATTCCATTTGCATTTGGAAAAACAGCTCTTAGGTCCTCAAAATTCACTTTTGACAAAATGCTTTATGACAACAGCCCAGCAGAAAAATCTGGTGCTATCATGTGTTCTTTCCTCAAAAGGTACTTCATTTTTGTGGTTGCAATTATCCTACCCCTTAGTTATCTTCATTTCTAAGGAGGGACTGTTGACAATGCTGTTTTTCACTGTAGGGCTTCATTTTTGTGGTGGTTGTAATTTGTACAGCAACTTGGCATCTTCTCAGATCCGTGTGGTTAAACAAGCAGCACTAAGCAAACTATACACACCCAGAAAAGTTAAAAAAAAAAATTAAGAAATTTAATTTTACAGATAAATAAACCGATGTGAAAAAAAAATAACAAGCCCAAGTCACAGAGCAAACTGAAGTGGATGTCTTGTCTGGTAATAGGTCTTCTTTATCTGCTGGAACCACAGAAATCTCACTGACTATATCGATGACTGTATCAGACTATGCTATGGGTGCTCCAAGCCTGCTGTCAGGATCAACTTAATCCATCTCCTTCACTCCAGCTGAGCCGCAGAGAGCCTTCTAGGGCATGTGGGACCCTACGTGTCCAGGTATGTGAAGCCAGGCAGGCTGTATGAGGTGTGCACTGGATGCCTTCAAGGCAGTCATGAGTCAGAAGACAGAGATAAATTGATATGAGACATTTCACAATGTCTTCCTCTGGCACAGATGTTGCCAAAGATTGTAAGAGCCCTCCCATATCTAGATGCTGTCTACACATCTCCGGGGCTTTTTTTTTAATGCATTTTGGCTTGACCCTCAGCTGGGCAAATCCGAGATCTTCAATTTGAAGACAGATGAGTGTGGAGGTATCAAAAGAGTGAACTCGACACACTAGTCCACCCCTGATTCCCAGAGAAGTGTGAGAAATGAGAGCTGAAATGCAGTGTCAAGACAGGGAACTGTCAACCTAAGAAGTGACCAAGTTAGTTCGTAGCTCAAGAGAGAGATCCAGGAAAAGTCCTAACAGGAACAATTCATTCTCTCTCTTATTTTTAACATATGTGAAAGTCTTCAAAAGTCGGGATAACTACAGCCCTGAATAAAGAGTGGCTTCTGCAGGGAAGCAAAATGCACCACTTATTAGTATGCATGAAACCATGAAACTTTTGATTTGCTGGTGAAAAGGCAAAGATGAGTCAATACTGATGTAGCTGGCATTGATATTTGAGTGTAATAAGTGAATTGCTACTGGAAGATTTATCAATAATATTTACCAGTCTGGGATTGCTTACAGAAATCAGCTTATTGTGTCAGGAAAATGAAATATCATTTATACTTAAATATCCCTGTCCACTTTCAGTGTAAAAGTCACAGTTCCTGGGTCTGCAAGGCACATCCTGGTAAGTATATGTGATACCTGGCTTGATGCCAGCTGACATATCCTCAGAGAGCTTAGGATAAAAATAGCATGCCATCTGGACATAGTCCTGAGCAACTGCCTCTAGGTAGCCCTGCTTGAGCAGTCGAGTTGGACAAGATGACTTCCAGAAGTCCCTTCCAATCTCAACCATTCTGTAATTCTGTAAACATCTCAAAAGCGGTACTAAGACCTGCAGGGTTATTACTAAAACTAAGTATACTTCATTTGCCATCAAACAATGACAAAAGAGATTTGCTTTACTAAGGTCACACATGTAAGGGTGTAGACATGAGAAAATAAGCAATATCCATCAGCTGAGTTTTTGTATTTGGGTTGGGCAACTTTACACCTTCCTGGGCACAGTGATATTTCCAGCACTGTTATCACTGCCTTGGGAAGAACAAGGGAGCTCTGAGAAGGAGAGGCCACAGAAAATAGGACCTGTGGAGACCTCAACAAATCATCTAGTTCATGCTTCTTCTCTAAAGGAGGATCAACAACATAGTGGCATTCTTAAATAGAGTTCATCTATTCTCTTTTTAAACCTTAAAGCTACCGCAACCTCCCTATGGTCTGTTCAACAGTATAACACTATTGGTTCCTTTTCTCTCACTAACATCAACTTAACTCTTTCTCTTTAGAGTTTACCTCACCGCCTTTTGTCCTAACACACCTGACACGAGGAACACTCTATTCCTTACCTTGTATTAGCAATCATCTAGCTGTTACCTCTCTAAACATCCCACATTCCACCATCTCTCCTTCAGAGGCCATGGTTTCTCAGATATTTTATCATTTTCACTGTTTTTCTCTGGGATTTCTTGAGCTGATCCACCTCCTCTGTCTTCTGTGCAGAGGCCAGAAGTGAACATGGTGTTCCAGTAGAGACTTTTGTGGTGCCTATATAACAAAAGGATTTTTTCACATTTCATATATGCGATATTACTGCTTACCCTTCCAGCTTGGTACTTGCTTTTTCCAGATCCGCATTATATTGCAGGTTCACAGTCAATGCATCTTCAAACTGCGTGGTGGTTACTCTCTAAATTCAGTATTTTCCACTTGTTCTAACAAAAACAGCAAAGTCTTTTTTGCTAATTTTCCAACTTCTCAAGAACTTTTGGGATGTTGACTCTCTTTGACTGGTTTAGACTGGATCCCAAACTGTTAAATAAAGTTTAGATGAGATGAACCTAATTACACTCTTTGCAATTATCCTTAGTGAACAGCATCCTTTTTCAGAAAGTATCTCTAATACCATTGGTTAATTTTGAGTTCTCACCTGTCCTACAGAGTTCTTTAGCTTCTCTTATTTTGGCATGATTTCTGGTTTTAATAAACATATCTCTTATTCAAGCACAAAACTTTTCAGTTAAGTAATGGAATGTAAATACCTTTGGACACAGGAAAAACTCAGTCCATACATCCTTCAATTTTGACACTGGACCAATGATTACTATTCTCTCTGTGCTTCTTCTAGCCAATTTTGTACCACCTTTTGATTATTTCCTATTGACCACACTTCCTTCATTGCGTAAGAAAATACTATGAAACAGTGTGAAAACTGTTAATAAAGCCAAGTAATATCACACTTACCACTGATCTCCTATCCAGAAGGGCTGTTATCCCTTCCCAGAAAGAAATTAAATGGATTTAAAATAATTTTTTTCTTGATAAATCCATTTTGGCTCTAATGTTGATTCAAGGCTTAAATAACTGAGACACCATGCCTTCTGTTTCTGATTCAAAATGGTCACAATTGGTGTAAGGGGTCCAATACTAGATATATCAAACTTACAGGTATGAAATGTCGCCCAGCTGTGTCTGCATCTCACTTGCTGTGAATTCAGTATCCTTCACCACATTTATACTGTGGAGCCTGGAGGCCTCCCACCTCGGTGCCTTCCCAGCCACTTGCTGCACATCTTGTCCCCACCTTATTTTTCCTGCCTCTCCGTGCCTGCCTCCATTGAAAGGCAAGGCGGGATCCTGGTTGGAAGGGGGCTGGAGTGTGGTCCCGTAGGTGTCCCAGCCTGGCAGATCTGGGAATTGGCACAGTGTAGCTTCTCGCACAAGCGATCCTCTCCTGTGGGCAGGCACAGTCACTGCTCACAGGGGGCCGGTCCCCTGCATGACGACTCCATCACCCTGACTCATTGACCTTCCCTGGTATTTTTGCCACTGCACATCTGTAGAAGCTATGTCCAGGGGATTGCTCACCATGACCTGGTGCTGCATATTCATTCTTCTCATCTTCTAAGTGTTTGTGCCCAGAAATAAAAGCGCTGATGACTGGTCTATAGTTCTTTGGGATTTTTCCTGCATTTCTCTTCTTGAAGAAAGGCATCACAAGATCCTTTCTGCAGTCTTGTATAACTTCAACCTCTTTTCATAATTTTTCAGAGGAAATCATTAATGCCTCCACAGTCATGGGTCTCTCACCTGGTGCAAGAATGCCAATATGGAAACTCCTAACATGATAAGAAACAGACAGCATAGATTTATCCTAAACAATGCCATTATAAATAATTCCTTAGAGTAAGCACACCATCTGCTTTTCTGTGCCCCGCCAGCTTTCATAACTCTGACGGGAGAGGCTGCCAAGACAAATCTTGGCAGGTCCCACTGATACCTGGTAGGGTGCCAGCCAACAAATTTTGTCAGCTCAATCGAATTTCTTTCTTTGACAGCGTAACTGGCTTGTACGGTAGGATAACTGGCTTATAGGGTAGACAGGAAGAAGATGATATGATATGATATGATATGATATGATATGATATGATATGATATATGTGTGGCTTTAATAAGCTTGTGATAGTGCCTCACATGACATCCTCGTAAACAAAGAATGGAAATACAGTCTAGAGTGGTTGTTTGCAAACTAGAGTCACAACACCAGTTAGGGTCATGACTATCATTAGACTACAAGTTCAAACAAAATTCCGTGGTTTATGCAAGTATTTGGGTTGCACAAAATTGTCAGTCTGTAAGTAGTCTCTCACAACCAGAAGAAGTTTGCAAAAATGACGTCACTATAGATTAGGTGAATAAGCAGTTGAAAAAACTAAATTGAAAGAGCAGTTATCAAGGGTTCACTGTCAAACCAAAAGCACTTAGCATGCGTGGTTCAAAAAAAATTCTACTTAACTAGGTAAAATCTTACCATTATACAAAATAGTATAATTTATTATATAAATGTAATTAAAATTTACTGTGTGTTATTATTCATTATATGTTATTTATTATATATTGTTATAAATAATATTCAATATTTACATGAGTGGCTTGACTAACAAGACAGGTAATTCATTTACAAACAAGACAGTTGCAAACAAAGTACATAAGGATCATTAACAAGTGTCACACATAAGACAGATGAGGTAATGATACTTCTCTAGGCTTTAAATCTTTGAATTCAAATTTTTCATTCAATTATTTATTGCATTTGTTTGCACTGTAGCAATCTTCCAAAAAGTTGCAAACACTGCACTAGTTGGAAGCAGAGGCCACTTAGTCGAATTTATTTAGACCTTAAAATCTAAATAAAATCATGGTAAGATAAGGAAAGGCAATAGAAAAAATAGAAGTAGAGGAGGGACTGAAGAAAGGGGCAGAGAATGAAAATGAATTGCCTTAATACTTGCTCTCATTGTTTTCTCTTTAGAGAAGGAAACCACATGTTGACAAATAGCCACCATGTAGGATGTCTCTAAATTGTAGTGTGTGTATTTATTCCTTATTCATATATATATTTCACTAAATGACCTTAATGCCTTTGACTTTCCAAATGCAGGAAATAAGTACGCAAACAAGAAGACAGATAGAGATTAGCTTTAATTATTAAAAATCAACTTTACCTTCCTAGAGATTATCAAACTCTTCTGTGGTATTCATAATTCAACTAAGGCATCGTTCACCTGACGGATATTTACAAATCTTATTTCCTCAGGTCCCTTCCTTCAGTAGTCTTTGTCTATCTGCCACAATTGCTCTTTCATGGGAGCATGATCTGGCATTGCTTTCTTCTCTTCATATCAATTCTCTCCAAGCACAGGTGCTTTCCCAAGTCCCGTTCATGCCATCACTCTGCTTGTGAGCCATCAGCAAACAATGAGGCAATTCAGAAAGAGAGGAGGATTTGGACACCTGACCGCTGTTAAACGTTTCCACTTATCTATCAAGCAAGTCACAACAATTCATTGATGAATATGCAGCTTGGGTTTTTTTCAGTGATAAATGATGGCCTACATTACTGGTATCCTTGCATTTCTTATCTCAGTAACATCATAAGGTGAACAGGACACTGAAAAAATAAAAGGCATAAGGGTAGAAATAAACCCTCAGTTTTGAGAGCTCTGTAGAATAAATACTCCATTTGTCTGTTCTGTGATGCCCTCTTAATGTTTCCAGAAAAAATTTTGCTCACAAATACACCTTAAAAAATTAAATCTAGAGACTCATCAGGAAAGGACTGCGTTTAGCCAGTACCTACCAGAGAAATCAGTGTACTGGAAAAGATGAAGATTAGATAATATACTGGGTCTTTATACTCTCTGCTTTCAATCACACATTTCTCCAATATATTATTTAACAGTCAGTTGGTATTACAGAACAAGGCCATAAATTATCCCAAATGTCTCCTAAGAATACTGTTATTTTCTGGAAATAAAACACCCTCCACATTTCAAATCCAATTTGAGTAAATTTGTTAATGATGAGGAACAAATATGAGTACAGTTTGTACCAGCTCAGGCATCCTGCTTTGGAAAGTATATAAAGGGGCATAAATTCATAAGCTCCCATATTTTGTGAATATAGCTCTATAAACTGTTTGGCATGGTTGGCATGCCAGGAAAAGGTCAAAAGTTACAAGTCTAAGCATAAAAGCTAACAAGAGAGACTACAGAGTTCATTAAAAGTCAATCCTATCCTTGTACACAGGATCAAATATTTGCTTTTTTTGTTTTGTTTCATTGAATGAGAAAATGCATTTCTCATAACCATAACAATTATTTTTAACATGAGGCAAAGTACCAAGCACTTCCACGTATGAGCTCATACTAAATAAAGATGAGGCACAAAATAAAGCCGGTTTTGTTTTCCCTTCCTATGTTACCCCTGACTCCACAGGCCAGTCCCTCGAGCTTGAGCAGTGCTGATGCCACCACCCCCCGGGCAGAGGGAAGCGATCCTTGGCAGACGGTACCCAGATCAAATTCTTCCCTTGATTTCATATTTTGGGGCTGTCAGCTCCAGAGCCTGGGCAGGTTTCTTACACAAAAACGATGTCTCTCAGGACACTCTTTAGCCTGTGCTCTCATGTCAAAGAGGTTACCATCTCTGCCTAGAAATAAAGCACTCGGGTCACAGCGTTCGCTCTAGCCAATTTGTTTGGCTGTGGTACGAGTGACAAGAGAGCATGAAAAAGTCAATGTAAGCAAGAGTGCTGAGCCCTGATATACACTGGGTATGAGCTGTGACAAGTAATATAAAAAGAACATAATTAAAGAGAGCTTCTGGGGGAAGGAAAAAAAGGTAGGAAAATTACCAAAGTCAACAAATCTGAGTTCTGAAAATGGAAAGAGCAAAGCAGACATACGTTAAGGGCTTAGTATGGTAAGGACATCCCCTTGGTGAAGAAATGACCCAGGTGTAGATGAGAAAAGGACAGGGAGAAAATTTCTCTGATAGTTTTGTTGTTTGTTTGGGTTTTTTTCCTAGAAAATGACCAAGGGCCTTTTCTGTAGAAGAAAATACATCTTTACACTATTCTAAATAATTTCCCAGGAATATTTCCACCATTTTAACTGCTGTTCATTCAACACATGTACACAGATAACACTTGGCATATCCCATCGACATGCCTGGGAACTGATAGAAAGCTGGCTGGTTTAGGCAGAGCTGCATGACTTTGGAGGGACTGCAGAGCAAGATTAAGGGCTGTGCAGTTATGCTGCTACTGTTTCTTCTTGTCCATGCAAAATCTTAGACTGCTCTGAAACACTTTGCTAAGTGTTGCCAAACACGGCTGTTATTTACTGGATGCTCTGCACCCAGATGAGCTTTGCTGAAAATCACAGAGCTGGTGATTGAAGACATCCCTGCTCATTGCAGGGGTGGTTGGACTAGATGACTTTTAAAGGTCTCTTCCAACCCAAACTATTCTATGATTCTATGTTCCTCTAAATTTACACCAGTATTTATAAGAGTAAGACGAGACCACCAGAATGGAAAATTCCAGTCCAGACAATGAAAGCTTCCAGAGCAACCAAGCCTGTTTTAAGAAAAAAAAAAACATTTTGAACACTGATTACACTGGTCTTCCTGCCTTCCCAGCACTGCAGTATTATTTATCTCAATACTTTTGAGAGAGAGAGAGGGAGTTTCAGTGCACTCTTCTATACATGTGGACAGGCACATACATTTCCTTCTAGTGAGTGAATTCCTCAGATCCTGCATTTCTCTCAGATGAAGCTGTTGAGCTTTTTCTCTTTCTTATTATT
Source organism: Leptodon cayanensis (assembly GCA_027564655.1). Lineage (NCBI taxonomy): Eukaryota > Metazoa > Chordata > Aves > Accipitriformes > Accipitridae > Leptodon > Leptodon cayanensis. Next base: position 6,436,221 of record JANXJC010000013.1, read on the forward strand.
TTTCTTCTTCTATTTCTTTGACTTTTTTTTCACTTTTTTCTTTCTCTTTCTCAATTTTGTTTTCAGTTTTTTCTTCTTTTTATTCTCTTTTTTCTTTTTCTTCTTTTCCTTCTTTTTCTTTTTTTTTTTTTAATTCTCAGCTGAGTTTCAATATATTAAACTAACAAATATTTCTATCTTTTTTTACCTGAAAAGTGTATGGTAGACACAAACGAGGCATATAATAGACAGAAATCTGTTGCATATGTTTCAGTACGAAATGGTGTCTAGATAACAAGTCTAGCTCTCCTATCGAAGAGTGAGAAGCACTAACTCTCAGCCTCTTTGGGATGTTTCAGGATCAAAGAGGCCATTTGATCACCTTTGGTGAACTAAGTGGAGAAGAACGACAGATCAATCATCAGTGAAAGAACATTTGTGGTCACATCTCCCCTGTTCCCATTGCAGGTCAGGCCAGTCACAGCCGTGCAGTTGGACCGTGCTTCTAGGAACAGTAACCAGAGCCCAGGCTGGGTCCTGGGGCAGCTCAGCACATCCTGCACTTCCTAAGGAAGGGCTTTCAGGGATGCACAGGGGCATTCCCGTTGCACGTGCTGCTGGTGACAGAAATCAGCCATTAGCTGATCCTTGTTTGGTTGGGGCTGCTTTGCTGAGAAGAAGGAAAGAGGAAGAGGGCACCTCTCTGAAAAAGAAATAGCTCAGGATGTAGCATGGAGACCCGGGGGGG
>JANXJC010000013.1:6437047-6461226 GCA_027564655.1 Leptodon cayanensis
GGGGGGGAAGACAAATGATTCAAAGTAACTATTTGCTGCTAGCAATAAAATAAAAGATTCTCTTCCAGATTCTCTTCCAAATACATTTCCAGCACAGCAAGCACGAGTTGGCAACATGACTCATATTCATAGAAGTTGGATGTGATTTTCTGTTTTTCAGTCTAAAAGTATCCCCCTCCAAATTTTCAAAGAGCAATGTGAGGGGATTCAGAAGTCCCATGAGCTGGTGCTGCCAGTCCCAGCCCCATCAGTCACCGTGCACATGAAGCTAACCTGCTTAGAGCCTGGGTACAAAATGTGCTTTCAGAAAAAGCTGTGCATAGCCAGAGGCAAAGAGAAGAAAATTACATGGAAAGAAGTCAAGGGAAAATAAGACCTTAAATAAATAAAAAAATATATGTATAGCTCTAGAGCAGAAGAGTGTGCTTGAGACTGAAAACAATGAAACACATTTGGTCTGTGTTGTAGAAAAAGGACATGAAGGTTTTCAGACACATATAATCACCAAAGACTTCCTACACAGTGTAGATATTGACATTCCTTTTTTTGTTGGGTTTTTTTTTTTGCTTTCTGGTGGGTATTTCACCGTTTTTTGGACCACCAAGCAACAGAAGCAAAGATAGTAGTGAATGACTCACACCAGACATTTCTAACCTATTAGTCAGATATCTGTTACGGGAATAAGTATTGATTCTGTGCCTGCTTAAATGAAAGATGTGTCTGATGGCTCATGAGGGAAGGTATGTGATATTCAAGGATCGTGGTTTTCTCCAGTAAATGTACGTGTCTTTCCAGGCAGAGGTTCCCAGACTGTGCTGTACGTACTGCTAGTGGTGTTGGGATGGTTTCAGACCAGTTCTGCACACGATGATCACCAAATCAATTAAATTTAGGAGTTCTGCTTTAGATGGAACTACTACAGCTTGCTGGTGGCAGCCAGGGGAGTAGGTCTAGCTCTGTCTCTACTGAGCCGGTCTGTCCACAGGAACATGTTCACACCAGAATTTAACAGCTGATCATCAGTAATTCCCTATGTGGAGGTAGGTATGAGGGCCACAGAGCAACTGGCTATCTAGGTCGCCGATGGGTGGGATGTGCCAGTGTGGAGATACTCCCATGATAACTCAGGGAAGAGGTGAGAGGAGATGGGGATAGTTCTGGTTTAGGAAAGCAGAGTGTGAGATAGAGCAGTGAAGAAAATAGGTGTGCTAAGGGAGAGGAAGATCCCAAAAGAATGAAAGAGGCTGAAACTCCCCCACCGCTGTGTACACACACGACCTGGCAGAGAGCCACGAGCTGTCTCTGTGTAGGAGGTACTCAAGTGAATAAATGAACAACCCCTGTTTTGAGGCTCTGACCCCAATTAACTCTTCTCCATTTACTTCAAAGAGACCAGTCACATGCTTGGAATTAAACAAAGGCTGAATTGTTTTCCTAGATCAGGACCCAAAGTGCTAAATGGTTAATATGTGTTTATAGCTTTACTGTACTGTATTATTTAATTATTGGCTCACTCACTGACTAGCAGAGTCATGTATATTCAATCCTATGTGTTATTAACATCCCTTTGTGACTCTTGGATTTGTTCTTTCCACAGCTGAGATTGTGGAATTCCAATTTAGCTTAAATCCTTGCTATAAGATTTAATCTCTGCTTAACCATTTGCACTTGAAGTCTTTACTAGAGTAATTCAGTCTTCTTTTAGGACTTACAGAGAATTGCTACTGGTATATAGGGAACCATTGCCATGAGAAGACAAAGAATTTGGGGTGGGTGGGTTTTTTTTTCCTTTTATAATGCTTTAAGTATTATATATATTTTTAGGTTTTATATAGCTATAACTTTTTTTGCTAAATGAAAAAATTCTGTGCGTGTGTGTATGAGAGAAGGAGAGCTTGATAAAGAACAAATATGGCCTATTCATTTTAATCACAATCGTTCCTCTTTCTCCAGCATTTATCATGTCCTTGATTCAATGTTCTTCATAAAAATCAATTCAAATTAATAACATTCACAATGTCATTTTAACAAAATTGGAATGAAAAAACAGGAGAATGGGAATCAAGTCATGCTGGATACTCTGACTTGGATAAGTTTGTATCCTTTCTTTGGAAGAAAGATGTTCCTCTATCTGCAGATTTATTAAGAACAAAATGTATGTGTGCTAAGGTAGAAAATCAACAGCAATGTCTAAACACAAGTTTACACAATGACAATCTTTGGTTCCTTTAATATCTAAGAAGGAAACTGCAGATGCAGGCTGTAACTCTGGAAGGTAAAGTCAAAGCCACCTTAAAGCTTAAAAAAAAAGTATTTTCTATCACTAATTTGAAGTTTTCACTCGTTTCTTTCAGCATTTGTTTCTCCTGGGTGCCTTTGACGTGCCACTGTTTGTTGCTCCATCTGCTTGGAGGATCCTCTGCACATATATTAAGGAAACCGTGTTCTGACGTGTCAGGCAACTTTTATTTCAGGGAACATGGAGACTTACACCCCACCAGTCTCAAGAGGCAGACCACTATTTAGCGCAAACAAGCCTTCTCTGATGGTTTGAAATCCATCTCTAAGCACGCTCTGTACAGTGAGCGAGGCCAGGCTTTTCACCCCCCGGTGAATTCACACGGGTGAATTATCTCACGGACAACAGTTATTCATGTTGCTAAACAAAGTGAGAAAGTAGCACACAATAGACCCAGGGGATGAAATCTTGCACCCTTCTTTCCTTGGAAGAAAAAGAAGAGTGGAGCAAACTCCCAGGGAGGAACAAAGGACTAGAAGAGACTACATGAATCATCGAGTCCATCCCCTGTCCACAACCAGGTAACATACTGCTGGATCAAAGAACTCTACTCTTTCCCACACTGCGAAACCCTCAGAGTATTTCCCAACATCTTATAATAATTTCCAGACCTTTACTACAAAAAGAGCTGTAGTCAACATTCTTGGCATCTCCCCACATCAGAAATTTTGTACTTTCAATAAAAATGCAAAGATCCTTCCTAATCAGAGCTGGGGAAAAATTCTTTCCTGAACCCATCATGACGATCAGTCTAACTCTGGTTACAGGAGCAAGAGACAGCAGACAGGCATGAGAGAAATGTCTTGAGCCCTAGCTGTCCCACAGCAGTGTGAGGTAATGAGAGACAGGGGAGAGCAAAAGAAATCTGTCCTCCTACCCACCAGGTGCTGGTGGGAGGTGAGAGAGATGCTTTTTGCTTCTTTGCTCTTTATTTTGGAGGGAAAAAACCTCACATGCCCTATTAAGGCCATTTGCCACAGTTCCCAGGAGTACTTATCCCTTCTTGGCACAGGGCATATGCTGTTTTTCAGCCTCATGCAATTCTTGGTAAGTCCTGATCTTCTTGTGTGTTGCCCTATATTTATCGCTGCAGCTATGCTTCACAGTGCCAATGAGAAAATCAACGTCCCAGACCCTTCAGCTACAGAGCCATCAGTCCCAGGTTCAGGCAGCCAACCTCAGAGCTACTCCGAGAGCCCAAAGAAAAGGTTAAAAGCTGTCCCAGACCCACTAGATGGCATTGCGTATGGCTGTTACCAGCCCTTGCAAACCTGAACCAGAGATTAGCGCAAGCCCAGCAGCTTCAATCTCAGCTCTGTGGTTTTGTTTTCCAGCATAAGACCCCCCACCTGAAATCTCGCCCAGCTGTTCCACCCGTTCAGCAAGTTTTGGGTTCCCTCAGTCACTCTAAATTAGTGCTCTTTCAAATAATTACCAGCTTTTTGGTTTTTTTTCTTTTTTCTTTTCTCAAGAAGCTCCACAATTATATTTTTCCAGTTCCTGGATCCTGCCCAAAACATTCCAGAGGTTTCAAGAAATATTTAGAAAGTCGGTAAGTCTGAGTATCCTGCCTGGCTGGTGTGTGGTGCGTATATGAGTGGAAGGGTACAAACTTCAACCGAGCCTCCCAGAAATGCTGCAGATTACAGGAATTTTGACATGACCCTAACTTTCCCTCTTGGTCACACCAGTTTGATCTACAGGCTCAGTCTGGTTCCCAGTGAAATCAACTGGGGAGGAAGGTTTCCACTGGGATCACTGAGAGTTGGACAGGGGCCTCTATCAAGTTTCCAAACACTGAAAACGAGTGTGCTGGCATTTGGTAAATCTTTCCCCCTTTTCTGATCAAGGTTTCTACCCTTACTGCGAGCAGCATTTGCTGGTTATGCTCACAGTGAAAACTGATGGGACTGCCATTTTGTGTCTGGAGAGCAGCACTTTTTCTAAGTGCATTTTTCTAACTGAAATGGGAGTTAAAATCTCCTTCTTTCTCTGTCTCTCTGCTTCTATACACTATTTCCTCATAACCTGCTGTCTCTGGCTTCTAAAAGTTCCTCTTGTGTTGCAGCTTCAGCACAGCTGAGCCTTTTTTTTCAGTCTTTGGAACACTTTTTTGTGTCTCCCTAAATAAAAGTGCTATTTGAAACATCTCTTCTTCATCCTCTCACATCATTATTTACTCTAATAAAGTGCATTAGGCATTTTCCAATTCTGCCATTCAAGATTGAGCCACAAACTAATCCATAAACCGTGCACAAAATGTGCAACTTGAACAAATGTCAACCATTCCTGGGCCTCATGCGTTTGAAGCGGTCCTTCAGAGCAAGCCTCCACGGCTAGGCAGTGCAGGCCAGCAAAGCCCTGCGAGGAAGGGCAAATATGGTCATCAAGCCCCAAGCTGCTAATTATTTCCCCTCATCTGAAGGCTACTGCCTCCAGGCAAGGCAGACATAGTAAGAGACTGTAGGAGGGTTTTTAGACCTCTCTCATGTGGATGCCACGACCTGCAGGAGCAGGAGGTAAGCCAGATATCCCTCTGGAGAGAGATATCCCTCTGCTTATCAAGGGTTTATCTGGAGATAGCCCTACAGATAAAGCCTGCATAAAAGGTGCAAGTTGGAGAGCAAAAAAGTGAGAAGCAACTGTGTGAGACTAGGAATAGAGTTCTGTGCCCAACTCACAGGGTGACTGTGGGTAAAACCCCTAAAAGGGGCAAAAAAAGATAAAAGCATTCTGAACCCCTCTCTTTTTTTCTTTTTCTTTTGTTTGTTCGTTTGTTTTATAGCTGACTGTCCCCAGGTGTGCCCAAAACCCAACACTGTCATGAGAAACTTCAGAAATTTAGAGGTGTATCTGGACAGAAATTTTAGGGTTGTGGGCAGTTCAGTACAGTACTATTCACAGCTTTACAGATTATTAAAGTTGGCATTTCTCTTTGCTGCGCAACAAGCTATTAAAAATATAAACAAAACAACCCCACCCAAACCCATCCCCAAAACAGTGTATCTAGTCAGGTTTCCAGATGAAGAATGGTTTGCTGTAGATGGTTTCAGATCTGGGCATGATGAGGTTTTGTAAGCTCAGCTGAGCTGTACTCGCAGTAAGACCTGGAGAAGCAATCCTTGAGACAGCTTGATCTCCAAATGTAGGTTAAAGTAGCTTTAACTTGCACAAACTTGTAATGAAGTCCAGAGAGCACTAAACAATAATTTATTCTGGATTTTACGTATCCCATGGGGTAGGATTTACTGTAGCGGTGCAGAAGCCAAAACTTGATCCCCGTATCTTCCACTCCATACGTGTAACAACTTCTTCCCAGTTATGAACCTATTCACTCCAGAGATGATGGGCACATCTCACTTCTGTATTTTCTCTACACCAGCAGCAAATAATTTTGATGGCAATTTGTTTAACGGCCTTTGCAACTGCCAGATAATTCCTGGCATCTCTGAACATAATTTTTGAGAACTCTGGGTCATAAAACAGGGTCAAAGTAGTTTGTCTCAGCATTCCTTTAGATCATGAACTTATGTCTTCTTGCAGCGTTGTATGGTCTGGTTCGTAAGCTTGTTTCATAAGTTTGTTTGCTTCTTAACAGAAAAAGGTATTTTGGAAAAAAAGAAAGAAAGGAACCAAAAATATAAAAAACATTGCTGTAATCACTAGACCTTTAAAGTAAACTTTTCACATATGCTGACAGCTGTGTGAGAATAGTTTGTCCTCAAAGACAGAAAAGCTAAACAAATATTATGAAAATAGAAGCTGTGAAACATCAGTGGTAGTTTTCCATAAGATAACTAATTGCATGCCTGCATGTTCACATTTTGTTCTGTGCCCTTTTCTACTATTAATGACTCATATTTAAACAGCGTAGAGAATATGTATTCACTTCTCTTGTAAGTTCTTGTTTGGTCATCTAATGAAGTAATTAATATGAGCATGTGATATTACCAGGAAAGTACAAAGCAAACTGGTTTTTGATGGTGAGCCTGCGGGAATCCTCCCTGAGCTCAATGTGCACATGGAGGTTTTACAAGCAACTAAACTTTATCCCTGAAAATCCTACCTTTAAAGCTTTTGGATCACCTGTAGGGCTTTATGGTCGGCTGCAATTAATAAGTGTAGAAGCTTGTAGGAAAAGCTCAAGCAAGGAAAAGGAACACGGAACAAATAAGTTCAAATACACTCAACCTCTTCCCTCTAAAGGTGTTACTTTTCATCCTGTACTGATGCTGCTTTAAACAGATGCTGTATTTGAAACTTACTGGCAGGATTACGAGGCAGCACAGAAGGTGCTTTGTCACTTCCCATGCTGCAGCAAAAGAGCTAAACTTCAAGAAATATGGCAAATGGTACAAAATATTCTACAGTGGAACAAGATCTCCATGGGATGGAACCATTGGAAACATTTTTTTGAACACTACAATATTTAGGCAGTGGCTTTAAGTAGTATAAGACATCAGCCATGCTTCTGTGTGTGTGTGCTGCAAGTTAACACACGATATCCATCACCGTCCTCTTCCACCGTTGGCTTGCAGCAGTACACACATCCCCAAGCTCTCTCTGCTCCTTCTTGTGTGACTCCAGCAGCAGATTGTTGCCCTCCACGCTCTCCCCCCTAGAAAGGTCCAGTGACTTGACTTGCTGGCGGTAAAAGGACAAATGAGTCGCAGCCTCCTGTTGTCATTGCTTGGTACGGCGCATGTTTTGTAAAGTATGACAGGGAACGTCTGTTCCCCATCAACGTCGCGGCTGAATCCAGTCCTGACGGCCTTTGAACTGGGAGACGTAGGACACTGGGAAGCTGCCTTTGCCCATTTGCCATTGTACGCCTGGCCAGGAGGTCAGCGAGGAAGCCTGTGTAAAGGCCAGAGTGTGCGGGGAAGGAATGTTTTGCATCCTCATTTGCCACTGCGCAGGCACGGAGCCCAAACCACGGGCAGACGTATCGCCCCTTAAATACAGACTGTCCTCAATTAAACCTGCCAAGACAGGTCTAGCCGTTCTTTCCTTTACAGCAGCGTAACACTGCTGAGTTCAACAGATCAAGCGAGAAAACTCAGATCCAGTTTGTCTACACTATTAATTGTCCGCGGCTATAAACCACACGCGGCTGCAGGTTGCGTCCGTCAGCATGTGAACGTGACTTCAGCCGGTGTTCGTCATGGCAATGCGGCTTGTTTAACAAGTTATGTATATCACAATTACCGTTGAATACTCACCACCGCAAAGACGCTGGTGGCGATCCAGGCTCGACAGCAGCAATTATCTTCATTGCCTGTGGAGAGACAAGAGGGTGGGCAGTCTCTTCGGAGCTGCTGGCTGCCGTTTCTCTTTAGGTGGACCAGGAGAAGGTGCGGCAGAGGAGATTTTTGGAGCCATGCTTTGTGCATCCTGTCGCAACCGCAAGCAAAGCAAGCACATGTTTTTCATAGCACCGCTAGCCTGCTAGTCCCTTCATTCCTGCGGAGCGCGGTGCTTCGAGAGCACAGACGACGATCCCTGCTTAACCAGTAGGAGAATACATCACTGCTGAGCCAGCTGCCTGGAAATGTTAATGCTGCTCTGTGGTTTCTTCGGGACTCTGGGCCAGCGTTTACCTCATCAGATGTATCTTTCCTTTGCTGCCTTATCCCAGTCTGCTCTCTATTCTCAGTGCAATCTATTTTCCGTGAGTGACAAGCCTGAGTGTCCCCAAAGGTAGTTAAAGGAAAGCAGGATGCAAAATTAAATACACAGAGTATATGGGAAGACGGGGGGGGAAGAAACGAAAAATACACCCACTGCTCACGTGGGAAATCCTGGCCCCAGGGGAGGAGAGCAGGCATGGGGGCCGGTAGAGGAGCGCAGCAGGACCAAGGAGGAGACCTGGGGGCGGGGGGCGGCAAAGAGTTGAAGATTGCAATTCCAGCTGAAGCTGATGAGACTGGAGAGGAACTGAAGCTGAATAAATTTACAGAATCTACAGAAGCAAAAGTAGAGCCCTGTAGCCATCTTTTTCCACAGAGACACTATTATCATTCTTGTTTCACAGGTGAAGAAACAAAATGTTTAAGTGATTTGCCTTTGGCAGGTCTGGAGCCCATGTTCCTCCAGCCCTCAGGCACAGATATAACCAAGAGATTTCTGTTACATCTGTTACCTTCAGGTGACTTGGAGAACATTGATTAAAGTGACTGTAACTGTGCAAGACTCAAAATTCAGATACCAGATGGGGGGGGAAGGTCTCTTTGGATCAAACCTTGGCTCTGACCTCCACCTTGCTTTCTTTGCTTCCCTTAAAATAAAATTAAAAAAAAAAAAAAAGCAGCACTAAAACTGTATGAAAGGAAGCAGGAGAAGGCCAGTCCTGGCTATTTCCCTGTACGCATGTAGTTTTTGGTTTAGTGTTTTTAGGCCCATCCTATGAATCCATTGAAGGGTCAATAAATCTAGAGCTCACTGGGATTACATGCACATTACCTCCACTCTGTGGTTTCTGACTGATGCACCCACTAGTAACTACAGCCATCAGCGTGTACTTTGCCTTCAGCAATGAAAAAACTTGGGGCTAGCTCTCAGTCTGTCAGCCCGATTCTCCTGTTTGGTCAGATGATCTGCAACGCTTGCACGTGACAGCTGGGTGCACAACCCACCGCCTCTTCCCCTGTGACAGTACGTATGTTGGCAATAAACTTCCCTTTCTTAATCCAACACAGCCATTTGATGTGGTTAATCAGCTGACTAACCTTTTCCATTTCTAGTTTTTCAGAATCTCTGGCGGGTGCTGCCCAAGCTCCTGTCTCCCTTTCCCCCACCTCACAAACAGCAGGGAATAATCAGGTGTAAATAGATGGGTAGTGTCAGAAATGTGACAAAGAAGAAAAGAGAGATGCTGCATACAGTCCGAAGCAAACGCCATCTCACTGCCTTTCCAGTATATGCTCATGCCTTTGTACTACTGTAATGGTGCCTTGAAAATGGACCTTAATTTCATAATGATATATGGCAATAGTTCTTTCCTGACAAGCAACCATGACTGCGGTTGGTAAGCATCTCTTTGAAAACGGAAAAGCTAAATAGTTCTTACAGTAATTAAGTCTCAAGGGGTTTTCTCTTCCTACTGCAAGTCCAAAAGAGAATCAACTTCAAAACACATCTTAAATATTTCAACCATGTATTGGTAAGGGTATTTCTCAGTAAGGGCTGAGGATTCAGAATATGGGGATATCGATTACATCCTCTTTTAGCTTTCCACAGGAGGTTTCCAAGGAGGTGGCTAACTAGAACTGAATAGACAACCACATTTGTGCTGAATAGCTAGAAAGCAAAGGAAACCCATTATGTGGTTTTTAAAAACTTTTGTGAATTGTGGAAAAGATGTGTAATTTCTGCTGAAAAAATGCCATCATAACTATCTACACGTTCTTTATTTCACTCCAAGAATTTTCAACAATGAATGTCTTTCATATAAATAAATAAATAAATGGCAGCATCACTATCATGAAATACATTTATAAATGAGCTTACTACTACACAGCTGCTCTGAACACTGTGTATTACATGTAAATAATTAACTTTCCATTTCTGATAGGTGGGGTTATAAAAACGATTAAGATAAATAATATTGGTTTGAGGGGTTTGGGGATTTTTGTCTTTTTTTGGAGAGAATCACACTAAAGCATTCTGCAGACACCTTTGGGCTTGCACAACATATGGCCCCATATGTGTTCACTTCTCAGAATTACTTCCAGACACAAAAAGGAACAGATGTGGAGTGGCCATTGCCTTGGGAGTTTGACCTGCAACATAAGCACCTCACTCTTATTACCCTTCACTTTCCACTGATCATGCATCAGTACCCTTTACATCTTTTCTTTTCTTTTCTTACACATGCCTATTCATGTCAGAACTGATTCTTTTTGGTAATTACACTCATCTTCAGATTCCCTTCAAGATTAGAAAAACATTTGCTTTACTTCTGCCTTTCAGTTCGCTGCCTGCTTTGGATAAAGCTGGGTATGGAAGTATTAAAATACCAGGGGAAAGCCTGCTGTCACAATGAGTTTGATCCAAACTCCTTTGAAGGCATTCATAAACAGTGGTTCCCAATTATTGCTTTTGGGCTTTGGATCCACCCATGACTTTCTACTCCAACAAGAAGCACAAGTATTAAAAAGTTTTCAAAAGATTCATCTGATGGGATTACCAGTTTGATTTCCTGAGTAATGCTCTCTGAAGAGTCAGATAAGCATGTCACCACTTGAAAGCTCTCCCTATCACCTCAGGCCAGAATTAAAGCTGCTCTGCAGTCATGGTGCTCGAGGTTTCACAAACAGTAGATAATTTCAGCTTACAACGAAGCTGCTCTTTGGTCTCTCTCAGCTGAGAAAGGATACACTATCTTTATTCTAACACCAGAACCATCTGCTGCTTTTGAAAACATAGTCTTCATTATTGGAATGATTTGAATTCTGGTGCAATATTACTGGAACAGTCTTGGCATTATTTTGTGCTGCAAAGAAGGTTTTTGGACAATTGCTCATTTGTTATTGCCATCTCCTCTTTCTAAAGCAGTGTGTTTCTTCCCAGTGGTCAGACAGTTTATATGTGAAATGTATCATCTTAATGGAGGTCCTAAATTTTGTACCACAGTCATGGAGAGCAGTGACAGTCCATCTCATAGAAAGATGACCTCTAGCAGGTAGACAGACATACACACACACACACATATATATATATATAAAATGTGCAACTAACTGTTTACACACCTAGTTTCTTTTCCACAAAGTTTAGGCCCCCTAAGATATTTGGGTCTAAAAACGTGAATTGCCTTTGAATATTGTATAGAGGACTAGAGGATTCAGTAGACGATTCTTTAATATTTGGTTCTGAATCTGAAATGCTATTACCGTCTGAGGAACATTTTGGTTTTGTTGGTCAAAACCTGCACACCTTCACTCATGGCTCAGTCTGCTAAATTCAAGTACGGTGCCCTGCAATGATGCACTCTGTATCATGTTCCCTTTTAAAACTAAACCTTAGGAAATGCTGCACTGAGTCTGTGTGACATGCAGGAATATATTGTAGTGAACTGAGTGGAATATTAAGTAATGGCACAGAATTTTCAAATTTTAACCCAAGTGCTTTGCTGAGCTGATGCAATCAAGGAACTACTTCTTCCAGCTCTAGCTGAACACTGTACTTGGACTTTGTTGGTTTATCTTCCTTCTTTGGGAAGTCCTTTTCTTTGGGAATAAGCAGAGTAACCACAGCCATTGATGGGGGGTAGCAAGAAGCCAGGATCCCCGAGTAGTCTTCTGAGGAATACCAAATGTGTACATCCTATAGATTCCCCTAGTCAGTTACCATCTGGGACTTGGAATAAGTCAGCATGAAAAATACAATTCTAGTTTGATTGAAAAGATTACTTAGATGTTCTGCATTTCCTGATTCTGTCTGGAAAGAAATGTGACAGCCTGGGACAGACTTCTAGTTCTGCTTTTGCACTTAGGAGGTTGGCCTTTATGCACGCGTGTATACACGGAGCGAGGCAAGCCTCCGGTCTCTGCACAGACAGACACACAGCCACAGGCCCACAAGGGCTATTCAGCTCTTCAGGGAGGTCTGCTCTTCAAATAGCTGCTCCCATCCTCTCCAAAAGAAAGATGGGAATTAGATGGGAGCAGCCTACAGGCTGGAACCAACCAAAGGCTATTAGGTGGAATTTCTTCTAGTGGTTGTCATCTAGTCTTTAAAATTTTGCTTTAGTGTCAGTGATTAAAAATTAGGCCTATAAATCTGATACAATACCCTAAAAGAGGCAGCACATATAACTACACATCATAGATTCACATAAAAAGTAGATTTATTTTCTTTATGCTACTGGGAGATTCATCAGGTTCTAAATATGAGCATGAAAGAGTTTCCATAATATTTTCATTTTAAATGGCAAGAGGCTTTGATCAGTCTACAGTTTTGATTAATAATTGAAGAGTTTCCACAAAAGAAAAATAATTGTCTAAGCGAGCTGCACTGCAGTCTTGTCCTTTGAGAAGGCAGGGAAAAATGGACAAAACTTTGCATAATTAGCAACAGTATCTTAGAAATTAATAGCTACAGAGGAACAATTAAGTTGTGTTTGGCTGGAGCCATCTGTTTGCCACCTTCCTGCAACCATTCATATATCCCCATCACTCAATGAATACCATGAGAAAAGGATGTATTTTTAATGTCTCCAGGCAATCATGGCTCCCTTGGTAAAGCACAGGTTAACTTCAGCATCACAGATGTCACATTATTTTTTCCCACGATATAAACATTTTTTTCCTATGAAATACTATTCTTAGCATTGTCAGTATTTCTTTCTTTGGACACAGTAAAAGACCCTGTATAATCAGCAGCATCAAATAGGGTTTCTTCCTCCTCCATCGTCAGTGACATTGCTAATTTCCTTGTTGAGTTATTCCTTTCCTTGAAATTACTTTAGAAAATTCTTTACTTGTCCTTTTAACAAATAGCACAGAAAGTAAATGTCATCCAACCCAAACTGTTGCCTCAAAGAAATATAGAGCAAACAACTAGTTGTTAGCTAATAACATTGGGGAGTGATACATCAAAGAAGTAGAATTTACACCAATGCCTTGTCTCGATTAGAGTGCTCAAGTTTAATTCAGCATGCCACTATTTCCTGCTGGCTGTTCTTCTTCATCAGTAACAAACCCTCCTTAGAAGCTGTTGATACTGAACACATGGACCCAATTAAATCTGTAATGAAATTTACTTACTTGCAGTTTCAGCCCTGATGTGGTCTCTGATTCATTCACCAAAAGGTTTCCATTTACCAAAGGAGACTTCTTCATTTGCAGTGGAACCCCTGAAGTTCAGCCAGTTACTGGCATCTATCGTAAAGTGAACAAATAAGGCACTGAACTCTCATTTGGTGGAGACCCCCATTTTGCATTTTCAGACACCTAGAAAAAACTATAACCATGCTAGTTATAAAGCTTTGACCTGTTCTAGTCAGTCTTGAGTAGTGGGTTAGGATACGAACATTTGTTAAATATTACTATACCTATAATATTTTGTATTAAGTATGCATATACAGAGAGAACATGTAATACATATAATGCTGACCAAAGGTATACCAAACAAAACACCTGAAAAGATAAACTAACAAAATACAAAGCAACTAAATAAGCTGATCACTTTATTCCTCCGCAGTTCAAGGTCATGATAACAAAATGCACGTGATCTCTTCACGCCTCATATTCTGCCAGAAAATGTTTATTATTATCACCATCACAGTTTGTTTGGTTATCCTTTTACCTTTGAGGCGGATTGTAGCTCCAATGTAGTTGGCTGAGATAGAGTTCATTTTTGTCATAGTAGCTGGTATGGGGCTACGTTTTGGATTTGTGCTGGAAACAGCGTTGATAACACAGGGATGTCTTAGTTACTTCCGAGCAGTGCTTACACAGAGTCAAGGGCTCTTCTGCCTCCCACACCACCCTGACAGCAAGTAGGTTGGGGTGGGCAAGAAGTTCGGAGGGGACACAGCTGACCCCAACTGACCAAAGGGATATTCCATATCATATGACATAGTGCTCAGCAATAAAAACTGGAGGAAAAGTTTGCCAGGGCTGCTGTTGTTGGCTGGGCATCAGTCAGCTGGTGGTGATCAACTGTGGTTTGGGGTTTTTTACGTTACTTGTTTTTCTTTGGGTTTTTTAGGGGGTGGGAGTTTTTTGTTTAGTTTTTAAATTATTAAACTGTCTTTATCTCAACCCATGAGTTTTCTCACTTTTATCCTCCCAACTCTTTTCCCCATGCCATCGCGGGGGAGTGAGAGAGTGGCCGTGTGGTGCCGCGCTGCCGGCTGGGGTTAAACCACAACAACTACTCACACAGCAAATAACTAGGTTTTGTTGTTGTGGTTGCTGTAGCATCTTGCCATGAACCAGAACTTCACTGCACCCATAAACACCTTCAAAATGGGAAGTCGGCTTTCATATTTCTCTTTAAGGAGAGGGGCAACAGTGGAAATAGATAGATGAGGGATCATAAGGAGGTAAAGCTGGTTGATGTCAATATTATTGGAACTGGTATTGGCAAACACGCTATGCTTCTGGAGGCAGACACTTAACTGAGGCAGCAAAAGCCCTGCTGTTTGAAAACGTGGGGCTGATGCAGATGGCAGCAGTCTTTCTGACATGGCCTGGACTCAACAGCACACACAGTGCTCAGATGAGGAGCTGTGTTCTCCAAGCACACGTGCAGATTACTAACACCCTATTCCCTCTCTTAGGAATCACCCCCCCTACCCTGCCCCCAAAAGTAATAAATATCAAAGCACATGAAGAAACTCAGAGAAAGCTTCTGAGGATAAAAAACAACTATTGAGGCTCTGACTAAAGCTTGTATCTGGTTAAAAGACAACTGTACATATTTCATCCAAATAATGACAGGAGACAATGAGGAGCTGGAGAAATACGATACATACAGGTTTTTCTGTAGTTTGACCTCAGATTTCAGAAGAAAAGAAGGGATAAAGTTAGATTCTAGCATTTATCCAGAGCCTCAAGGAAAGGAAAGTATGGATTAGAGCAAAAGTCATAAATATACCTCTCCAGGGAAGCCTTTACCAAAAGGGAATCTGAAGAGGAGCAGAACCACATTACAGGAATAATTAATGGGGACAATCTATTTCAGATTACATAGACTCTTCTTACCTCTTGAAAGGGTAGTGACAGGCCTTATACCATATCAGCTTCTGGAGGCTGTGATACCTACAACTGGAGCAGGCAAAGAAGGCAGCAAAATGAGCTGTATCAGGAGGTGGCAAGAAATCAAAGCACCAGCAGTAAGCTCCAGGATGGAGGCAGAGCATTTAATTTCTAACTATGCCTTGCTGGTGATTGCAACAAGCTGATCCCACTTCTGTCCAGGATGCAGCTGAGATATCACTGACCTGCATTACACATCATTGAAAAGGGAAAGATCTAAGTGCACAGTTTATGATTATTTGCACTCAAGAGGGTGCATCCAAGGTGGTGATAATTGCCCATAACCTTGATGATATGCAAGAGCTTTAACAGCTGTGATGTAGAAGGAAGTTGCTTAATGAATAAGCAGCTGAAGGCTGGAAGAGAATTTGATTATTTCTTTTTTACCGCTTAGATGTTTGATACTGCAGAGTGCTACTACACTGCAATAGCTTATATGGTCTGACCTGCCTGGAGGCAGTGTAATTTTCTTTAACTCGCAGCCAAAAACAAGAGCACCTATCTGCTTACAAATTAGTTAAGCAATGGTAAAACACCACCCAATACAAAAAAGTTTAGGAAGACATCCACTGAAATGACCCTTTCCTTGGGATTTTTCACTCTGCTCCTTCACACATCTGTGTATTTTTGTCTCTTAACTCCTGAGAACAAGCTCCTTCCTTCCTGTGCTTCTGTGTTTTGTAGAACATCCAAAGGATGGTAAGTAAACACAAATGAGAAAAGAACCTTTCAATTCAGGTTGGAAGCTGCTATGAGAGAACTGGTGGATTTCATTATTTCTACACCATTTATGTAACCCCTCAGCCTCTGAAGAAGCATCCTTTACCAATAGCCTGGCACAAAGTGTAAACTAGTTATAACTTGTTTTTCCCATTATTGTGGCTATCTTCTTTGCTTTCCTGAATAGGATGTTGCATTCTGGGGCCAGAGAGGGTTTTTCCAGCTATTTTTATGCTGGGTGGAAAAAAGCTCTCTCTTTGTTTGCTTGTTTTTGTCACTGTTATTTTACATGGTTGTACTGAAGGCTTTTGCCAGCGATTCGGGATGGCAGTCTGTGGGGTGTCGGCAATGGATAGTCCTTACTGGCCTGTGCACTCTTAATCTTTCATCTGCGTGCCAAGTACAGAACACAAGAAGAGTAAGCTGGAAATGCTATTGGTCTCCAGCATGGGAGTGCCTGTCTTTGCCGCAGGCAGCTTGCAAAACCATATTTGTTTATAAGTTTATACTTGCCTTGCTCTTTTTCTTTCCCCTTTTCTTCCATGTTCCATTAAAAAAGGAAGCTACAACAGCCATCCAACCCACGCGTGCTCTCCGGTTAAGCCTCTCAGCTTTTATGTTTCCTACCGTTGACAGCAAAAACAGGATTTTGGTAGCTGCCTAATGGCATCACATATGCCTTAGAGAGTCCTGCCCATGTGGTATACCCCAGCACCACATCAGAAAGGCATCTTTCTGCAGATCTCGTGTCGTATGTGCCAACCCCATGCAGATGTGCTTCAGATACTGCAGAGCACTTAAAATGGCTATATGTTTAAGAACCTAAATCTCCTTCCAAAAATAAACCTTTCTAATATGACACAAGGGGGCAGGGGGGAAGAAGAGGAAAGAAGAGCATGCAAAAATGTTGAAAACCAAAGTAAACTGAGCTGGCTCTATCTTCCTTGGAAACATAGCCTATACTGAACAGAGATTTTAAACAAAAGTTACTTCAAATAGCTTTCATAAAATCCTGTTATGAGGTCCTGGAGAATTTTCTCCAAAGCAGAAATAGGTGTCATAGGCGCAATTTGGAGATCTCTGAGAAGTAGCAGACATTTAATGAAGTTAATTTTGCAAAGAGGTGTCACCACATTCTTTCTTTTCAGCCAAGGAAGGAAAGAGAGCCAAGAGGCTGGAGTTTGCAGTGCCTCAAGGCCATGGCATCCCGCCAGCTTCTCCTTGTAGGCCTATCCATGCCAGAAGCGCTTAAGTGCAAATGGCACGTAAAACAGAAACACCTGTCATTATTGTGCTGGGGGGGGGTGTGGATAATTATGTGAAACTTTGTGAAAAAAGTGTGCTTCCCTGCCCAGAGAATGTAATGAAAAGTTTTACTGTGTTGAGCGATATGGCTGGAGCGGTTCTGTTGGTTTTATCAAGGCTTGGCCTGAGAGGCAGCCAGAGGGACATTGCTCAGCCCTCCCTGGAAGGCACTGGCACACCTGGACCTCCCTGCCTCTTCCTGGCTGCCTTTTCACACCCACCTCACCCCCGTTCGCCCTCCTGCTTCAGTCACAGAAGATGGCTAAGCTGCAAGGAGGCTCGTCTAAAAACTTCTCCTTTTGTTTCAGGAGTAGTAAATCTGTCACTTAGATTGTATATACAGATTTTTCAGCAATAAGTCAGCACCTTATCTTCTGTCTTCATCAGCAAGGAGTAAAGCTCTGCCGAGAGCCTGACAGCAGTTTTGCAAAGGGCATTCACGCTCTGATTTTGTGCCAGCATGGCATGAAGCCAACCCAGCAGATACATACTGCTCTGCAAGCAAGCAACAACTCGGGTCTACAGCTCTTTGGTCCATGTTATGTTACAGGACCTCAGTACGTGCGTCAAGGAACTGCTCTTATGATCTGGGGGCACCTGCCTCTAGATGAGGCAGTCTTTGAGTTCAGCATAGCAAGAGGACATTTTCTTATGGCTCTCCGCGTGGCTGTGAGTATGGAGTGCACCTCTGCGACACAGGAGAAGACCTCGTTTCCCCTGCTCCCATCCCTGGTCAGGTTCAATAACACAGAGTTCTTTTCACTGGCAGCTGATACAGGAACAGTGTCTGGGGAAAGCTGCTGAGGTAATTAGGATAAACTTTCCTTCCACAAACCTGAAAGTAACTGGTACTTGGGAGTGAAAAATCCCAATCTGCAGAACATTGAAGTAAAAGTTCTAGTGGTGGCACTTAAAACACAGAAAACACAGTATATCAGAAGGCAAACAAAGGTACTGGAGAAGGAGAGAAGCACATTTTTATACTAGAGAAAAGCTGTTTAGCTGTGGGACCTGTCAAGTCAGACCTAGTGGCTCATAGTTAAGGAGGACTATGATTCATAAGAAAGTGCATGAACTGAAGAGGAATGGTATTGTACAACACAGAAGACGCTGATCTGGGCCCCAAGAAGACCTTTCAGTGATGAGTAAGAGTCAGAGAAGTTTACGTTTATCTAGATCAGTTACTGAAGTACAGCCAGACTTCCCTTGCTGTCCTGCAAACTTGATCTACAGATGTTGCATGCTCTACTTATTATGCATCTCTGCAGAAGTAACCAGCGAAACCAGGCTCCCATCTGGCTGGGATTCAGTGTGTGTGTGTATCTGGGCTATAAAAGAGTATGACAGGACTGTAGGAGTTTCAGCGTTCATCAAATGAGCCTAGAAAAGTTGTGCACTCCACAGGTGTCCTTTGGAAAGCTTAGCCCATGGCAAAGCCTAGTCGATCAGATTCAGAGATCATCTTTGTGCCAGACTGCCAAGCAGCATCTGGAGCTGCAGCAGCTACAGCTATCCTTCCTACCTGCTCTCTGGCCACATCACATATCACGACTTGTCATCAACATATCACACAGTGAGCAAAGGACACTTGCTGTCATCCCATCTGCCCCATTGGGTGCACGTTGCCCAGCCTTCGGGCTGTACTTACAGGCTCAAGAGCAGCAGGACTGGCAAAGCTGGTCTTAAAGAGTGATTTCAGGGCCATGCTTACCAGACCATATAGACTTCTCCAAGCTATTTTAGATTTCCCAAGCCCAGTGCCCACTACTCGCTAGCGGGGTGCAGTTTGGGTTGTGACTCAGACTCTTAGCAACCTGGAAACCAGTAGGACATTTCATATTTGAAAAGTAACCTAAGAGTCCAGATGAAAGAGCGGTGGCCAGGGACTACTTACCACTTGGAGTGGACTGTTGGGAAATGACAGAATTGCTGCCAAGGATTGGTCTCTGGTAAATTTTGAAATTTAAACAGTTTCACATGCTGTGCTAAATTTTCATTAATAAGGATGTTTATTGCAATCTTCCCACAATTTTTTAGAGTGGACCAAAATATGCAGCAACAGGGGTTCATTTGTTGAGTTGATTGATTTTTAAAGTTGGTTAAAGTAAAATGTCCACTTTTTAGAGCCAATTTTTCATGTCCTTGCAGTAAAGAAGAGGTTGTGCTTGGCCATAATGAATATAATATAATAGTAGATTAAGTTTTTTTGTTAGTCTTAAAAATATTTTGTTACTCTTAAAATTCTGCCTAGCTTTCTAGCTCCTAGATTAAATAAATCCGGTTTGCCATGCCTCATGCCAGCCCATAAAGTGCCCCCGAGTCCTGGCCCAGTACAAATGCCAATAAAAGGGACTGCTAACTCCCTACAAAGGCCCATCCACACATTTCATTCACAGAGTTGTTCTCAGCTCCATGAATGAAGATAGCTGTACTGAAGTATATGCACTTTTATATACACTTTATACATGAAACCAGTCTCTCTTTTTCCAGAATTTCTTTTTAATTAGAGAATGAACCAATTGGAGATGCTGATGCTTTTGCTTTCATTCCTGTTACTGCAGAATGCTTTCCCAAGTGACGAGGAATTGAATTATGCTTTAGAAATATCCTTAAAGTTATTTAGTCTCACATAGTAGCTCTTTAGTTTTGATCAGAGTTCCAAATAAAAGTATCTAATCCTGAAATATCTTAGGGCTGCATCTCAGTCTTCATTTGGAGATAATGGGCCAGCTGTTCATATGTAAGTTAGTTCTGCAGGCTTTCTGTAAAATCAATTTTCATTTAAATTGGCATATAGAGGTCTGAATCGGATCCATTTCTCTCAGCAAGTTCATATAAATTGCAAAGGACTTCAGGCACCACCAGATTCAGGGCTCAGATATTTAAAAGTTGCTCAGTATCAGTATGAGTTTTACCCAGCCAAGCTTTCTGCCCAAATAAACTGGACTAGGAAGAAACATGTGGAGTAATAATAACTGGAGTTTCGATAATTGGAACCGTATACAAATACATATCCAAGAATCATACCTAGGCAATCATCTAGGGCCTGGAGCAGGTGACAAAATCCATTACTGGGAAAACTATTTAGCACTCAATACCAATCTAAAACAAACAAAAGGATGCAGATTTCCACACATGGTACAGCTGAATAGTGAAACTCACTTTTAAAGGATGTTTTGAGCGCCACAGTTATAAGTGGGTTTCGGGAATGGACAAGACAAATCAACAGTTGCGTTGGCAGCTGTTAAACATGATGGGCAGCATGCCATCGGTCTCCTGCTCTGGCAGCCTCCCAGTCTCTGCGTCCCAGGGGCAGGAAAGAGCCAACGCTGACAAGGCACTTTGCTCTTAAGGGCTTTCCTTCATCATCCAGCAGTGGCTGCTGCTGGGGGTGGGAAGAAGAGCTAGACAGAGGTTTAGTCTGACCCTCTTCAACTGCTGTTTTGTGGATGGTAGGAGGAATGGGGAGCGCAGGCTAGGACCATCCTGTAAAGAGCTGGGGCTTTCTCCCCTTGTCCAGCATCATGATGGGGACATCCCATGTCCCATCCTGTGTCTCCTTCTACCAGAAAGAGAATAGGGATAATATTTCCTCACCTCACCCAGGTAAGGTGGCAGTAAATCCTGTTAGTAGCTGTGGTGTGCTCAGGTACAGGTGCAACGAGGACTACATAACCATTCACAGTGCACAGTGACAGCAAAATACAACCCGTTTGTGGGTATCTGAGTATCAACCAAACCCCAAGGAAAAAGGCCAAAAGCCTATGCACGGAACTATAAAAATCTCAGAAAATGTTTAGGGGGTCCACAAATCAAAGAAGGCTGAGAAAGCAGCAGAACAGTGCTTTCCTTTTCCATCACCATCTTCACAAAACCTAATAAAAATGAGACGTAAATAAACCAAGTAATATTTGCTCATTCTCTAAAAGATTAAGAAGGTTATCTCCTTCCTGATTCCATAAATGCGTATCATAATCACTGTAATTACATAAATCTATTTGTTCAGTCACAGTGAAAAGTACCATGATTTCTTATGGGCCAGCATCTTGAAAATATCGCAGCATAAAAAGCCTTATTTTAAATTATTTCACTTTGAAAAACCAGTTCCGTGACTTGAGATACTTAATAGAAGAGATTAGAAATATCCAGGGATGATCAAGCAAGTAACTTAGACTTTAGGTGAGTTTTACCTTTCATTGTTCACGCAGGTAGAATTGATAGCAGTGGGAATTTTACTCTTGGAGAGACTCAGTTACCATCAGTAAAAATTCCATCTATACTCTGTACAGAAGTCAGAGCAAGTAAAAAGAGATTTTATTTCTCTTATACTACAGTATATTGAGAATTTGTAAAAGGAAAGTTAGACAAGGAATAAAAAACTGGAAATAAGTATTATTATCAAATCTAAACATCATGGGTGAAATTTGAAGTTATGCTTACAATGGAATCCAGCACTGGTTAAACATGAGAACAAGTTCCTTTAGGAGAAGGTGTTCAGATAACGTCACTCTTTCAAGATTGAGGGCTTTTTTGAAGAGAAGCCTATGAAGAACTGCTTCAGCATTTTTTATTTATAAGCATGAGGTAATAAAATTAGAAAACATGGGAGATCAACCTAAAAATAACCTAAAAAATTTGCATTTCTCTTTGTTACATTTTTAGAGATACTTGTCAGCTTACATATCAAGGTCCCTCAGTGGCAGTCCTCCCCTTCAATGAGTCAACAACCTCAGATAAGAATTAATTGATATTACTGTATGAAATCCACTTTAATAATTACCATTCATTCCTAAAAATATTTCACACAATGCATTGAGGCTTAGCAGTATTCTGCGAAGATAGGTATGTCTCTAGGATTAAAGCTCCCTTTTCTAGAAAATTCACAATTTCTTACTGTTCCCTTATTGTTCAAATTAATGAACAAAAAGTAATAACTTTCTTCTGCTCTGGTCTGTTAGCTCAGGAATAACAACAGGCCCAAGCAAAGTCTTTCCACTCGTTAGATTTCCATTGTCAGATATATGCCAAGTGTTCAGCCACAGTTTCTTGGCTTGTGTTTATAGCACCCAAGACTCCCAGGTGGTCTCTCCATCCAATTACCCACCAGGCTGGGATTCATTTCTGTGACAAGCTGGAGGTGTCTTCAGTTTGGCATAGCCACAGGCAAAATGCACTAATACAAAACATTCTATTTCAACAGTATGTTAAGCAATGCATGTTTCCCAACTTCCTTTTTGGACTGCCAAGTAATTTCTGGAATAGGAAATTTATTAGAATTTGGCTTTAGTTTTGTCAAGACCCTCAAAGTTTTATCTCCATCAGACACTGCATCTGTGATCTTCATTGGAATATTCTATTTATAGTCTCAAAAAATCCTATAAAACAACAGAACAAGAATAAAAATTGCTCCCAGTTTCCACCGTGATGCTACTTTCATCTTTAGTAATATTCTGCTGCTTCCTTTCCTTTCTGTACCGCTTACAACAGTTTTCCAAATTTCTTTCGAAATGGCATGTAGTGGCAGAAGAGAGACAAGTTGCAAAAATACAGCCAAGTTAGTTTAGGGAGGAGAGAACATGTGTCAGAAGGATGAAGGAGAAAGAGTAAAGGTGGAAGTCTTTACTCATATGCATATGGACCATGACAGAGACAGGAGCTGCTGCTGCTGGCACCATCACTGATAATATCTACCATCTGCACAGTGGCAGGACCCAAATGAGAAAATTTGGGAAGCTCTGACCTAGAAAACAAAGACACTAGAAAGCTTGTTTAAGCTGTGGTGTGGTCATAATAGCTGTCATAAAGGTTGATCAGAGAACAAGACCTGGACTGTAAGTAAAGTACACAACATTACCATTATATGAGTTCCACGGTCTGGAACAGAGCCACTTACTTTTCAGGCAACCTTAGCAAATTGAATAATAAACTCTAAACCAGGGCTATTTTATAGTAAGCAAATTCAAAGAAATAATATTCTTTCACAAAAGACTAATGATGAACTGCTTGCATTGTGACGATTATTCCCAGTCTGCCAAGAAATCAGCAGTATTGGAATTCCCAGTTTAAACCCATTTTACTTGTAGAATTTAAGGAACCTGTAGGGGTCTGTAACCAGGAGACTCCACCCTGAAATCATGCTGAAGGACTCACAGATGACAGCATTTAGATTTGTTCGCATGGCCTCTTTGGAGGTTGCTGTTGGCTCATCACAATGAACCAGTACAGGTCCAAGATTCCTCTACACGCTGGTGTTACAAACGTTGTGGGCAAGGAACTGGGGCAGGGGGCTGCTTTCTATTTCTCACTTTTCTTAAGAAAATTTCAACAAGGGACTATTACTTTTAATTTACTATTGACTTAGAGTAGAGGAAGTTCATCTTCCTCTTATTTCCTTGCTTTGGCTCCTAGATGACAAAAAAATTCATAAACTACTAATTTTATTCTCAGTGGAACTGAGATTAAAGAAAGGCTCTCTTCCTATATTTAAGATTGAACTGTAATGCCAAGATTCCTTTTTTTGTACCCTTGGTAAAGCCTAGTACTTCCTCATGGTATGTTTGCAAAGCTACATCTTTGTTTACAATGCATTATTTTTTCCAATGAAATGGGGTGGTATATTGTAAGCAAGAAGATGAAAACTCCTAACTATGTATTTTTGACCCTTCTTTATGTGTTTTGGTGCTTTCTATTCCACCAGCTCAATCTTTAGACTTAGTAGATTGTGTCAGAAGCACTAGTGTGGGGTAGTTTAGCCAATAAAATGAGCAGTGGGTTTAGATGTTCAGACTAATACAGGAATAGAAAGGAATGTTGCTTGCTGTCATGGTTTAACCCCAGTCGGCAACTCAGCCCCAGGCAGCCGCTCACTCACCTTCCTCACAGTGGGATGGGAGAGAGAATCAGAAGGGCAAACGTGAGAAAACTCGTGGGCTGAGATAAAGACAGTTTAATAGGTAAAGCAAAAGCCGCGCACACCAGCAAAGCAAACCAGGGAATCCGTTCCCCACTTCCCCTGGGCAGGCAGGTGCTCAGCCATCCCCAGGACAGCAGGGCTCCATCACGCCCAACGGGGACTTGGGAAGACAAACGCC
>JANXJC010000013.1:6461326-6525322 GCA_027564655.1 Leptodon cayanensis
GCTGAGGAGCAGAACAGCCCTTGGCTCTGGGGAAGCCCTGCTCAGCAGGAACCAAAACATCCCTGGGTTATCAACACCGTTTTCATCACAAATACAAAACATAGCCTCATACCAGTTACTATGAAGAAAATTAAGTCTATGCCAGCAAAAACCAGCACACTTGCTCAAGTGAAAAACATGTAGTAGCTCTTTGTTCGCAAAAATAGCAGGCTTTTTCCTTTAGTAAGTTTAGTAGCTTTGTAATCTAGAGGTGAAAATAATATCATTCTTAACACATATACTGTCACTGATTTTCTTATTGGACCTGCAACATGACAAGCAGGTTAACCAGTTAATGAGGGAAAGAGTAAAAGCCTGTCCTAGCGGGTTCACTTGACTTCTCTGTTTCCTCTGGGATGACAGGGATTCACAGATAGACTGCATCTTCTTTCTCAAGCTGAGTGGTGCGGTTGACGCGCTTGAGGGACAGGATGCCATCCAGAGGGACCTGGACAAGCTTGAGCAGTGGGCCTATGTGAACCTCATGAGGTTCAATGTGGTCAAGTGCAAGGTCCTGCAGCTGGGTGAGGGCAACCCCCAGTATCAATACAGGCTGGGGCATGAAGAGATGGAGAGCAGCCCTGTGGAGAAGGACTTGGGGGTACTGGTGGATGAAAAGCTGGACATGAGCCGACAATGTGTGCTCACAGCCCAGAAAGCCAATCGTATCCTAGGCTGCGTCAAAAGAAGCATGACTGGCAGGTCAAGGGAAGTGATTCTCCCCCTCTACTCCACTCTCGTAAGACCCCACCTGCAGTACTGCATCCAGCTCTGGGGTCCTCAGCACAGGAAAGACATGGACCTGTTGGAGCGGGTCCAGAGGAGGGACACAAGAATGATCAGAGGGATGGAACACCTCTCCTATGAGGAAAGGCTGAGAGAGTTGGGGTTGTTCAGCCTAGAGAAGAGAAGGTTCCGGGACACCTTATTGCGGCCTTTCAATACTTAAAGGGGGCTTATATGAAAGGTGGGGACAGACTTTTTAGTAGGGCCTGTAGCCATAGGACAAGGGCTAACAGTTTTAAACTAAAAGAGGCTAGATTTAGACTAGATATAAGGAAACAAAATGTACAATGAGGGTGTTGAAACACTGGCACAGGTTGCCAGAGAGGTGGTCGATGCCCCATCCCTGGAAACATTCCAGGTCAGGCCGGACGGGGCTCTGAGCAACCTGATCGAGTTGAAGATGCCCCTGCTCACTGCAGGGGGGGTGGCCTAGATGACCTTTAAAGGTCCCTTCCAGCCAAAACCATTCTATGATTCTATATGGGCTTTTCCCATGTTGGAATCTAAAACTGAGCTGGTCTCTTGTGGGGTATCTGACAAGAGACAGTTAAACACTAGTGGAAAAGATTTTCAAAAGGCTTTAGTCAAGCTGTATATACAATAGAGGAAGAGGAAGGTCTAAATCAGGGAGAGTTAGAAGAACACTAGGAGACAGGAGGCTTTAGAATACAGCAGAAACATGGTGTGTAGGATTAAGAAGGATAAAGTAAGGTTCTGTTGCAGAAACACAGTTGCTTCTTACCTGCTTCAAAACATTCTTCAAATTAATCGGAGACACTTCTAAAAAACTCTAGTGACAATACTCTGTCTACCCAAAAAGCAACTACTCATTGGTACATTCCTAACTTGCAAAATAAAACAAAAGAGAACTTTCACAACTACACTAGTACTGCTTATCCCATAAAGGGAAGGAGAGTTTTACCCTCTGGGCATCACTAATAAGAAGGTTGTGCGGATCTTGGGCTAAAAATTGCAACCAGACCCTCAGTCTATTTGTCACAGTTCCTTATTTGAGACAGAGGTCAGACTCCAGGCTCTGCACCATTTGTCTTTCTCAGAAGTTCTGCAGAAGTGAGGTCATCAGACATTCCTGGATTGGCTTCTGCATACCTTGGTTGTTATAGACAGCCAATTACATCTATCCAGGTAGTTATGCTGTAAAAGGAATGGGATGGCCCAGTTCCTAGTTTGAGCTCTCTCCAAGCAGCTTCTTCCTTTCTTAACCTCTTGGTAAGGGACATTTTTTTCCAAGAGGCTTATAAGAGCCTGTATTTTACATCATATTAATCCTTGAAACAGAACGATTTTCTGAACTATATTTCCTTGAAAAACATCTCATTGTTTTCCCAGGGCTGGGGTCTAACTTGACACAGACAAAAGAAAGCAAACACACTGCTCAGGCCTTGATCACCCACTTCTGTACATACTTAATTTCACATGCAAAAATATTCCCATTGATTTAGGACTCTTCACAAGCAGAATATGCAGTTCATATGTATCCATAAAACTGGGGTTCATACACTATCACACATATCCAAACATTTGGTATTAGTATAGAGGAAATATTGAAGTAAAGACCTGGAGACTTAAGTATAAAAAGAGAAAAAAATCATTATAATTTATAGTGTGGGAGCCATTTCTAGGCTCAAGAAGAATCGCAAAGTAATGGTTTTCTGGCTATCAGAAAACTGTAAATTTACACACAGGCTTTATGCTTTGCCAGGTCACCTCTTCAACAACATTGGCTAATGCAAAACATTTTTTAATTTCTCATTCCCTAAATTACTCCAACCTAAACATATCGGTGATTAACTTTATATCTGCATTCCAAATGGCATAGTCTTCCAATTCTTTAGTTAAGCTTTCTCTTTGCAAAGGAACTAATATTTGCTTTTATTGCACTGTGACATTACTTTTGGTTTAGAACTGAATGCCATTTAAGCATTTAAAAATTAACCTGCTCTTTGGAACAAGAGGACTAAAAGTTTTGGAAACTCTCAGTCCCTTTGTCTGACTCCAGTAAACAACATAGACCATAACACTTCAAAAAATTCCAACCACTTGATCAGCTTGAAACAGCTGTCAGTTTCCTGGCAAAAACTTCATTGAAATATAGGCATTTAATAAAACTTGCATGATGAGAACAATTAAAATTCTACTACTATGTCAGAGTTTTCTCAGAACAGCCATGCCTTATTTTTGCCTCTGCCTGAATAACACAATTCATTACTTCATCGCCCATTTTTCACTGCAAAGAGCAAGTTGTTTAATGCTGTTGACCACATCAGGGTCCCCCACACCATCCAATCTGTATTACTGGCCAACACATATAAACGAAGCAGCCCAGGTCATGCCTCCTGCTTATTCAAAATAAGGAATACCAGGCATGAAGTCTTCTTCCCTACTTGTACTGAGCGCCAGAACCACAGTAAAAGAGAGTCCCTTTTTTCCTACATGTACATTTCTTGCAAATGAGCTCCTAATGCCAGGAGAATACATTTATATATAAATGTGACACATAAAGGAGTACATCCTTGATCAAGTAACATTTGAGGTGAAAAAGCATGAATATAGCTTAACATAAGTGTGCTAACAACATAACTCAGCTAACAAAAACTAAAATATAGGCTTGTTTCTCTAATGATACTTCCATCTGTAATAGCAACAAAAAGTATGAGAAATAAATTAATGGATTTTGTTACATTGCTTGAAACTTCTTGATTCTTTCACAGCCAGTAGTTGCACTTGACTAAATTGCCAATGAGGTTCACTGGGAAATTGGGTTTAATGCCACTGCTCTAGCATCCACCAGATGAGGTCAAATCACCAGGAATCTCAGTCCTCATAGCAGTCAGCACTACACCAATAGCCCTTACTCTCAACTTCTTGATATTCGCCAGCATTTCCAAGAAAATATACTCGCCTGACTATATTTCATTTTAGAACACCCTCTGTGAAATGTGGTGACAAAGCAGTGAAGAAATAGTAACAACAGGCTTTTCAGCCATCTTAGAGTAGAACGGTTACTAATCCTGAATCATTTTTAGCCACTCTAAGGTAAGTGGTTTCATTCCTAGCTAAAGAGTACTATAGAAATGAAACAGGAAGGTCAAAATCAGCGTGTGAATTACAGCCAAGTCCAAATTAAAAAAAGGATTCCGTTCTTCTTGGCGGTTATCAGTGGAAAGCGTTGTTCATTCCAGCTGTGCCTTCTTGAGTGTTGAAAAGGAACGATGATTTCTGGTGAGCAGTACAGTTTATTCATCTGAGGGCTTCCTGCCTAACAGCATCAGATCACAGAATCACAGAAATGTTTCTGAAAAGAACCCCTGCAGGTCTCAAAATCTCACTCAGAGAGGAACAATTGCCAGTGCTAGATAAGGTCTGCCACAGCTTTATCTAGCCAAGTCTTGAAAACCTCCAAGAATGGAGACTCCATCAGCTCTCTGGGTGACCTATTCCTGTGCTTCTCTACCCTCCTGGCAAAAGAGACTTTCCTATTGTCTTATATTATATCATCTGCCACCACGGCAAAGAGTTAAGCTCCATAACCTTTGCAACTCCCATTCAAGCACTTGTAGGCTGCTGCCAGACTATCCCTTAGCTTCCTCTCTGCCACACGGAATGAGCCCAGCTTCCTCAACCCTTCTGGAAAGGCCATCTGTTCAAAATCCCTGACCATCGAAGTAGGCCTCCATTAGACTACTCCCTTTTTCAACATCCACTTGAAGAGGGGGCTTAAAATGGGTTGCAGCATTCCACAGGTGGTCTCAGCAGTGCCACGAAGAGGGGTATAATAAATTCCCTCAATCTGCTGGCCACACCTTCCTAAGGTATACAGTAGCCCCTTATGCACTTTTCCATGTTCATAATGGCAAAGTGCTTTTGGCTTATAGTCAAGCAGCTTTGCAGAAAAATCCCTGATGTCCTTGTGGAAAAGAAGCTAAACATGAGTCAGTAGTGTGCACGTGCAGCTTTTGGGTTGTATTTAAAAAGAGTTTAGCCAACAGTCAAGGGAAGTGACTCTTCCCTCTTTCCAGCTCTTGTGAGACCATATGTTCTCTGTCAGTTTGGGGCTCACTCCAGCACAAGAAAGATATTGGCCTCTGGGCTCACTCCAGTATGAGAGTCACCAAGGTAGTCAGGGGGCTGAAGCACAGGATGGTCAAGGAGAGATTGAGGGAGTTGGGTTTGGTCAGTGTGGAGAAAAAAGGCTGTGGGAAATATTATTGCTGCCTACAACAATGTGCTGGTGTAGAGAAGACAGAACCACCCTTCTCAAAAGCACAGAAAGGACAATAGGCAGCAAACACAAGTTGGAACACAAAAAATTCCAACTCAATATAAGAAAAAATTCCCAACATGTGGGTAGATAAGCACTATATCAGGTTGAGGTTGTGGAATCTCCATCTTTGGAGATATTCAAAACACAATTAGTAAGGCACTGAGCAACCTGATGTAATGGTAGAAGGTCAACAAGACAACCACCAGAGACCTTTCCAACTTACACGAGCCTGTAACTCTGTTTGCCCTCCGCTTTATTCCCAAGATTCCTTGCAGAAAGGCTGCTACTCACCCAGCCTGTTCCCAGTTTCCCACGTGCAGATATGTACTCTTTTTGTTGAAATTCATGCTGGCCCAATCCTCAGGTTTCTCAAGGTCAATCTGGATAGAAACTGTGTCCTTTGTTGCATCAGCAGCTCCTCCCTAACTTAGTGACACCTGCAAATTTGCTGGACAGTGCTTTCTGTTCTATTATGTAGGTCACTGATAAAAATACTGAAGAACATCAGCTCTGTTATCAGCCCTGGAGTACTTTGCTTGTTATTGGCTGCCAGCTGGGCACGGAGCCATGGAGTGCTATACTTTGGGCCTGGCAGCCCAGCGAATTTTCAACTCACCCAATGGTCTGGTCATCCAGTCCATGCCTTCTTGGTTTCCAGATGAGAGCTCTAGGGTCAGAAACCTTACTAAAGGCACATCCACCTCCCCCCATTCTCATAACCAGTCATTTCACTACAGAACGCAATCAGAATGACTGTTTCTGATTACGTCCTTGTCCTGTTTGAGTTTAGAAATGGGTTCCAAGAGAAGATCATGCACCATGATCTTTGCAGGGACTGAGGTGAGCCAGCAGCTGACAGTGTTCCAGAACTTCTTTTCTACCATTCTTGAATATGACTGTAATGTTTGCTTTTTCCATTCATCACAATTTTTCACAGACAATACACAGGAGCCTTCCAATCACAGCAGCCAGCAAGGCAACTACAGCAGCCAACTTTTTCACCACCTTTAGGTCAGTCCCAGGAATATAAGTCCAGCTGAAGTAGTTTCCAATTTGTTCACCCAGTGCTGGCTCCTTCCCAAACTGTTCTGGTCCTTGCAGGGATCAAGAAGAAGGTTCTGCTTGAGATAAGCAAGGTGAAAAAGGCCCTGAGTACTTCAGCCACATAATCCACACTGTGTTGTCTCTCGTACATCAGCAGCCCCACATCTTCCCTTTACTACTCATCCTTGTTGCTCAGTTTAATGAAGCTATTTTTAGCTTCACCTGGGTTTTAACTTTCCTAATTTTGTCCCTAAGTACCTTAGTGATCCTTCTATATTCTTCCTTTGTTGCCTGTCTCTGTTTCCATTTCAAACATGTTCACTGTTTGTATTTTAGTCCATCAAGAAGCTCCCTTTCAGTCAAGCTGGCCTTGTGCTGAAACCTCCAGTTTTCCCACACAAAGGGATGGCTTGTTCCTGATTCCTCAGTGAGTTCACTTTGAAGGAGTCATCCAGCTCTGTTGGGCACCCTGCCCCTGCATGGCTGCTTCCCGGAAGATTTTGCTTAGCAATTCCTTAAATAACCAAGTCTGTTCTCTGAAACTCTAGAGCCCTATCTCTGCAGTTTTATTTCCAGCCTTCCTCCAGATCCTGAAGTCCATTGCCTTGTGCTCCCTATAGCCTAATATGCCACCAATGACCACATTTTTCATCAGTCCTTCTCAGTCCGCGAGCAGCAAGTCCCACAGAGCAACACCCCTGGCCAGCCTCTCTAACATTTGCACTGGAAATGTGTCACCCACACAGCCGAACCTTGGGTTGTCTGCGTGAAGCCACATTGCCCTTACAGCAGTTGTCTGGACAGTTGAGGCCACCCATAACGATACATGCCTGCAGGTGGGACATTTTCAGTAGTTGCTTGAAGAAGGCCTCTTCCTCTATTTCCTATCAGTCAGGAGGTCTGCAGTAGATTCCCAAGATGTCCTCAGTGGTACTTCCCCCTCTGAAGTCGATGCAGATGCTCCCAATAGGCATGTCTCTAGTTTTGCCCTATAGAGCTCTGTGAAGTCAAGGAGTTCCTTAATATAAAAGATTATTCAATCCTTATCTTCCCTGCATATCACTCCTCAAGGGCTTGTTTGCTCCATGGATTCCCTTCCCAGCATATTCTCTGTCCCATGTGAATGGCCCCTAATGGAAACTGGCCATTCCTCACTTTTGCTCTCCACAAAATTCCTGGTTCATCAGGAGGGGTCACTAGAGGCACGGATGCATCAAGGGCGGTGAATCACACCAGATATTGCTCACTCGTCTGCTCATTGGCAGCGCTGCCCATTAGATTGACTCAGATGTTCTGGTGAGACATAAATAAATAGCTTGATGCTTTTTTCTGAGTCTTTCAGCACTGTATCTCATTGCTTGCAATATCCTAGCATATTAGTAGTATTCACTCTAGTGATACATCAGGCAACATGGACTAAGGAGAACACTAAAAATATCCTTGAGCAAATCAGTCCCTAAAAGAGAGTCCAAACAGGAAACAGAACTGGAAGAACTGATTTGCACAAAATACACAAATTTCAATGAAGGCATATAAAAGTAGTAATCAGTGAATAGCTTATGAACGATTATTCTCAGGAGCAAGCAGGATTTTTAAAGTGTACTAAAACATCTGATATTTGCATATAGTTGCATATTGATCTAAGCTGCAGAGGTACATTAAGGCATTCAGCTTGGAATCTTAAAGGTAAATTTGTACTCTTCACCCTTGAATCCATAACTTGACTTCAAGGCTTGCACAGTTCTTCGTGTTACAATTTTAAGATTCATGCAAGCAACAGCTGAAGTGCCACGCCAAGATCTTAAGTCTTTGTTCTATTAAATTCTACTAGATTAGGCTGGAGTAAGATTCACTTTATTTACATTTTTTCTTCTTTTTTAGCTGCTGCGGCTCTCTCAACTGCCAGATTCTTTGCATTTGCATTAAGCATTATTCATAATAATATTAAGCATTTGTATGAGCATCCATATATTGAGTATATTACAGACAGTAACTACTTTTATTTGCAGCAACTAGTGTAATGTTGCTTTCAGTTTGGCTTAAAATATTTATCTTTTCCTCCTGTGATTATATTATCCATTACAACTGCTGAGAAAACAAGCTCTACAGTAAAAATTGTAAGTCATATTAAAATGCACTGGTTTCCTAAATGTAATGTAAAACATTTGGACTTCGTTTTCTTCCAGATGCATTAAGTTTTTATGACCTCATTTTTGAAAGATTGTCCTGTGCTCCACCATTCATATTTGTTTCTGCTCTGGCACATTATCCATTTACCAATAAATTTATTATAAGTTGGAGTTTGGAATCCTTGTATTTTGTGATTTTTTTAAATTCTTTTCTGCGTTCACCTAGAAATTCACATTAACATCTCAGTCAAATATAAGCAATTATCTGGAAGTCAACCCAAAGATAAATGCTCAAGTGTAAGCAGAATGCACTATTCAACTCTTCTTTGGTGCTCAAAAAGAGTATAGTAACAGCAGAGCTGTATTGAGACATCCATTTTTCTTTTATTTCATTCCATGTTTCAAAAACAGTATTATGACTTCAACAAGAAAATTACTATTTTCATCAGTCATTCTTTTTAGAAAATTAGGTGCCATTTAATCCTATACAAAATATTTTTAGATTTACATAAAGTCACTATTTTATGCACAAAAACATTTGCAGAAAACTAAATGATAGTTTCCATCATATGAAAAACCACCTTTTAGTTTCTCATACAATGTAAGGCATTCTGCTTTTTAAGAGGTGGCTGAAGGCAACTTCTATTAGAAGCATTGGCATTTACCACCACTACGAACCTCATCACACAGCTGTAACTCTCAGTATGCTTTCATACTCTCGACCACGTGTGGTTTACAGTTAACCTCCAGCTTCTAGAGTTAAGGCTGCTGTCAGAACAGTGTCAGAAAGCTTTGTTCTTAAAGGCCAAAAATGGTCTTTGCGTGAGCTGATTCTAAAGGGAGACCTGCTCCTGTATCTGCCACCAGCACTCCTTGCGACTCTGAGCAAGTCACGTTCCTCACTTGTATATTCTGGATAATAATTATCTTTTGTCTGCCTACTTCCACTGCATCATCTTTATGGCAGAGACCATTTCTTCCATGGTGTAAGAGCTGCACTCAGTGCACGAAACAGAGCTTGCTGATACCCAGTCAGGCAGGAATTTGGCAGAATAAATACAACTCTTCTTTCTTTCAGACCCATGTCGAATACAAGGTCCAAATTGTAAAACTTCAAAAAAACTGTATCAATGGGTAAATTTAAGCCATATCAAATCAGATATTTTCCAGCTCCTGACCCTGAACCTTTTCTTAAAACTTGAACTCTGCAAACCAAATTATTTTTAGCTTCAAAACCCTTGGCTAATTTATTTTCATTTTGCTTCAGTTTTGCACGCCTTTGTGCTTCCGGTTTCTGGCAACATCTACGAGTAAGAATGCCAAAGTCCTCTATTCAGATAGTATGCTTCGCCAAATGAAAGGGGGGAAATGCTCAAAATCATGCAAAGCAGTCTTTTCTCATGAGTATTCTGTTCTCATGAACTCTGTAGGCCAATTTTGGAAATGCAAAAGTTCATAATTTAAGAGACATCAGATAAGGAACCAAACTTCTGGGATTCACCCATTTGTCACTAATTCCTCTTCCTTCTGGCAACAAAGCAAGACTGCTGAAGGGAGGAAAAACCACAAAGAAGGGAGAAAAGTCCAGAAATCTTAAAAAAATGGAATGAGAAGATCCTTGAACAGGCTCAAACAAAAGTCCTGGAGGAAAAAAAAAAAAAAGTTGACAATAAGATGGATGGAGCTGCTTTCAGAAGGTGAACTGTGGAGACGTAAAAGGGGATGAATGACTAAGATGGGCATCTAAGTGGACAGACATCTGTGTTTTGCCTTAGAAGACAAAACAGCTACCTTAGACTGAACACTTCAGTTCAGACAGCTAAAGCTGAGGTGGATGATACCTAAAATATTTACATTCTTATCACCTTCTTTATTGTTTTTCATACATCAGCAATTACTTTGTTCAAAAGTATTGGTAGAATTAAGGATCCTAATATTTATACGCAGGTATTTGATGGAGTATATATAATAAGCCTCTATAATTGTGATACACGCCCATCAAAACTCTTCATTGTAATAAAAGCCACTATTACAACTTGTAGATAAACACTGTATATGAGAGTACCATATTACAACATATGGGAACTTAACATAGTTGCATAAAAATCCTGTGTGGGAAAAAGGAAAAAAGTATTCAGGTTAGCCTACTTCACTTACATTCACATATCTGTACATCTATCTACCCATGCACTGCAGTGTTCTGTGAACTTGAACCATGCCTTCTGCACTCCTTTAGCTATTTAAAGTCTCTTGGTATAAAAAGCCTTATAAATTTCCATTGTCTTGGAACCTGGAATTACAGACACTTAAATGGTTCTCATGTCATCTGATCAAATAATCCTAATCTTGTGAATTTTCACAGCGTTGCACAACCTTTAGCCATGTGACTTTCATCACATTTGGTGGATGTCAGGAGGCTAAAACCTTGCCCATCACTTTGAAAGTGTACACCTTTAAAGCATTATTTTTAATCATGCCTGCTAGGATTCCTTGCAGTGCTTTCTTAGGCTTACAGCTAGTTTTGATCTCTGTGGATAATGCAAAACTCTGCTCTTCTCACCCACCAGATACTAACCTTACTTTCTTTTCTAAAGTCACAAGTCTGGATAATCTGTATTTTTTCACTGAAGAAACCCTTTTTATGACTAACCTGATATTATTTTAGTTAGTGCTTGGCAGAAATCTATTTCATTTTAATTCTTCAGTTCTAAAAACAACAGAACAACAGTGATTAATGGAAGAAACTTCTTAATAGCAATCTAATATATAAACTAAATATGCATCTGTCTATGATATATAGATGTCTATATAGAGACATCTACTTGTAAATTCTGTATACGAAAATAAGTATAAGTAGGCAGAGGTATGAAATATATATATTACTAAGACCTGATGAAAATTAACTCTAATCTTGTCTTAGATTTGACTCAAAGCAACCACACCAAATGTGTCTGCCTGATTCTCAGCATTGGTTGTGATCTTCAACATTTACATTGAGTAGTACACAAATGGCTCAGACAATCACGGCCCAGAATGCCCCACAATTATTGGGCAAAAAGTGAATGGCACTGCCTGCCTCACACGTCACCCTATCCAGGAGCCACTTCCAGCCTGAGACTCTCTCTCCACTTCTTTCTTAAAAGCCTGACCTCTCTTCCCAAAACCAAGACAAGCTCCAGCCTACTATTGCACAGTGGCCACAAAGTAGCCCTTAGCATTAGCCAGCAAGTTCTCCTCTCAGCATTATCATAGTTGCTCTTTAACAACCAGCAACAGCAAGCATTTTTTTCCAAGAGACTCATTTATGAGGTTCTCTGATACCAGTGCATCTTTCTTTCCTTTAGGCAGTATTTATTATACAAGAAACTCAGCCTCCCAAAACTGCTGGGAGGAGCTCAGGAGTCCTGCCCATGTTCAGGTCTTTTCTCCTCTTCCTTAGCAGTAACTTTCAAATGAGAGAAGAGGAGAACATTACAACCATCGGGTAATATCTGAAATGTTTCCCCTCCATTGTAAACAGCCTTCTGTCTGCTGTAAAAGAGAATGTTGCACTGTTCACTGGCATTCACAGAAATGGTCCTTTATCAGAGCTACCTGATCCGTGTTGCAGAAATACAGGATGCTGGATGAGAGCCAGCGGCCTGGATCCAGTAATCCTAACAGGGGGTTTGTCTTGTTGCACCAATGTAATACAATCAACAATAAGAAAAATCTGATCACCGACCACCTTCTTTTTCAGCCTGCCATAAACTTGTGTGCTTTAAGGAAGGCATTTTAATTTCTGCCCTCTTGGAGACAGATTCACCTGCTCAGATGCCGGGAATTTTGACTAATGGCACATGAGGTGCTGGGTTGGTCAGCAGGAGCGACAGGCCTGCCCTGATCTAGCCCTCCAGCCAACCTCTCATGTGCCTGGTGAGGCATTCCTAAGGAAAAGTTTCCACTAAACATACACTTTTTCAGTGAGATGCAGTTAGGAAAGGTTATTCCTTCCCTTAATTACTTCAGCTTTATGCCTAATGCTCGGTGGGACGTATCCAGGCCTTGCTGACTCTGAAAGGCTCACGAGCCAGCCACTACTTTGAGGTGCATCTGTCTGCACTTACAGGGAGGGCGCCAAAAATAGCAAAGGTTTAGATCTCTACAGCCAAGATTTCTGAAAACACAGACCAAAAAGCAGTAATTTTTGACCTCGGAATGAGTCAACCCCAACAGATGAGACAGATTAAAATAAAAGGTTAGAAAACAAAACTGCCCTTCGGCATGCAGGTCCTTTTCGCCAGTCTTCTCTCAGGCCAACAGCTTTCTCCTGGCGCCCTGGGTTGCAGCAAACACTGGGCAGCCTGCATGGAGTCCACTGGGAAGGTCTTCTTCCCACCACCTCCAAGACACGTATTTGTTCCCTAAGCCTCTCAGAAAACTTCCAGTGTCTGAATGCGGCAGGCTCCTGCCTGCTGGCTCCCTCACGCTCTCACAATGACCATCCCGTCTTCTACTCCATATGTGTATGCCTAGATAGTCCAAGAAAAATCTCCTCCTCCCAGGAGCTCCATCTGACCCAGAGAGCAGCATCCAGGACAAGGCAAGCAGGGGTCTCCTCCTGCTGCCCAGCCACCCTATCTAGCAGAAGACAACATGCAGTACATCTACAGCAAGTAGTAAACACGTCAAGTGAGTGGGCTTTCTATTACCACCACTGTTGCGTTGCCTCTGTGAAAGGCTACAATCATTTTCATAGCAGAGGAACGCTTCTTATGAACGAGGTAACCATTTCAGCTTCCAGAGAGTCCGCAGTATTGCCTAGAACCTGCATGTTTCATTATACTTTGAATTCTTTATTTCTCACCTTCAACATGAATTCAAAACTCGCTCACATTGGCGCTTGGCAGCTGTAGCAAAGGCAGAGGTCTCAATATCACCAGCTGGAACTGAGGATCACCATTTTTCTCTCTTTGCTATTCATATGTTATAGCTAACAAGCTTTTAGCAGGACTGGAAGCACTTTTTTTCTTTTTTTGAACATGATAGGAGGAAGTTGTTAAGTTTGCTAGTTCCTTCTCTACCTTCTTCGCATCGTTTTTGCTGACAGGTATTTGAAACAAGATCAGCCTTTCATTATTGCCAGAGGAAATGGATGATTTGTGTTCAACTAGATTACTCCATGTAGGTACCTATGTTATCAATATCCTATTTCGGGGATTGTTCAAAGGATCAAAGCTTGATTTGGGTTGTTTTCCTAGGTTTTTTGACTCAAGGCACAGCCAGACTGTCAAATGAAATTTCCATGTTCAAAGCTTCCAGTCAAAAGGGCTGAATCTTCTGGTTTTCCATAACTGAAAGCTTAGGTAAGTTTCATAAAGTGGTAAACTTTGATATCATAGACATGTAAAAATTTTGTCACCTACCTTCATAAAGACAATAAAGTCTGTACAAACACATTAATTCTCTTGCCTTTTACCTGTGTTTCCTCCTTCAGTTTCTCTTATTTTATCTTCACAGGTTACAACTGTTGACCAAAAAAAAGTTTTCCTCTCTCTCCAAACTTCATTTTTAACTGGGGAGTGTTTTCTGTTTACTTGCCTTTGTGATGTATGTTCACAGATACTCCTCTGACTTTTCTAAGCTTAGTTGGAAAACTTGAAGTCTTTTTTACTACAGCCATACATTTCTTCTGTGATTTGTCACTTATATGTAACGGTTCTTTTTGTTTCATCATCTCTTGACATACGTCCTGACGTACATCAAAGTTTTTATCTTTGTTGTTTCTGATAACCAACTGTTGTTTTCCTTAAAGTTATTTATCTCAGTTTACCCTAAATTTCTCACACACTGTCTCTGGTCATAAATCTAAAGTCAGTGTGTGCATACAAAATTGATCTGTTCATGTTCGGGGATTCAGCAGATTATTTTATTTTAAATTTCAGGACCGATTCAAAATGCTGCAAATAAATACGGATACAGAACTGGCCAACATCTCTTCAGTTCTATTCTCACAATCCCTCTCCAAATTCCACAGCATACTGTAATTATGACTAGTCAGTATTATCTTTCTCCATTCTGTTCCATGGTCTTAATCTCTGGAACTCACTTCTATACTTAATTTTGCTTTTATGGTTATTAAACACAAGTAGAAATTTTTCTCTCTTATTTCCATTCAGCTGACCCCTATAATGGAAATGTAAATATTATTCCTTATATAAAATTAATCTAATTATTTTTAATTTGTTCCATAATTTTAATAATAGAACATCTAATAACATTAAGATTCTATATTAAAATATATGATTCTGTTTCTTGTCAATGTGAAGCCTTTTTCTGTCCCCTGGCTATACAGGGAGTTCCAACAACAAGTCTAGACCTACCTAGAGTTTGATTCAACTGCTCACACGTTGGTGTCAAGTGCCTTTTGAATACTCAGGAGTACACACAGCATCCACAGAGGACGGGGTAGATGTGTCACAAGGCCTATGAAGGACTGAAACCCTCCCTGAGCAACATCCAGAGAACAGGAAAGATTGCCTAAGACATCTCAAAAGGTATTGCCTAAATACCTCCCAGATTGCCTCAGTGTACATGTTGTCATCATAAACTGAATTCCACTTCTTGGTTTCTGTTCACTTGCACAAGTTTTCATGCCTACTGCTCTTTCTGGCATTGCCTCTGGCTGCCACGTCCAAAGAATTCCTAGCCTAGCATATTTGCCAGCCTTATGTTGCAAAGAAATAGATGCCCAATGCTATTTGCATCACTCTAGGGTATTTAAGACTTCTGCACAAGGCTGACACGTATAGCACAGCTCCTGTGGGATGCCTCATTACCAAAAATTCACCACCTTCACAGTCATTTCTCCCATACAGGATTTTTCTAAAATCTTTACAAATTAAAAAGATTTTCCAGTGGAAGCACCAACAGATCAAAGTAGGCCAAAGTAAAAGCTGGAAAGCTTTCTTCTACTTCTCTGCTAGGGATCAATGAATTCATTCTCAAAAAGAAAAAGCCAGAATCCTTTCACAGTTGGATTAATGAACTCTTTTCCTCATTTGTGATGATTTAGCTGATTACTCATTCATCAACTTAATACTGCTCTGTTCTCAGTGTTCCCTGTTCCCCCTAAAAATGATCCAAGAGTAAATTAAAAAAAAGTAGTAATTTAGTAACATAAGTAAGATATGTCATTACTTCAAGGCTACCACAGAGAGTAGGGTTCCTCTTCTCAGACAGAGTCAACAGTTTTCTCCTCTGATTAGCTAAACGTGGCCAAGAATTGAAAGAAAATATGCACAACAGCACTTGTGCTTTGCTGTGAAAGAACTACTTATCAGATATGGCACTGTATATTTATTGCTAATTGCTGTAATTTGTCATAAGCATTAATGAGGGGGTTAGAGAGTAAGAGTTTCACACATTCTTTCTCTCTCTCCCCTGGAGAGTCTGCCTATCTGCGTTTTGTATCATGCTGCTCTCCCTGTCAATTCTTTTCTTCT
Source organism: Leptodon cayanensis (assembly GCA_027564655.1). Lineage (NCBI taxonomy): Eukaryota > Metazoa > Chordata > Aves > Accipitriformes > Accipitridae > Leptodon > Leptodon cayanensis. The sequence goes on from JANXJC010000013.1 coordinate 6,477,094, forward strand.
TTGACACAGACATGAACCTTACCTTGATCTGATTTAAGGACCCAGGTCCTTCATTTCTTGTGCAAGGAACTTTGCCTCCAGTGTTTCACTTCCCACAGCTGTGCTAGGCCCTTTGCTTCTGCAAATTTTTCCCTATGATCAAGTCTGATTACAGGAAAACAGTTTCAATTCCCTGTGAGCATCATGCAGATATGTGATAATACATTATTACTTGCTTAATCATCACAAGTCGCTCACAGCTGAGAATGAACAGGGCAACATAGTGTAAATAATATTAGCAGATGTGCAACAAAAGCGATGTAGTGTATGAGTCTTGCTGTAGTTGAACCAAAAGCCTGTGCCTTCACTCATACGGGTGCCCTTTTGCTGCCTGTTTGCTCCTAACAGCTTAAAAGAGTTGGCTGGCAGGTTACATACAATCAAATAAACCTCCAGTGTCCCTGAGGCGTCTTTCTCAGAAGACATTCTTCCTCTTTCTGTGTCTCAGCTTTGTGCATGGGAGCTGTGTGGGCCATGGCACTATGCACTAACAAGTTCCCAAGAGTTGTGTTATAGTCCACTCTAAAGGCTGCCCTGGAGCACAGCTTATCACCAAAAGAAAACTGTATCGGGATTTGACTGATTATACAGTCTATTCTGAATCCTTTTAGTCCCCAGGAGTGATGATCATTCCTGCCATTAAAAATTGTACAATTAATGTGTCGATGGAAGTTAAGCACTCTTTGATTTACCGTGATAGTCTCATTCATCTTCAATGTCTCAGGGGCCATTAACCATTTACACAGAGGCTCATGTTTCATCTTAGAGAGATTTAATCATTGAAAGGTCTCTCTGACCAACTGATCAAAAAGACATTGAGGTGCTGGAGCGTGTCCAAAGAAGATTGACAAAGCTGGTGAAGGGTCTAGAGCACAAGTCTTACGAGGAGTGGCGGAGGGAACTGGGGTTATTTAGTCTGGAGAAAAGGAGGCTGAGGGGAGACCTTATCACTCCCTACAACTACCTGAAAGGGGGTTGTAGCAAGGTGGGGGTGAGTCTTTTCTCCCAAGTTACAAGCGATAGGACAAGAGGAAATGGCCTCAAGTTGTGCCAGGGGAGGCTTAGACTGGATATTAGGAAAAATTTCTTCACTGAAAGGGTTGTCAAGCATTGGAACAGGCTGCCCAGGGAAGTGGTGGAGTCACCATCCCTGGAGCATTTAAAAAGACATGTAGATGTGGTGCTCAGGGACATGGTTTAGTGATAGATTTGGCAGCGTTAGGTTAACATTTGGACTCAGTGATCTTAAAGGTCCTTCCCAACCTAAATGATTCTATGATAAATTCTTATTACAGTTTTAAACCAATTATTAGGTTTTCTTATCTGGTAACAATCTCATCTCTTTAATTTAAACATGCCCAGTCTGGGGCAAATTTATAACATTTGTAGAAAAAAATCCCTCTGATCTACAGCAATTGCTTTGGGCAGTTCACAAGGTTAAGTACCAAGATGCGCGCACTCTTGCGCAAGACATGTTGAAACAGGTTTACATACACAGAGCTTTCTTAGTAAGACGCATAGCTTAAGGACCCTAACTGTCAACAGGCATTAGCTTTAATGGTGAAAGTTACTTCGGGGAGTGGGGGGGGCGGGGAGAAAGAAAAGAAAAAAGGAAAACTCTGGTGCTGTCCAGTGAAGCTGGTGTGACTGCAACAGAGAATTTTCACAGTGCTTTTTCAGGAGTACTGTACACTTCTCACCAGTACCCGCTCAGGTTCCCTAATGGTTGTTCCTGTTGGGATGCTCCTCTCACTGAATGGAATATGATTGACATGGCACAAATGTTGCATGCAATCAATTGCAAAGCTTCCATCCATATGTAATACTGGGTAACACAAGGTACTTAAATTACCACTGTCTACTTTGTTATACACTAATTTTTAGTTTAAAACAAATGAAACTTACAAAATAAGGGGTAAGAATAGGGTAAGGAGGGTAAAGAAGTTAAGGAAGACAGAGATATTCCCACACCAGTGGCAGGTCCTTCCCATGAGAACTATCATACCAGTATCAGGGTTCCTGGGTGCAAGGCCTTGAAAGCAGCAGCACAAAAACAGCTGCATGAGAACAAGGGAAACATAGTGCCCCAAAGACTTTCAGAAGACATTGCCACAAGAGCTTAGGTGAGAGGTTACAGAGCTGCCAGGGAAATGCAGGCTAGAGCCTTGCAAACGGAAGGCCCTAAGCAGTGCAAAAGCTGAGGCACCGTGCAACGCTGTTTATCTCACACACCAGTGTGCCTGTGGTGCACTATTCCTTTCCGAAAAATTAAATCTGAATCTAACTCTGAAAGCCGATTTTGTAAAACTACTGTCTAGCCAAGGGAACGATAGTGCATAATAGCAGAGCAGCTTCTCTACAAGACCTTGAGCATGTCTCTCGCTTTACTGGCACAGGATTTGTCAACCTAGGACATGATTCATGTAAAACATCTCGATCTGTAATTAAAGGAATGGTTCAATGCCCAGTCTTTGGCAACTCCTAAGTCTAGAGATGTCTAAAGCATATCTGATGCCTCTCTGGTTGTCCTGAATGTTCTGTAAGCACCTGAAGAACATACTTGAGAAACGCTGAATTCAGCAGAAGCTCTTCAGGAAAGAGCTGGAAGTTTCAGTGGTTCCTAAACTGAAAGGTTCAACTATGTTCTGTTGTTGAAGAACATAAATCAATCCCATTCAGATGGAGAAACAGGAACCTTATCTGCAAAGTACATAAAAAAAAAAAATATCCTTTTCATATGCTTAGGACAATAAGAGCTTAGCTGGAGTATTTTGTCCACTTTAAGGTGCTGTAGTTTGAGAAACCTGTGGATAAATTAGGGAGAGTCAAGATGAGACCAGTGAGGAAGTCTAGAAAAGGATAACACTGGAAAATTTATGCAGTACAGAAGAGAGAAGAGAGAAATAAGGCCCTTCGTTTGGGGCGATTTCTGTTCATCTTCCCTGTCCTACCTATAAAAATCATAAGGCTACCCAGTGCAAATTGCCTATTTTAAAGTTTTTCCATTGTGGACTGAGTTCCTAAATACCTTAGAACAGATGATAGAATGTAAAAATTCTGCATCCTTCCTTACTTTATGCCATCCCTAGTAACAGATCTAGTAATAGCTAGTAATCCCTAGTATCAGCTGAATTTAAAAAGAACAATATTCTTCAGCTTCTCTTCTGGATTAAAGGATGATGACCTCAAGAATTAATCTTCCATTGCTGTTCTGTTTCTTTGTAAATAGAATAATCTGCCAACTGCTACATTTGCACTCCTTGACAAGTGAAGATGTCACTCTTCAAATATGTTGTTGCTTATTGCTTGGCTTTTGATGGCTTTATCACTAGCCAGTTAGTATGTGAGATTTTTTCCAGTTACGCTGTTCACATCAAGCCAGTAAGAAATAGCCATAGTGCCAGGATGCTGAGCTTATGGAGACAGCAATAAGGTCATTTTTATTACAGAATCTTATTTAGGGAGTATTTTGGATACTTTTCCAAGGTCAGTAGGTCTGTGTCAATGCATGTCATTGACATCCAGAGGGAAGAAAGAGGCATTTGTAAACATGTTGTTTTCCAAAAATGCCTTTGAGCTAGCAGGTGGTCCAAGATGTCCAGACTGGAAGCTTTTATTCTAGGGTTTAAATAAATTCTGTCACCCTGACCCCACATATAAATAGAAAGATTTCAAATCAGCGGATTCATTTGGTCACAGGCATTTCTAGGTTAAATGAGAATCTTGCATATACTGAGACTCCATGTACACTATTTTACATTGAACTCTTATTGGAGCAGGCACCCTGTAGAATGAGTCCCACCTCACTGAGTCTTTGAGAGGTTATTATCCTGATTAATGAAGAACTTTAACTACCTCTCATACACCGACCTCTAACACTATTCCCATGTATGTTGTACAGTCTTTCTTCCATTTCCTAAGTTTCAATTCTACCTGTGTAAGAGCATGAGCTACAGATATAATCTTTGTAAAGGGTTTCTATTAGGGCCTGAATAATTATAAAGAAAAATCCTTCCTTGAGATCACTGGCTACTCAGAACTTACAGCAAGTCTGAATATAAGCCTAAAGGTGTGTTGATTTCAATTATTTGACTGAAATGTCAATGACAATTTAGGGTGTTGTCAATGACAATTTAGGGTGTTGGGAAAAGGAGGGAAAAGCTCAATGCTACAAAACATCACAAGCTGACCACTATTAAAAAGAAAAAACCCACAACATATCTTCTTTCTAGGATATTTCATTTCTCTTGTGATCTAAGCCAATGACAAAGAAGTGTGTAAGGACAATGTCTTTTAACAATTCAGTTCCTAGAAAAGGTACAGTAACTTACACATCCATAAGCCAAAAATTCAGAGTAGGGTTTACCCTAACCAAAGCATTAACGTAGCTCTGTCTTTGTAGTATTTTTGTTTTTCTGTGGGAAGTAACACTGTAGTGGATAGCAGTAATTTTGGCAGTGTAAATGGCCATTAGGGAAATAATAAAAATTACCCCAAAAACTAAACATTTAAAAAATGCTTCAGTTGCCATTCTGGTTTGATTACCCTTTTTTTTTTTTTCCCCTTGAGTACGTATTCAGCTTTTACAGTCTCTGCCAATCACCCCACCAGTCTTTCTTGTTTTACACTCAGCCACGCATACCCCAAAAAATCTTATGCTAAGAGTGTCTCTATAAAAAAAGACTTTTGTTTCTCATATACCCTTGTGTTCAGGTACAGACGTACATGCAGTGGGCTGTGGCAGGGAAGAGCAGATGAACAGGCTGCTAGTGTCAGGAGCGTGATTCAGCTTTCCACACATAAGCACCTGATACTCTTTGAGGTGCTCTAGAGTAGTCTACCCAGCTTCCAGCAGCAGGTTTCAAAGATCATGGCTTCCCCGCAGCCCTGTATCATCTCTTCTGGCCCACTGAGGATGTCTCAGATTCATCAACTTAAATATCTAGAATCATTTTAGACAGCGAAAGGTAGCCAAAACACTGTCAACAACATGTTTACATTAGGTGAAGTTGTTCTCTGGGCTCAGAGCTATGACAAGAGGCTTAGTTAGGCAGATCTGAGACATCCTGAAAAAGTCAGGAGGAAAATAAATAGCATAGGCAAGAAAGAAAAAAAACTAGACTGTGATATTGAGCAGCAGAGCAAGACCAAAACCTGGAATTCCTTCTACTCCAGTGACGGGTACATAAAAATTAAGACGGGGGAAACACTGGGCAGGCACTGAGTGGTCACCCTGATACAGCAGCACGTCAGAGGCCTCCTGGAAGGATGACAATCAGTGCAATTTGCTGTTTGTAGGTTATCAACTTTAGAGGGGCAGGATACATAGGTGAGGGAGTAGTGCTGAACATGAATTACAGCAGATGAAGTAACACAAGAAAAAAGAAGCACCCTGAAATTTCTATGGGTAGAAATCCTATATTCCAAAAGCAAATGTGCAATACTAGAACTGTTCTCCTGAGCCCATTCTGGAATGATGATAATGATCAGGAAAAGTTCAACAAGACTACAGAAGCTGTGAATTTTGAAGATTTAGTAATAATGAGAGGTTTCAGCTGACCAGTAAAGGAGCACTTCCTCAGCCAGCCAGTTGCAGGACCCATAAGAAATGATACTGTTCCCGATTTGGCCTTGAGTGTTCACAAGGCCTAGATCAAAAGATATTAATGGGAAAGCTGATCTACAATAATATTCAAAATGCAATTGGTTTCAAAACTGTTATAGCAGACAGTAAGGTAAATCAATGCATCACAAGGAATTTCAAGAAAGAACACTCTACAAATCAGATTGGGGGGGGGGGGGACACACACCAAACACAAAACACCAAAATAAAAAAACCCACACCAAATTAAAAAAAAAAAAATAATGCAATCCAAAACCCAAAATGCCTGCAAGCAGTCAGAAGGCTGTTCAAAAACACCAGGATACTCAAGTAACCTCAATGCCGTAATTCAGAAACAAAATAAAAACATCCAATTAAAAAAGAATGCAACACAAAGGACGTTCAAAAGAGTAGAAAATACACAGGGCTGGTTGGTACTCACTGAAGCACTCCAAAGTAACTCTAACATGAAATTGCAGAGCTGCTCACCAAGGTGTGCAATCTGTCAATGAAACAGCCATGATGCCAAAGGACTGATGATACAAGTCCCACCCACAGAAGGGGCTCTGCAAGAAAACCTGGGCACCATAGACTAATGAGACGGATATCCAGCCCTGGTGAGATGGTAGATTCTATAACGAACAACAAGACCGCAAAACGTGTAGATAAATCAGGTCCATCACAAAAGAGTCAGTGTGACTTCTGCAAAAGGAAAAACCTGCCTCACTAACATGTTGCCTACAGAAGTAATATATCTGGATTTTTAAAAAGCCTTTACAAGGCCCCAGTCTAAAATTATTACTGCCAGAAAGCAGCAGGAGCAGGGCTGCTCCATGAAGGGGCAAGCCAGGAGCCAAGAGCGACCCAAGCACAAGCAGTGCCCTCACCCTTGGGTACTGTACCATGGCACCTGAGCAAGGCCAGCATGGTGAGTGTAATGGGTATCACCAGCTGCCCAGTGATCACCAGGTGGGGTGAAACCAGTTGCTGAGTCAGGTCCAGGGTCAATCAGAAACAGAAGCTGGAGCAGGAGATTACCTACAGCATAGGTCCAACCAGGAGACAGGGCTAGAGATAAGGCTAAGCCAGCAATGCAATAAAATCTCAGCCAGCAAGTCAGGGCAGCAGGACAAAAGACCAAGACCACCACCTACAGCATGGCTCAGGCTCAGGCTCAGGCTCAGGCTCAGGCTCAGGCTCAGGCTCAGGCTCAGGCTCAGGCTCAGGCTCAGGCTCAGGCCCCGGACCCACAGGCAGAGATGTGGATATGGCCCCCAGGTGAAGCTGGTCAGCACAATTAAGGCTTATTGGCGCCCTCAGGCCCTGACAATTACAGAAATTAAGTCACCATAGGACTGCAGTAAAGGTCTTTTTGTGGAATTAAAGTTGGTTAGAGGAGAGAAAGCAAAGTTTCACTAGTGGAGTCCCTTGGTAGTTGCTGCTGGGACTGGTTTTAATTGACATCTTCATCAGTGACCTGATGAGAGGAACATCTAGTGAAATCTCCAAGTCTGCCAATGATACTCAGGCCTTTCAGGTAGTCAAATGCTGAGTGGGCAAAAAATAGCAAGTGAGTTTCAATGTAGAAAAACAGAAGGTGACATATATAAGTAGAAATTACATATATCATGTCTACAGATGCAGCTGTCAGGTCTGAGTTCAGCAACTCAAGTGTTTGGAGTCATCTCAGCCCCCTGAAATCATTGGCTCAGTGTGCAGCGGCAACCTAAAGAGAGTCACTGGAGTGCTCTGTGTCACCAGAAAGGGTATGGTGAACAACATGGTGGGTATCGTTTTGCCACTATTGAAAACTTTGTTGGACCTGCATTTGGTATACTGTGTGTCGCCCTGGTCTTCACATCTAAAGGACATGGGGAAGACAAATAGAGTGCAGAGAAAGGCGCTTAAAGAGATCAAGAGGATGAAGCAGCTGCCATGCAGTAAAAAACCCTGGGACATTTAAATTTGGAGAGAAGAAGGTCAAATGGAATATTCATGAGGTTTACAAAGTCATAACAGTCATGGTTAAAAAGAACACAAAACTGGTTTTCACCATAGTCCACAAGACTGTAACTGCAGGCACTCACTGAATTAGTAGGAGATTAGTATGAAACAGTTAAAATGAAGTATGTTTTTTGCACAAAGGGTAGTGAACTTCTGGAACTTGTTGCCACAGGAATTTGTGGAGGCAGACAGTATCAGCAGGCTTAAAAGCAGATTAAACAAATTCAAGGGCAGCAGATTCACAAACAGATGCTTTTGGACTACAAATTGTTCTCAGAGTAGGAAGTGGTTCTTTCTTTACTGTTCTGTATGATATTCTGAAGGTTTATCCTTGAGGCGTTACCGTCGGTCAGGTTTTTCTAACTGGCAGTCTTACAGTTATGTGCAGTGTATGTACATTTGCTCAAACTATTGTCATTGTTAATGCCAGTATGAGTTGGGAGCAAAAACCACAACTTTACAAAGCAATAGAGGGTGGAGAGTTTGGAAGCCAAGTAGACAGTCTGGAAGAGCACAGAGAAGACTGTTGAGCAGATGTACTTTATCTAGGCCCCCACCTCCAGCAATCCCTGAACTGCTGGATCGACATTGTACGTACCTTGCTCTGTTGGCAGCCTTATTTCAGAACACAGTCTTCAAAATTTGTCTCAGGAAATTCCCTGAGCTGAAATAGTTAAAGGCCAGAAGAGTACTTGGGGGAAATAGCTCACATGATTGCCCTCTAGGCTTCCCCTTGCTTCTGTTGTAAAAGGATATTGGGCTAGGCAGACCCTTGATCTGAGTCAGCATGGCTGTTCCTACCTTCACCAGTGATCCTGCCATAATCTGTATATTGACTACAGCAACAGAACGTGCTAATATTAACTTTGTAATGAAATCTACTGATCTGTTGTAGCCAGGAAATGGCTGATTGTATTCCTTTGCACCAGGCAGCTCAATCAGTTAGGGGTGTTAAGAGTTCAACATTTTGAAGTAACTTGTAGAAGAGAATGTTCGTGTACAAAGCTCACTGGCTGTCTATCAGCAAACAAAATTTGGTCATTTTTTGGAGGTGTTATGTGGTAGTTTTAAAAATGCAATGGTTATTCTGTTTATTGCTATTTTGGTACTCGAAAAGTCATGTTCCGTGACTTGATTATATATTGTTATTTTTAGTATATTTTAAATGGGCCATTTTTCATCTGAATGTCATTGTGCTTATATAACATGCTGAACATAGCATTTTGTAGCCGATTAAAACACATTCAAATAACAATTTGCTTTAAATCACACAGTTAAACAGCTTACAGACCTCTCTACAATTACATGACTTCACTTCTGTCTTACGTCAAGCCCCACTATTTCAGACACCAGGTCTTGACAAAGCTTAAGAAAGGAGAAGTGTTGACTCAACATACAGATGGAGAGCCAAAGCCTGAAGGTACTACGTGACTGTCTCGAAGTTACTCAGGGAGCAGCAGAGGAGCTAAATTAGTGCTAGTTCTCTTGGGTCCTGAACCACAACCACAACATTGCCTTCCCTCTTCTCACCATTTCTATTTAAGCCACAGCTTCCTATATTAATCTTCCACAGCTACATTCCTAGGGAAACCCAAGGGAATCTATCTTTTTTGGGCCTTCCTTCTGTGTGTAGGTATGCTGGCAGACGGGTGGGCGGGTTGCAGATGCCGTACATCTGACTGGGTGAGACTGCGCGGCAGCCAGAGAGCAAGGCTGCCAAGCCGCTCCCTGCAGACAAGGGTCAGAGCCTGCACATATCCAGCAAATGTCCAAATGAGGATGTTAACAGAGAAACTTGGGGGTGTTGGTTGACAAGAAGCTCAGCATGACCTGGCAACATGCGCCTGTAGCCCAGAAAGCCAACCGTATCCTGGGCTGCGTCAAAAGAAGCGTGACAGCAGGTCAAGGGAAGTGATTCTCCCCCTCTACTCCACTCTCGTAAGACCCCACCTGCAGTACTGCATCCAGCTCTGGGGTCCTCAGCACAGGAAAGACATGGACCTGTTGGAGCGGGTCCAGAGGAGGGACACAAGAATGATCAAAGGGCTGGAGTACCTCTCCTATGAGGAAAGGCTGAGAGAGCTGGGGTTGTCCAGCCTGGAGAAGAGAAGGCTCTGGGGAGACCTTACAGCAGCCTGCCAGTGCCTAAAGGGGGCTGACAAGAAAGCCGGGAAGGGACTTTTTACAAGGGCATGTAGTGCTAGGACAAGGGGTAATGACTTTAAACTGAAAGAGGGTTGATTCAGATTAGATGTAAGGAAGAAGTTCTTCCCTGTGAGGGTGGTGAGGCACTGGAACAGGTTGCCCAGAGAGGCTGTGGCTGCCCCATCCCTGGCAGTGTTCAAGGCCAGGCTGGATGGGGCTTGGAGCAACCTGGTCTGGTGGAAGGTGTCCCTGCCCATGGCAGGGGGGTGGAACTAGATGATCTTTAAGGTCCCTTCCAACCCACGATTCTATGATTCTATGAAACTTCTGTAGCAAGAGGCATGTATTTTGGCTCCTCCTCTTCCTTACACCACCACGGTGACTCATCATGGGAAACCAAACTTGGAACAAGACAGAAACACCGGACATATGTAAAAATGCAGTTTTATCCAAAAAAGTGTTTTCCAGATTTCCTGTGAGGTCAATGCAATGTTTACTTGCTCTGAACAATATTGGTCCTAACAATACAGACATTGTTTGAACAATGCAGACACAGACTGAACAATTGCTCTTAGCAACGCAAGCACTTAAACTTGTCAGCTGGAGAGGCTAGTAGCGTTAATGAAAGTGGAAAACTTGCCCATCTCGGACTATTTGCTTAGAAGTGAAATGAGGTGCCAAAAGAAGTATTTTCAAAAGCTATTTTTCATCCGGTAACCCCAGAACCCTTCTGTACAGGAGAGAAGGGGCTAAAAGCAGTAACCTGAAATGCATCAAGTAGGTCGCTGGGGGAGAACACCTCCCTCCTTTGCTTATGGAGATGACCATTTGGAGAAAGCAGCTCCCATGCATAACACGGGCCTTTGGACGTAGTCCCCTGGGCTTTAGGCCTTTGTGAAGGAACTGCACAAAGTTCAGAGGGACCCCTGGGACCCTGAGCCCATGGGGCAGCCCTCTGAATTCACATGCAGAAAAGGGGTTAACCCACTGTGCTTGCAGAAGAAATGGTGAGCCATCTGTCTCTCTGACACAGGGGCTTGAACTTTTTTCTCACTCACGTGGTGCTCTCAAGTCCATTATCCTTTCACGTCAAGGCACATCATGTGGGACACATTAGATATTAACTTACTGTATGTCACATATTCTCTGTGCCTAATCCCTAGATCGTATGGGTGATTGCAAGTCCAGATAATATGCCATTAGGTGCAGAAACAATATTCCTAGTAAATGTAGTAGCTCCAACTTACCTTGTGGTTTCCAAAGAAACCTGGAAAATCTGAGCCAGGACAGAGAGATCCCTTTACCCCCTCTTCTCTCATGACTGCTTATCTATTCTCCTCATGATCTTCATCAGGTGATTCTCCAAACCAGATCATATATTTCTGAAAGGCACACAGCTTTTACTTAAAGATTTAAATTTTGATGGATTACACATCCTTAGTTATAACACTTTAACGGTTACCGTCAGAGTCAATAGTGGTGTCACCTGGGTTTACTTGGTTTTAATTTCCAACTGCAGGACCTTTTGTTTTCTTTTTTAAGCTGCTTTATTTTTTATGCAAACGAAATTGATCTGCCCATGGAGAAGTCTGGGGAAATATTTCAATAAATGATGGGACGTGAACATATGTTAGTTACTGGGTAACATCCTTTGGTTTGTAGGAGGTGATCTGAGCAATAGTCCTGTGAGCTGCTGCAAGGTTTCAAGCTACATAATTATGCAAAACAGCAGTGCTAGGTAGTGATAACACGGCAGATTACGTAGATTTGTGTTGCTTTTGAGGTGAACGTTAGCTCAGAAACTCAGGGAGACAAGATTACTTTTTAAAAATAGAATGTAAAGTACTATGCAAAAGGAGAACCATAACTCAGGACAGTCAAACCTTATCCCTTACTGCCTTTTGAAAACCACATCCTGTGATAATTTTTGTGTTTGAACAATAATAGTGCTTTTACAAGCATTCTTTAGGTCAGCAGCTTGAAGTTTTTGTTAATTATCTGTTGTTAGTCATAATACATTTATATAAATAATATAAATAACAAGACATTTCAGTGTGTGTGTATATGCACATATAGATTTGTATAAAAAATATAGCATGCATGTGTTTGTATGTATATTTCTGTGTGGCAAGAGAGAGAACATGATACCTTTTTTAAGACACAGGACTGGACATTTCATTTAAAATGTACCTATCCAATTCTACAAACTCCCCAAACATTTCAAGGGGCCTGTCTGACAAGTGTTTCCATTAAACAGAAATACATCTCACCTGCTGGATTTACACATCATTTATCTCACTTTTCCCAAAGAACCCATGCCCTATCTGCCGCAGCCTGCTTAAATCCGTGTTAAAACCATGTTAAATCCAGATGTTGGATTCATCTCCCTTTCCTGCAGACATGATCACTTTTCTTTTCTGCCCTGCACGGGGCCCAGGATGGGTCACACACCTCATCGCCTGGCACTGGAGAAGTGTCTTAGGCTCACAGAATAGGCACAATTGTCACTGTTGATCTTTACTGATTATTTGCTTTGCAGTGATGCTTCTGTGTGTCAGTCCTGGTCCAGGACCCTTGTGCACTGCACAATCGCAGAACCAAAAATTGAGCCAATTTGTGTAAAAGAAGAGACAACAGTTAGATCTATATAGATGGACAGTACTTAGAGGCAACTCTCTCAGCATATTGCCAACTAGTGTTGAGTCTCTCAGGTACTATAGAAAAGGCACATGCTAAAATATGTGTAGTTATTGAATTTATTAATACATATGAGGAGGTTCCTCTTTCATGAGAAGAGCAACTTGGGAAAATGCATGAAGATGCTTCTCATAAATGTGTGATAGGAGGATGGTGATGACTTGTACTGTATTGTTTAGAGCTGACATCTGGCATTAAATGGACGATACAACTACATCTCAGTGCAATTGGAGAGGACAAGGAAAATAACATTTGCAGAAGCATTCCGAATTAGGAGCCAGGATTTTTGGTATGCCATTTTTAGGTCAGGTGCTAAAATACTGTAGTATGCTGATACGAAGCCAAGCTGAAATCACAAAGGAGGAAATCTAACCCTTTTCTTTATCTCACCAGCTGTCCTGAATAATGCCTCTATATGGTTTGAATTTCTGATAAGAAAAAGGGTCAATGGATCCTGTCTTCTAACTTAGATGACTTCCCAGCTACACATTCCCCACCAAGAGCCAACAAACCATTGCTGGTGGGCAGCCTAGAGATGAAAGGTAGCAAGAACTGAAAAGGAGTGACTGCTGGGCCTTTCTACTCCCAAGGACACCAGTGCATTGCTTAGTTGCACCTGGGGCAGGAATTCCTCAAAAATGTTTACCCTAGCTGGGAAGTTGAGGACTTCTGCAGCAGACTGGACTGCCAAAAAATACAGTGGAGAAAACAGAGGAGTGAGTGGAGCCCAGGCTGAGGGCTGAGCCCTGGCTCACCCCCCTGCAGAGAGCCAGCCTTGCTGCAAGCAAACTCTGATGAGGTCCTACAAACCGGTGCAACAAACTTCAAAGTAGCCCCTTAGAAGTCATAGTCTGCAGTTGTCAGCAGAATTAACCAATATTTAAAAAGCCCTAATGTACTAAGCCAAGCAGAATTTTAAATACACAAAACTAAGCCTCAGGGTCCTTCCTTAGTGTCTCTGATTTGAGGCTTATATTAAAAAATGGGGAGTAAAAAACCCAGAACCCTGCTTTGTCTTGACTCTTACAAGCTGAAAGTAGCCATAAGGTTCTGTTCGATATGACCTAGATTTGCCAAGAATAGCAGCCCTATTTATTCGTTCTTTCTTAAGCAGTAAAAAAGGAGGTGCAGGAAACTATCAAATAGTAAGCACCTGCTCTGTGTGCATTAGTGTTCTGGCACATACAAAAAAAACCTGGTGCCAAAACAGAGACATGCTAACCTTAGAATTGCTGGTTTTGGTACATACATCCTTAGATTCTTTATGACTGTGTGGTCCTGACTATGCTTCCAGTTGCTGGCAGGAGAAAAGGGCAATGGAAATCCTTAAATTGCCTACACGACAGATTAAACAGTCTGGTCTCACAGTAGCATTAAGAAACTTGCTTGCAGACCTTGAGATCACAAGGCTGAGCAGGAAAGCAGGACTATGCTTGCATCATATCATCATTAAATATGTACAGTGGTACTGACAAAAGCCAGACATCCAAAGATTGCCTACATTTCCTTCAGGCAATCCATTCCAGATGCCGCCAAGTGACTTCTAGCGGTGCCCTGCTTGGAAAGAGGGATTAGCTGGATGATCCCTGCAAGGGCCCCAACTCATTCCAACATTAAAAATGTCACAAGGACAATATATAATAATTATTTCCATTTCAAATGTATCTTAAACTACATAGTTTCAGAAATTAAGAAATATAGCCAGGAAAACCTCAGCAGTGATCATGTGGTTTGATCAGAACACTAATATGTTGTACAGCAGGAAGGAATTACTGAAAATGCTGCCATGCATATAAAGCTTTGCTTCTACTGAATAATTGCCTCTTTATTGTAGTTATATCTTCAGAGAGCTTCCAAAAATAAATTCAGTGAGGTTTAAGAAATATACACTTTGGATTATTCTTCTGTAACTAGAAGGTCATGGAAGTCATATGTCTAGAATAGGAAATTCAAAACCTGACTGTTAAACAGGACAGATTTTTACAATGAACTTATAGTCCAAATTGACTTAAATGTAGATTTAGCAGCCAAATACCCTTCATTTCAAAGTGTCATTGTGATTTTAAGCAATTTCAACTGCAAAAAGATGGACAACTGCATGCCTGAGCATAGTAAGAGAAAAACCTCCCCAAGGTTTGGGGGTGGTTGAAGCTAATGCTCCAGACCTCCTTGCCTTCCTTCTGTTCTGGTTTTCCTGCAATTAGTATCTCAGATGCATGAATGTATCAAAGATAGGATAATGCTGCGCATAATAAGGAAAAATATGGGTTTTCCCCAAATAGACATCTATTTGTCTGCTGGTCCTGCCCATGAAGAAGTCAAAGGGCAGGTCATATGGCAGGAGGAGGTGCTGGTACCTATAAAGAACCCAAAGAGAAGGAGATAACTACTGGTGGGAATAAATCAGTGTATGCCTTTTCTCTGTCCCATAGGCAGTGTCTCATGCATCAGCTGCACTGTTCTCTTCTTCTCTCTCCCCACATTGAACCCTGGCTACACCAAACATTTCTTTTGCAACAGCTAGACAACAGGAGTACAGGGATCAGATAAATTAGAAACGTCCTCCTGCCCCTAAAGCTGTGCAGAAATTCAGATTGGATCCACACAGAAAAGGGAAAGGGAAGGGGCAGGAGAGAGAGAGAGGAGAAACAGCCCCAAGAAAACCTGTGTTGGGGAATAGAATCAAGCCAGGAGGTGTACCAAGAGATGTCTCCACAGGTTTGATATCTGCCCTAGACAGTGCCAAGGGAGGCAGGACCACCCAGAAATCAGGACAGAGCTCAAGGCACGTTACACCTGGAAGCAAAGCCCACGCACTCACCGAGCTGTTCTACTACAGTCCGCTGCACTCTGAGAAGAGGGGCTTTCTGCCTGGTCGCCACATCACAAGGTCTCAGTAATTACTCAGAAAGGGACAAACACATAATGAGTACATACTGAATTCTACTTTTTTGGTTGATTGTATAATTGATAGAGATGGCGAGGAACACCACCACCAACAACATCCTGGCCTACATAGCAAAAAAGTTTCACGATAGTTGTGTTCAAGAAGATAGGAAAGTTTAATCTGATGATTCTGTACAGAGGGAGTCACCCTCCAGCAATAAAGCAGCTCTTTCTGAGTGAGATGGTAAAAGGACTGTAGCATGCATATGAGGGAAGACCGTGTTGGGCTGCAGAATGAGAAATGCCACCTAGCTGACCTCTTCTGCATACTTGCTTTGGCCCATCTTGACTCCCAGGAAAAGCTCTAAGGTTGCACATACCGCTCCAGTTAGTCAGTGTCCGATGAAGCTCTTCTAACTCTTTGTATGACACATGAGAAGAAAAATTCTGACCCCAGGGGGCTGCCTTGACTGGAAGTCAAGGTCCGAGGCTGAGAACACAAGATTGTATTGGACTCCACACCATTGAAAACTAAGCCTCTCAGGCAAGAAGACTCAAAGTACTCCCATTTTTCTGGGCATTAATTTGTACAGGCTCCATCTACCTGGATTGTGCAATTGTGCCTACTGGGCTGGAGTATATGGGCATAATCTGATCATGGGCAACAGCCTTTCTGATTAGGGGAAGACAGCATTTTCTCTGCTTCCGTTCTCGCAGGACATATGGTGTCCTAAGCTGACCCTGAAAAGGGGACAAGCTCCTGTTTCCTGCTCCTTCTGCACACTAAAAAGAGCTCCTAGGGCTCAGCTCAGTGTAACTGGGCTTGTTTTGAACTATGGCTTTAAGGCTCATTTGAGATTCATGTGGTTAGGATTTATATGTGGGAAAAAAGCTGCTTCTCACCCCCACATTCATTCTATGCTCACATATATTCCAAATCATCCATAAAAGGTCTGCAACATAATCATTACACTGGTCAAATATGAAAGGCAGTCTTGCAAAATTTTACTCACCCACACTGCCTGTGTGAGTCACCTTTTATTTTAACCAGTAAGTAAAGCATTGTTTGCCTGTTGTTGTCACCACTGATGGAAGAAGGGATGAATAGATTTTCTGTGACTGTAAGGCATATTCTCCTTCAGTGCTACTTTTCTCATGGCATTTTTGCAAGTCTGAAATCAAAGCGTTTCATTCTGATCCTATTTTATTGGGTTTTCTCAAAATCTGGGTGCTTGTTAGACATGAAGAGCACCCAATGCAAATACGAAAACTCATAATTTAATTTATCTGCAATTTTACTTTTCAGGATTTAATCAAATAGTGATGATAGCCGGCTGCACTTCTGAAGAATTCTCCATTACTTCCCTGAACAATAAATAATTGTCAAACAGATGTTGACCTCTGTGGTGCATCCAACTGTTGATACACAATGTCTAGCACTTCCTTCAGCAGCAACAGACATACTGGTAACAACCAGAGCTTAAAGTTCTTCTGTCATATTTGGAAAGGTACAGTAAAGCTAGAAATTGTTTCCATATTCCTGAAGCTGAGACTGATAAACTAGGTCAGATTATAGGACTCCCTTTGAAGAAGGTACTTGTTAATCATTTTCGGGGCACTTGTAAGCAAGGAGCAACAGATTTCCCATTTTCTCACTCCTGTTCATTATACACACTAGACCTCTTGGCAATATCTAAAGCATTGACAGAAGTGATTTTTATTTTTTTAGCTAACACGAGTAAGAGGTTACAGGTGCAGCTTACATCCTACTTAACTGTGCCATTAACTATGCTCACCTGGAGTTGCAAGTGGATCCTGCTCAGGACTACTCATGGAGAATTAGTTTCAAGTACAGCAAACAGCTGTCCTCTAGATCACCATTTCTCAATAAAAGATCAACAAATTCCTAATTATTTTGGTTACTTTTTAAGCAATGTTTTCTGCAGACCTTTTGCATTTGTGCATGTAAAGGTTCCCTGCAAATATTTTAACAATAGTCTAGTTGGCTCCAGTGAACAGAATTCTTCAGGTCTTTTTTTTTTTTAGGGGAAGATGGGAAATTCAAATTCAAAGCACTCATTATCTCGTAAACATTGTACATGAAATCAACATGAGGCGTAACTCTTAATTTGAGACCCATGCTAGTTCTTCAGCGCAGTATGACATTATGTTGCATTTGAATAGATTATTTCAGTAGCTAATGCAGTGTACATAGAAATCTATCCTGTGTGGTTTTGCAGCTCCCTCAGTACCTGCATGCTTTGCAGTCTTCAGTGTATTTATCGTAGTACATATATTCCTTGAGCCTAGTCCCCGCAATGGCAGACACTGTACCATGTAATCCCTTCCTAAGACACTCTTTGGCTACCGACTTTGCCAGGATCAGAATGCTCCCATAAGATACCCCTCCCTACCCTTACCAATCTTCATCTCAAAACTCAGTGTATTTGTGGATTTACTTGTATCAGAGAGTTGGTTCGGAAAGTCACTGTATTCCTAATTTGCAGTCCAACTACATTTATGACCATTTTCAGAACGACTCCTCACCTTTGCTGAGATTTACCAGTTCCTGCCCAATATACTTTAGCCAGAAAAGTTTTTGTTACTTTTTTAGTAGCTGCGGAGTTGGATCACAGGGAAACTCAGCACTCTGGAAGACTGCAGCGGGTTGGATAATGCCATCTTTCTTTTTGTCTGTGTGACTTGGATTTGAAAAAGCTGAAGCTTTGAACTCTGGCCTATTCCCTGCATTTTCTGGTAACTACAACAGACATGGACCATTTGTGAACAGCTCAGACCTTTGGACGCCACTTGCATACACAAGGCTTGATCCAAAATCCAGTACAGTCAATGGAAAGACTTCTGGTTGACTTCGATTCTCTCTGGACCAAGAATACTTCATGGGTCTAGAACATACATGCTGTCTTTTGCTGCTTTTTCTCCACGTAGTAGCACATACATATTGCCTCTGCAAATCTTTTCCAATTAATGGTCCAAAATAAAGGCCCAAGTGCTTTAGCACAAAGTTTCCTTCTTCATAGTGAACTTCCAAAGAAGCAGAGACAGCAACTGTGAATCACCACACCCAAAACAACAAACCAGCAAGTAGCAAATGTTCAGTAAATATCACAGCATCTATAATGTGCAGCAAAACAAACAGAAAAGCTTTGAAACAAGATTCCCACTATGAAGATAAGAGTTTGTACAAATGCTGACCCATTTATGAAATTTTGCAGCAATCAGAATTGCCAGGGAAATTAACATGAGAATTATGTGGGCCTTTATCCCAGAAGCCACAGACACAATATTTTCATTTTTATATAAAAAAATAAATTATTTGCACCAATCTCTAGTGGGAGTCACTGATTGTTTTCACTGACAAAAAATTCTTGTTAGATTGCCAAATTTGTAAAATAATCACGGGGTGTTTCACTAAATGTAACAATTGAACCGAGCTCCTGTAAGAATGGGGAAACTTGGCAGCCTGCAAACTTTTGGCTCTGCACAGCCTGGGAGCAAAAGGAGATTTTTCCCTGCGAACTGTTGGGAAAGGATCTCAATGAGTTTGAGGGGAGCACACAGGAACTATCTGTGCCTGGTGCAACTGGACTAGTACCTTTTGGAGAGTGGCAGTCCTGGAGCCTCTGGGCCACACGTGGGCTAACTTGCGTTACAGCCCATGTAACGACGGCAGTCTCCCTGAGATGGCACGCGTCTCGGCATATACATCCACAGCCACGTCAGCAGCACAAGGGAAAATTAGGTTTTTAATAGTAGTAGAACAGCTTGCCCAGACACAGTCTCCAAATGGCACCTCAGGGCACCAGGACCAGAGACGAGCCCCTTTCCCTGCACGCCTAGCCGTGCGGATATTTGGGAGCCGGGCACTGGAAGTGTGGCCACTTGTACCACCTCACCCCGTTGTTGCTGCCCGGTGAGGAAGACCTGGCTCTCGCTGCAGGAGTGGGGCATGGAGGCTCAGGCCATGTCAGCAGTTACTCAGGGCGAGGATGAGTGACCCAGCTCGTCAGCCTAAGAAAGACACAAATTGAGCAGATCCTACTGTGAAACAAACGTACGTGTGTGCGTGTGCGTGCACGGGTGTGCGAATTCTTTTAAGTTTGTGATGTGCTGTCCCCACCGGCCTGGCACTGCTCGGGTTATCCCTGACCTGCCCAGGCTCTGGCTAACCTTATCGTGCTTCACAAGCAGTTTTACAGCCTGGATTTATTTCCACGTTCCCTTCTCTGGTCTGGCCCTGAACAGTGTTACTGTGGACGTCCTTCGGCAACATAAGTCACAACACAGATGTGACTACAGTGTCTCTGTGCAAGCAAGGCTGAAGTATTCTTCAAGCAGGCTCAGAGACATAAATCCATCTCACCTAACCAAATTAGGGAAAAGGTACAGTGAGGAATAACAGCTGAGCTGCAAACTGATATACACACACACACATAAAAATCCTCCCTCAATAAGAATGGTCAAAGTTCTTCTCCAGCCCAAGGTGGTGCCATGAAAACAGCCTATTTATTGAGTTCTTCCTCTTATGAGACTGCTGCTGGGTTTGAAGGTAGGACCCAGTCTTTCAGTTCATGAATTTCCAAAACACATGTTCTGAAGTAGCATCCCCAAATCACATTTTTTAAACCATCCAAATATGTAATCAAAGTATTCATCATAAATCTGAACACATCCAAAACAAAGTTTCTGAGCTCTTCAGGGATGCAAAAATATGAACAGGATAGGAAAATGTAAGAATCAACCTGGTTTTCCAGTTGCAGTTACAACACTGAGCAATCCAGACCATTGACCAATCCAGGGCAATACTGGATTAGTGCCAAGAAGAATTATGTTATCACATCAGAAAGGTTAAGATGATACATAAAAGATCAAAAGAGAAGATGTCTACAGATATAAAAGATAATGTTTGTTTTTCTTTTCTTGGGAAACCAACACTCCGCAAGAACAGACTGTACTGGCATGGGCAAACAAAAAGCAATGGGAAAACCCATTAAATCCACTTTCAACCACATAAACAAACTTGTCTCTAGGCATGACATCACAGCCCATAAAAGACTTCAGTCCTAGGGTTTCATTCTGCTTTAAGAGCATCAAGAGCATCAATTTTAGACTTGGCATGTTGAATAACCCCAGGGGAAAAAATGAAAACAAGTAATCAAGACTTTCCTCTATTCATCAAAGATCTGAAGGCAGTGTTTCCCACCAGCTGACACAACGTATTTCAGCCTTTTTCCTGAAGAGCAGCGTAGCTAGAAAGAGCTATGGGGCATGGGTAGTCCTGGCAGTGATGTGAACTGCTGGTTTATATTCTGAAGGATCAGATGCTTTTGTTTGTTGACAGTACATTGAATGTAGCAGAACCAGGGGGGCCATTTAGATAAAGACATATAATTCATCCCTCCCTGAAGCTTTGTGTTTGTGTTTGTGATAAAATCCTGGCAATAAACCAAGCTCTGACTGAAAGGCCTGAATCGACTTCTCCAGAAAGAACAATTCAGAGATAATGTCAAAATAGTAAGTTGCATCTGAACAATAATCTGCCACAAAGTGACAAACCACCAAAAGAGAGTTGTCGGTGATCTTCCCCAGGTCATTACCATCGAGAGGATACTCCTCTAACAAACACCTCTTTTAATGGATTAGGAGGTTCCCGCTTGGGTCAGTCACTGGTGTTCCAGTTAGCACCAGGGTCCATGTCCCAAAGCTTTCACTGGGTGGCAACTAATGATTAATTTAAAACCAGAGCATTTCAGCAAGGGAGAAGGTTGGTCATTGCTTTTAGTCCCTTATAAAGAGAGAGGAGAACAAAATAGGACAGAAAGAGATGAATTCATTATTGCCTCACTTTTATAGTCTAAAAAAAGGTCTTGCAAAAGTCTTGCTTCTCAAGCTGACTACAGTTATTTATTTTGCAAGGTGCCGGGAAAAGGTTAAGAGCAGGAATTGGATGAGTACAGTCAGAAATCAGCTATTTTATGACCTCCCCAGTCCATTGTCCTTCATCAGTCTTAGGATGGCTCTTTTCCTAAAAGCTTTTCCACAGGATTAATTACCTTAATTTTCAATTCTACATATGAACCAAATGACTGCTCTGGTTCAAATTCAGGTCTGCCTGAAAGCAGCTCAGGCCTGCAGTTTTTCAAACCATGGTAGAAACTGGCCTCTGAGACAAAGCACATAGTTCTGCTGTATGTGGGATCAGAGCTATGAAGTGCCAGATGACCTGGAGTGGGAAATCATGCTGGCCCTGGAACACCAGTAGGTCATGGAGGACCCAGCAGAGATGCTCAGAAGCTGCCCCTGCACACATCAGGCTCCCATCCTCTTCCAAAACTGCAGTCACTATTTCATGCTTTGTCATTTGTTTACATAAAAGTATTGTCCTCTCTAAGGGTTCACTTTTGAAAATAAGCCTCTGTTTTAAATGCTTTGAGAGTGACCACATAAATTTACATGACTCATGTCACAATACTTGGAAGCTTGCTATGCTAATGATGGATATTCACCATTTCTCTGAGATAAGTTTGCAGTGGGAGTTGCGGGGGAAGGCTAGAGTGGCAAGACCTCAAAACCTGAGGACATCATAAAACACTGCTAAGAAGATCTTCATGCTTTGTCTCAACAACTGTTTTTACAGCATGAGAAATTGTGCTAGAAATTCAAATTATATCCATTTTATTACACTTGCCCCAGGGTTTTGCATGCAGGTAGGCTCCCCTTTGCATTGCAGGCATTAAGGAAGAACCAATGACTAAATAACAGAATCACAGAATTGTTGAGGCTGGAAGGGACTGCTGGAGCTCATCTTGTTCAATCTCCCTGCTCAGTCAGGGCCACCTAAAGCCAGTTGCCCAGGACTATGTCCAGACAGTTTTTGAATGTATCACCAAAGATGGAGGCTCCACAGCCTGTCTAACAACCTGTACCAGTGTTCGGTCACTCTCATAGTGAAAAAAGTTTCTTCCTGACGCTCAGACAGAGCCTCCTGTGTTTCAGTTCGTGCCCATTTCCTCTGGTCCTGTCACTGGACACCACTGAAAAGAGCCCAGCTCCATCTTCTTTACTCCTCCATCAGGTACTTATACACATTGACGAGATCATCCTGAGCCTTCTCCTCTCCAGGTTGAACAGTTCTCACTCTCTCAGCCTCTCCTCACAGGAGAGATGCTCTCGTACCTTAATTATTTTAGTGGCCCTCCACCGGACTTTCTCCAGTCTGTGCATATCTGTCTTACACTGGGGAGCCCAGAACTGGATACAGTACTGCAAGTGTGGCCTCACCATTACTGAGTAAAGGGGAAGGATCGCCTCCCTCGACCTGCTGGCAACACTCCTTCTAATGCAGCCCAGGATACCATTAACCTTCTTGGCTGCAATGGCACATTGCTGGCTCATGTTCAACTTGATGTCCACCAGGACACCCAGGTCTTTTTCTGCAAAGCTTCTTTCCAGTTGGGTGGCCCCCAGCATGTACTGGTGCATGAGGTTGTTCCTTCCCAGGTACAGGACATTACACTTCTCCTTCTTGAACTTCAGATTCCCTGACCTGATCATCTTCCACCAAGGGTGTGTCTTCCTTGCTCCAGACCCCTCTGCTCTCTGGGACGTGGGATTCCTGAAGGCCAATCTTACTAGTAAAGACTGAAGTAAAGAAGCCTCATCCTTTTCCATGTCCTGTGTCACCAGGGCCCCTGCACCATTCAGCAGCATGACCACATTTTCCCTACTTTTTTGCTGCTTATAGAGGTCCTTCTTGCTTTCTTTGACATCCCTGGCCAGGTTCAACTCCAGGTGGGCTTTGGCTTTCCTCACTGCATCTTTGCATGCTCAGACAGTGGTTCTATATTCCTTCCAGGTTACCTGTCCCTGCTTCTGCCTTCTGCATATTCCCTTTTTACATCCGAGTTTTGCCAAGAATTCCCTGTTCATCCATGCAAGCCTCCTCCAAGCAGCTTTGCTTGACATCTTGCTCATTGGGATGGATTGTTCCTAAGCTTGGAGGAGGTGATCTTTGAATATCAACCAGCTTTCTTGGGCCCCTCTTCCCCCTAGCACCTTATCCCATGGAACTCTTTCAAGCAGATTTCTGAAGAGGTCAAAATCTGCTCTCCTGAAGTCCAGGGTTATGAGCTTGGTTTTTAGCATTCGCCCTCCTCTCGGGATCCTGAACTCCACCATCTCATGGTCTCTGCAGCCAAGGCTGTCTTTGACCTTCACATCGCCAATGAGCCCTTCCATGTTTGTAAGCAGGAGATCCAGCAGAGCATGTCTCCTTGTTGGCTTCTCTATCATTTGGGTCAGGAAGTTACGAGTACAATCCGGGAACCTCCTGGATTGCTTATGCCCTGCTGTGTTGTCCCTCCAGAAGTTATCTCAGTGGCTGAAGTCCACATGAGGACCAGGGCCTGCAAACATGAGGCTACTTCTAGCTGTCTGCAGAAGGCCTCATCCGCTTGTTCTTCCCAGTCAGGCAGCCTATAGCAGACACCCACTACAATGTCACCCATACTGGTCTACTCCTGCAAAATGTACAGGTGAGGAATGAGTGAAAAATGATCAATCTGTAACAAGCTGACTGACAGCATCACTAAGATTTGCTTCAATTTTCGATACCCATGAAGTCATGATAGGAAGAAACCTATGAAAATTTAAATGTTGTTAAAGTGCAAGAGGAAACAGAGATAAATTGTTGGGGTTTTTTTCATTTGTCCTTGTCCAACTACCTACATCTCATTTAAACATATTTGATGACAGAGAGACTTACAAGATTAACAAAACTAATTTCATTTTTATTCATAATTTGTTAAAATAATTAGGCTTTTATATAACTTAGCTCATGTGCTTCTGTTCAGTGACAGATATTTTTAGCAGATGTGTCCTTTGTGTCTTACCTATTAGGAGACATGGATGGATATTTTTAATATGGGAGAGACAATTCTTTTCTCTACTTTCTTTCTCCTTGGCGCATTTTCTAGTTTCTACCATAAAAATAGCATTTATTTTTGCACAATGTGAGTAGCATACTTAGTTGAGATCCAAATACACCCACCCAAAGGTGATATTTTCCCAGTCTTGTGCTTGGTGAAGGTCAACAAGAAATGAGGTTCCATAATCCAAAACATAATCTAGGCATGGGACCCCCGCCATGGAGCAGTCACCATGCAGACTTCTACTAAATGGCCTGCTTGGCTAACCAGGGAGGAAAAGATTTTAGCAAAAGATTTCATAATTTACTCTTGACTGTCTTTCTGTAGGAACTTACTGCTTCCTCATGGAAAGCACCGGGTCACTTAGAAGTACAGCCTCATGACCTAAAGTCAATGAGCTTACTGTAGCTATGAAAGGCAAAGTAAGCTGCTGAGCTCCAGTGGCTGATCCTATAGGGATCCCATAGGGATTCCCAGGGTGGATTACAGCTGAGCAGTACCTGGGTGCAGCTCTGATTTTCCTTCTGTTTCCTTCTTCTTCCCCCTAGTCCTGGTAATGCCATCCCACCACCTCCCTTGAGTTACCATCCTGAACCAATTCCACCTTCTCATCTGGCCTTCATGCATTTTGGGTGCTAAGGACACTTGTTAACATTTTTTTCTCTGAGTTTTCTCTGACACTATCCTCTTCATTCATGTTCGTTGAAGCCAGACAATGACTTCTTACATGCTAGACACTCTTGAAAACGTGACCATTTCATTTAGCTTAAGGCTACATAGTCGCTTCAAGACAGGCTCATATAAACCCTACCCGCATTCGAAGATGGGTTGTTACAAGCCACCTCCAACTCAGAAGCTATGTAGATATGCTAGTTTGGCTTTGAACCTCTGCAAAACGTGCATCCTTTTGGCAGATCTTGCTAGGTAGGGCTTAGCACCACGACAGCGTGGCTAACCAGCCTCCTTTAAAAAGCTGCTTCACGTCTGAACACAGAGTGTAACTAGACTCAGTGCCTAAACAGAAGCTGAAGTTTCTGGGAAAAAAAAAAAAAAAGCTTAACTCAGGGCACTGAGACCTATTGAAAATCTGGCCATAATTCATGAAATTCCATACTGATCCATTTCCAATGAGTTTATTAAAACCCAGTTGGTTTGGAAGGAACTAGTTCTTCCTCCAGTGGAATTTCCACCACACTGAGATGTGGCTTTTCCCACAGTACAACGCACAACGCTACTAATGTTACAGGATAACCATAGTCCAGTGTGATGTGCCAAAAGACTACGTACTAAGAAAGTGAGAAATGTTGGTTGTAAATTTTGACTGCCAAAGCTGAATTGATTCATGCAGCTTTAGAAATATGTATAATTTTGCAAGGTTTTGTGTAGATGATGATCCTGGGGAAAGAAAAGCAAGAATAAAATCAGATATAGCAGATAAAGCTGGGTGAACTTTAAACAGGAACAAAATGTCATACACTATTGGTATTACAGTAAGAACTTCCCAGCTGTTGTAGCTGGACCCATTCTTAAAACTGCAAAAGCAAAATAGATTAAATATACAAAACATGTATCACACCAAGACATGGGAGTGAATATACATCTAATGAATCACAAAACACATTTTATCATAATGTACCTCTTTCTATTCACTCTGTTTACACAGAATGCAACATGAGAAAAAAAAAATGTCATTCTACATGGGAAATATAAGGTATTTTGATCTTGTGAGGTTCTGAAAGCACAGCTGACTGGACTTTCTTAGTTGACCATGTAGTATAGTATCTAAGTACCCCAGGAGCATTCTTTCATACTGAAAAAATATTTTTATGAAACTTTTGGTGTTGTAAGTTATCATAAAATAAGTGTGTTATGTTCTGACTTGAATACATTTGTGAAGCATCACAATACATGCAGAAAGTCTGATAAAGACTGTTAACAGGTAATAAAAATAAGGGAAGTCTGCCTTTTCTGAGCACTTCTGGGTAAGATCTATATCTTGATCTGAAATGAAACTGTTCTTGCATATGCCCATCCAGGCATTTTTTCCTCGCTAGCATCTCTAAGTTCAGATTGAACCCCACCATATTTTATGAGACCATCTTAGAAGTACTTCTAGGAAGGGATGGATAATATGTTTTTCTCTGAGACATCATGAGCCCTTCATTTACTCTAATATGCAAGATGGATCTATTAAAAGCACAATATTACTATGCAGAAAATAGGAAAAACTGTTCTTGTGATACCTAGTCACATATGGCTATAATATTACCCATTCAGCTTTGAATAAGAGACATAAAATGATTCAGAAATGTGAAAAGAGAGGTTTTTTTCATTTAAGGCAGGAGTTTAAAAAGTTCCAAGTCTGAGTAATGTAGTTAGTTAGACTGAAGTTGAGGCTTTCTACATCTCCAAGCTTACAGAACAGATTTGTTGAATGAAAGCAAGACTATAAATTCAACCTCGCTAAATTCAGTGGCAAAACATAGCTGATCTTACAAGAGGCCGGATTTCACTTTGTATTTCAGAATCACTCTCTGAGGTGCAACTTGTCACAATTAGCTCAATGATCTCATGCATGACACAAAAGAACAAAAACAATGAGATGGAACCATATTAAACAAACTACACAGGAAAATAACTCAACCAAAATGCAACTGAGCATTTCTTTTCAGAGGCCAGTAATGTATCAGCACTAAAATCACTGTCGGAGTCTATTCTTTTTAGCTGAATGTCATCTAAGAAAAGTTCTGATGTGGAGAAACCTTAAGAGAATTTCTTTTGTTTCCCATCTCTTTTTCCAGAGCGTGAAAGTGATAGCTGTGCATCTTTTAACTAGCTGGTCAAGGCAAAAGTTTGAGGTTTTCTGCAGAATACTGGAGGGAGTAAAGCCTTTATTAGAAGCTGTGTTTTCTTGATGGCTATAAGCTGATCTGATCTTTTTGACTTTTTGAAGACCAGAAATACAACTACCTTCATATCAGTATGTTCAACGGGGCATCAATAGCAAAATGATACAAAAGGTACTAATTCTTATATCAAAAAGCTGACATGAACATAATCAGTGTTTTCACAGTGCAACATCTTCCCAAACTGTTTTCCCATTTGTAACTTTGGTCTGAGTTGCAGTCAAAAAATATCAACACGTTATTTCACTTCATAAGGGCAGTGGACAACTTCAAGGGCTATGTGACTCCTTTAATACATTTTCCACAGAGGAATTTATGTTGGGAACTTGCTAATATGAATTATTGCCTTAAGGATCTTTATAGATTGATCAACTTATCACTAATATCCCATTTTTTTATACCAAAAGGGGCCCTCATGGGAACAAAGATTAACTGCTTATGCTATTGGTTGAAACTCTTCATGTCTGGGAAAATCAGTCGCTGTCCCTTTATCTTCTTTTATAAGCATCTCTGTGCAGTCAGTGCTAAGGTATTCAAATGGCTATTGCAAAACCACAACAGAAATAAAAATGAAGGGAGGTAGGCTTTCAAATAAGGCTCTTTACATGCTTTCCTTCTCTCCATTTTTGCCTATTATTGCACAGAGATATCAGCAGTGATGTACTGCCACAATATTTAGCCTCCATAAAACAGTAACACTGTTCTGGGTATTTGTGCAATTTTCCTAGGCTGTTGGGAATGGAAAGAACTTAGTCTCTGAGCAAATGTTTGCAGGATACACAAAGACTGTCTTCATTAAGTTCCTTTCTGCAATGCTCCATCCTAATTTCAAACAAGCAGCAGCTCTTTCCCACCTGCTTGTTCATAAGCAGTTTTTGCCAAAATGAGAGAAAATACGTATACAATTAAAAATGAGTTTTTAAACAATTTCCTTCTTTAAAACTGCCAGACTATGTAAACTGCTCAGTTGTGCATGAGATATTCAGGAACTCAAATTTGTTTGTACTTGCTTTGCATTTGTATTTCTCCAGGATTTGCTTGGCTCAGCTTTGCAACAGCTTTCCCAGAAGTGTCATCGGTACCCCCCCACCCCCTGAGAGTCATTCCCCTGAGAATTCCTGGAAATTAGTTGTTCTTCCTTGTTGGCCTCCATCAATAAACACTCATTTATATGCTCTCCAAACATTTCAAGTATTTTCTCCATATTTTGGATGAGCCAGTGAAAGTCCTTTTTACATCAAAATGCTCCATGAGAAGAAGTCTGACTCTGTCAAACATTGTGGCACAGGTGAAAGAAATGTTAACCAGGTTTGGGGATTATGGGGATTTTTCTTTAAATACAAATGCTCATCAGCACATACCTCAAGTTCAGAGATGGTCATGACTCATACTTTGTAATTCTGTGCCTGTAGGAAGTAAACATCCTAGAGCTCGTATCCATCCTGCAGATCTGCGAGTGGAATTTTCTCATTAAAATGTACTGACTACCAATAAGCTTAGGTTTTATTGAACGTTTAAATGTTTCAGGCCACCAGATAATCAAATAGCAGCATCTCTATAAAGATTGATATTAATAAGGAACAGAAAGAATATAAGACATGGTTGGCAGGCACTGGGTGTATTTTGTGAAAAAAAAAATAGAGAAATAATTTAAAATAGATGCTTTAAATAAAAACTTTATGTTTGGAGGACAGAAGGGAATGTTTTTTACGAAGATATGAGCATCTGGTTAAACTTGTCCTAGGGACACACTTAATGACAGAAAAAGACAGATTTTTATCAGCATCTTTTTTTCTGCCAGAGACATGCATTTCTTTATTGCACATCAAGCTGCAGGACATGTTTTTGATATTTAACCCCCCGCAATTAGAAGAAAACATAATCGATGGCTTTGATTCTCCTTTAAATGTTCCTCTGTTCAGCCCAGAATTATTCTCTTACAGTCTAAAAGGCATATGGCTGTAATCAGGATCAGTCTTTGAAATGCCATTTGTTTGGATTTCATTTCACTGATAACCAGTCAGGCAGAGTTGTATAATTTCCATTTGTGGACCCTAAAATTTGCCATATAGCCTCCAGCGCGGAGCAAAATTCAGCGATCAGGAAGCCAGCCTGCACATCTAGCTGTGTGACAGAAGTCTTACATGACATTAAGAACCGGCATTCCAGCTTCCCCAATGAAGTCAAAAGGCTTTGCTCCAGGTCCTATTGCAAAAGCCATTTCTACTTCTAAGACAGACCTTGGTCAAGATACAAAGGACGGGAAGGATCACCACCAGTCCGCTCTCTCCTCCTCAGTTAGCAAGTAATTCTGCTGGTCCGCTGCAGTTCTGATCTTCTTTTCCAAAACATCCTTGTCACCCTCTCTAGGTAAAGCTACGTCAGAGCCATCGCTGTGACCAAAGCCTGTGCAGGTAGAGATGACCTGCGAGCAGCTAGAAGCCAGCTCACGTACGGCCCCAGCAGGATGGAGCTCGGCAAACGCCAGACACCCAGTTCCTCCAGCCAGCTGCTTGCTAATACTGGCCTTGGTGCTGCCACGGCTACGACGCTCGCAGCACGCAGGGAATTAAATTTTGTGTGGCTTTAGGTACTCGCTGCAGTTCAAGTAGTTCCTGGGGTGGAAAGTCTCTCTCTCCCTGCACCAGCCATCTGTCAGAAACTCCAGAAAATACAGCAGCGGAACCTCAGAGCTTCTCTTCTATTTTCTTCACCAAATGCCTCGCAGACTGAATTTCTCAAAACTCGTATTCATACCTCGGACAGGGGAAGCCTCTCCTGCTTCATCCACCCACCTCTAGACACCACGGCCCAAATACATATTTTAAGACTATTCCCATTCCAGCTGATTTTTGGTACCTGGCATTTCCAAATGGTTGAGTAAATAACACTAATAGAACGCACACACTTCAGTCTCAATGTGCCTTTCAAAAAAATGAATAGACGCATATAAATTTTCAGTAGTTTTATTGAAAAATGCCTCTTTCATTTCAGAAATAAATAATATAAGGCAGTGAAATTCACAATTTGCAGTTAAAATTTAAAAGCAGCAATTCTATATCCATAGTCTTGCAAACAATTTCCAACTGCTTTTGATAACTAAGAAACATTGTATTCTGAAAAAAAAATTCCATACTAAATATACAACATAAACATGCAATTCCATCTCTGCAGGATTGACTGCAATTTGGCATAAATGTTACTGTGTCTACAAACAGGGAGATTTCAGGCATTATTAAACTGTATCCAGTTGATACAATGATTTCAGCTACTTAATGTTTGTGGTGTTTAAAGGAGATGCGTAAGAGCAGTATATGCTCTGCAAAGTGTAACTAAGACTAGAAGAAAATGACAATGATATTGGAAGGAGAGGGAATTTTTTGTTTCTTTCTTTTTTAACTAGATAATGCAGACCTGTGATCTGACTGAACTGCAAACATGCATTTGAAAAAGAAGAAAAATGTAGAGCTAAAGCAGACAGTCCTTAGGAAATTTGCAGCAGCTCTGTGGTTATTTTTGTTTTGGCTTTTTGGTTTTCTTTTTTTTTTATTTATTTGTTTTTACATTATTTCAGTGAAAAGGCAGCACTGGGATAACTGAAGGCACATATTAACCTGTACGCAGCCACTATAAGCAAAAGTATTTTACAAGCATTTCCAGAGCAATATGAAGTCTCTAGGTACACACATTGCTATCCCCACATAAGCGAGATACAAAACAGGGGTGCGGCTGATATGAAAAGACCAGAAAGCTATATTGCAAAAGAAAGGATGCACTCTCCCTGTGTGTATCTGCAAATGCAAGTATAGCAAAAACAAAACCCACCAACCAAAAAACCCAAAACAAGGCACAGATCTTTTATGGGTTTGGTTTTGCATTTCTTGACAGTGATCTTTTCCAGCGCATGTGCTCAGGGTATTCTGGTGAATGCATTTCAACTCCATAGTCCTCATACTCGTCCTCTCTCCTTTCTGACTCCATAGGTACTATAAAGGGTTCACCTTCAGGTTGATAGGGTCCACTTTCAGGCACGTATGGTTCTGGTTGAAAATAGTTGTCCGATTGAACATAACAGTTATCGCATGTCTTTGAACCCACAAATACAACGAAGGTTAGTTTGTCTACATAATGTTAGTCCAATCTTATTTCCATATAATAAATATATAAGTTAATAGTTCACTGGGGGTATTTTTCAGTTTCGTTCATGAACACTTTTTTTTGGCAGTAAAATAACAAAAAGTTTAAAATTAATTTTGAAAGGCTTTGTATTTATAATACACAAAACATTGCAGAAAGAGTCTTAAATTATGCAAGGGACAAATTATTGTAAAACTAAAAAAAAAAAAAAAACCAAACCAAAAAAAAACCCAAAGCAAATCAAATAAAAATATTATTTTACAGTTACTTCAGTAAATCCAAGCACTGGACTTTATTTTAAACTGCATAATTAGTAAAAGACATGGAGAAGGTAAGATGAATAGGTGGGTTTGGCATATACTAATTTTCTCTGAGAATGGAAAAGTAAATGTAGATATAACTATCACCAGCGGCAATATACAGTACATGTCATTTTCTCGTGCTGTTCCTCGTAACAAACCGAGTTACAGCTGGTGCTTCAGGAACACCAAAAACTACAGCAAAACAGAAGAAAAATAATTATAAAACTTTGGTATTTATAACTGCAGTTACAGAATCCAACAAGATTACATATAAAAAAAGACACATGCCCTGATTCAGACATGTTGGTAACAAGCAACAGACAGGTAGGTTTCATAAGTTGTCAAAGATGTTATTCTGGCATATAGCAAGCAGCAGCAGGCTTTTACGCAAAAGCATCACGTAGAGTTGTTAACAGTTTTTAGTGGATACGGTCCCATACAAATCATTTACAAGCCACAATTAGTTTACTATTTACATAAGTCGTTTCTCATTTACCAGGTTAAATCTGTCTCTTCTAATGGCATTACCTTTGCTGGTTAGTAGTTTTATAAGCCTCCTGAGGCTTTTGATGATCTGGGGTTTTTTTTTAAAAAGAAAGACTGTCTATTTTATTATTGAAATGCAACAGGCTTAATGAATTGACATCACTGTCCTTTATCTCATTCACGAGTTGTGTTAGTAAAAAGAATCTCCCCATTCTATGAGGCCAACATGGTTCAAAAACCATATCCGTGGTGAGATATCCATACGGACTCATTTTCTAATAAGCACGTGCGCAAACATCTCAGAAACAGGATTTTCATGTATTCAAACTGTAAGCAGCACTGGCGACTTAGAAAATGTGTTAGCCGAAACCTGAAACAGGTCAAAGATGATGTTAGTCTTTTAAAAAGTCCATCTGATGTGCAAAAACATACTTTCATCCAACTGAATACATAACAGTTAAGTCATAGGCATATATTTATATATGTATACATAGCTGCTTACTAGAAAGGAGAACACTGCTGAATCACAGGTACAATTTTCTTTCTTTTTCACTTAAATAAGAATTTTGTGTGAGATCTGCACAACCACCTGGCTCTTTAACCAGCAGCACTGAGTCTGCAAGTGTGTACATATATATATATATATCTTTTTTCTTTTTTTTTTCATTTCATGGGTACATGCACAATACACTAAAAGCAAACCATATCCAATAGTAGTATCACATACACTAATTTTGAGATGTTGCAATGCATACATATTAATTTGTTAACAATACTGTGGTCCTGCAGGATCCCCATGTTAAAATACATTAGAATCTTTCCAGTCAGAAATTGGTGGCCGCTGTGACCCTTTATTTTGATACCAGAAGCAGCCTACTGTTTTGAGCTACATCACAGTGTAGGAAGGCTGATATGACCCAGGGCTAATCAGAGACTCCATGGTGTATAACTCGGTAGAAATTGTAGGACAGTGGTGTTTTTCAGTTGTCTGCACTGTATCAATGAATGGATTTCCTTTGTGGAAAATTTTTATTTCAGGTATCAATTTTGTATAAATAACCCTGACATTGCTCAAAAAGAGACACACGGAAATTGCCAACCACAGCATTCTTTTTATTTTCAAGAGAAACATGGAGAATTCAACCTTGTTCTGAAGACGATAGGGAGGGGTGGGGATGGAGGGGGAAAAAAGAAGAAGAAGAAAATGGTCACTTAAATCCTATAAGGAACATTATCAACTACTAACCGTCTACGTTTAAAAAAAAAAAGAAGACTAAAATATTTAGTTACTACTTCCTATTTAAAGCAAACCACACATAACATCAAGTAAATCTGCATCAAAGTCCAAACGACTGCTCGTATACCTGCACATTACAATGAAGTAGGCCTGCTCATTGCAACCATTTCCTCCTGATTCAGTATGTCCAGGCTAGCAGGACTGTCTCATGTAAAGCAGCTCGATATGAACAGCCACATCTGTGAAGGCTATTTAAGGCAAGTTAAGTTGCTCATAACCTACCTGGGAATCCTTGGCCATTGTAAGGGATGCTGGCACACTGGGATGAATCACAATATCCTGGGGGACCTGGGGGACCTCGAATACCCGCATTTCCAGGACGACCTGGCGGCCCTGGTGGACCTCGTGATCCCGTGGAGCCTGGTGGACCAGTTCTAGATTCTCCTTGTGGACCTAAATTTAGAATTGAAAGGCTGGGAGGTTGTTTTCTTTAAGAACTAGCTTGATAAAACAGCTAGCATTACTGCTGTCTAGACTACACAGACTAGGCTATGTCTTTGGTGAGAAAACACTTGCACTTCGTTGCTATACGGGGGTCAACAAAGAAAAACAAAAGAAAACTGGAAATGTGACTCATCATTAGTTGCTTCCCTGTGTGTGGCTTATTTAAGAATTTATTCACAGAAACTGATTTAGTAAGGTTTGAGCCAAGTAAGAAACATCAATGAAATCTCTGGTTTATTTCCCCTCCGTGTAAGATACGAGATCTCCAGGGAAACCACTAGATTAGACAAGCACACTGGATTTCAATTAAAATACAGGAGTACATTAATTCTGCTACCCTGTAGCCCCAGGATAGATGAGGTAATGTTTTTTTTGGAAACAGTCTTATTATGGTTAGCAGAAAAATAAAGCTTCAAGTAACTGGGGCTACAATTTGCTGCAAGCGTCTTATGGGTCCTGTAATGAAAAACCATGTTTAGCCTAGTAAACTACAAGCAGAAACAAATGATGCAGCTGATTTCTGCCAAGGCATCAGTGAGCAAAACTGCATGATACAAAGACCAAAACCAATTGTCAAATCATCTGACTTTATCATCTGGTAACTCTGCGTCTGGGAGTATTTTGTAGTCCAGGGAAAATTTGTAGTTCTGTAATCACAAGTAAAAAATGGAAATAGGTACTGCAAAAGTATTATCGCATAACACCTATGAAAATATCCATCAAATATTTGGACAATGTATTTTCATTAAATACATTTTCACACAAGCAAGCATGCCAGATGAGTAAATTACAAGATAAAGATAAATACTTATTAGCCACATCCAAAAATCTTTCTAAATTGCCTTTTTTTGTAGAGGTTTCCAATAAACTCTAATATGTGTCGAAAACATGAAGTGGACAGAGTAGAGCATGTTCATTCACCATATGTAGTCTGTGTCCCTATGAAGAAATGTTGTCTTTTTCTCCTACTTTTCTGTAATCTGATAAAACAAGAAATATTTACCAGGTGGTCCTGGCAAACCTCGTGGTCCTTGAGATCCTGTCCCTCTTTCGCCTTTCTCTCCTGGCATTCCTACAGAATAAATTAAAAAAAAAAAAAAGCAATAAAAACCAAAGGAAGGAAACCATATCAACAAATATTTCTTCATGTTCACTCTTTGATATTAATACTTAGTTCCCATTATTTAATGTTACAAGGCTGGTCAAACCTTATTTTTGTACAGATGTCCAAATGAGCATTTGGGAAAATAATTTGGATATAAATATACTAACCTAAAAATAAAGTAGGATGCAGAGGTAATTTAGTGTGAATAAGCTTTCTCAAACAGAAAAGTCTCTGAGATGCTTAAAACACCACAGAACCTTATTATTTTAAACTACAAACAGGAGTGTATTTTCAAGCTTGCATACTTCTACTATAAGGGATGCTTTACATTTTCTTAGAAACAGTTAAGACGAAATAAGTTTAAGAAAAAGCAGATTTCAAAAATTCATTCTTCATTGATTTTTTTCTAGTCTTTTTTAAAGATTATATTAAAATATATGCTAGAAAACACAGCACTGAGTCTATACTACAATAGAGTAACTGGAAGAGGCAGAGGCCGCAACATAGTACAGTACAGACACTCCATGTCATTGCAGTGACCCAAGGTAGCCACAAAATAGGTTTACCCATATGCTCAAACTCAGTTCAGAGTTGCTTCCCTCCCTCAGAGAACTGCAAAGAGCCAAGGATGTAAACCTAATTCTTTCAACTCCTACTTTTTATTCTTAGTAATGACTCATTTTCTCTCTTAATCAGAGTTCTGTTCTGCAAAGTGTTGTGTTACTCCAGCCAGCCTCTCAAGATGTAGTTGTTTAGTGCCAGAAGAGTCCTGAGAACATTTACTTTCCTGGGATATCCTCTGGAAGCCTGACACAGCAGCCAAAATGTTATACCAACTTGTGTTTCATGAAACATGAGCCATGGAGAGACAGAGGAAAGCACTGATGTAATTAACCTTGTCCTCCAGAAAAATCAGTGCCCCTCTGGCAACCCAGCTGGCCTAACCGGCTACTGCTAGGTGTGGGCCTCCTAGTCTGACATGGTAAAAGGATCAGACTGCTCCTCTGGCAGCCTCTGCACTACGTCCGCTGTGAAATACACAGCTGCCTTGGAATTTACTCACCTCTTTCACCAGGTGGTCCTTGGACCCCAGGAGGTCCTGGGAATCCTGGTCTTCCTCCAGGTCCAGGCTCTCCTCTTGTCCCAGCAGCTCCTGGGGGACCAGGTGGTCCTGGTGGTCCTGGCTGGTTACGGTTTGAATAATAATCGTTCGGGATTTGATTCAGCATTTGGTTGAACCGGCTCATTTGACCTTCAAAAGGAAAGAAAAATGGTTCAATAAAGCATGTGAAATGAGTGAAAGTCTTTTATCAAAGTGGGAAGGAATAACAAATTATCTCTCTGCATCAAATCCTATCCTTGTTCCCATTCAATAAATTAGTGGTGAACTAGCAGAAAGACTCAAGATGAATGTCTGATAAGAAGGCTGAACATGAATGGAAGATGGAGGGAAAAAAGGTAAAGAGGATTCTGGAAGCCAATAACATTGACAAAAATTAATTTTAAAGCAATTAAAGTCACAAAATAAGCACTTGTTTACAATACTCGCTCTCAGACTTCTAATTAGAGGTTGTTTCCACTCTGAAGAACGGAAAGGACTTGTAACACTTCTAAAAGTGGAGTATCACATTTCTATGTACTTTCAGAGCTCTGACGCTACCACGAACACAGTATAAATTATTCATGTGTAGAGCTAGCAGCACACAGTCTATGAAGTTGCTTTCTTAGGCCTGTGGGATGCATAGACTTGTACCTACATACTTCCTGGATATAGGCAATTTTCATTTCCAAAGAAATGAAAGGTGTCTGAACAAAAGCAACGGCATTTTGAAATTATGCAGAAGGGAGCCCTTAATGGGGGACCACATCTAGCCCTTCCTGATTTGTGTAACATGCCAGTCCTAGCATAACCCTGAAGAGATGAGCTGAATATGACAAAAATAAGGCAGGGATGTTCAAAAAAGAGATGTTAAAAGATCTCAGATAACACATCCTTATTCATAAGCCTAACACATTGATGAATGTACTTTCCTTCCTCTGTGATGGCTAACTAATTGAAATGTTTTAAATAGCAGCCATCACAGACATTTTAAAGAACACACTGTCCTCCTCCCTGTACACAAGCGCTCTTAATGATCCAAAAGGTATATCCGTTTACCTCAGACAGCACTTACTGTTGTTACAGAAACAACATTAACAATTTATGGCCTCATTTGTCTCTGTCCTCCTCGGCAGGTCTACTGACAGCAAAAGCGCTGCCTCAGGGACAGAGAGAAAGCCTCTGTAGAGACCACTTTTATGGGCTGCAGAGCTGCACTGTGTGGCAGTAGAGGACTGAAATTCCATTCGGAATCCTTTTCCAAATAAATATCATTTTTCCTTGCATAGCACAGCTGATTCTGTGCACAGTATTTACCCAACACTCATCTGTCTCTTCCTGCTAGCAAAGTACCTGCAGTGAGGCTCCTTTTTCTCACCGATTCCCTCCTTCTGAAGATAAGATGTGTTTAATGAGAAAGCGTACACTGATTTTATGACAAAGATGAAGTAATGTTGGACCAGACTGGCAAAAGGAAAGCCACCTTCCTTGTACAGAGCATTAGACTTGCATGTGTATTTCCAAAGGCCACAGATTAGTTCATGATCAAGCTAGCCATCCGGATCTGGCAAAAATTTAGTGTTACATTTTTTTCCACCAAATCATTGGCATTGGACAGCTATCAGATCACTCAAGCTCTTGCTATGCTCTGTGGCCAGTATCTCACCTTAAATTTAAACCATTTTTTCCTTGTTTAACAAACAAAGTAGTAAATTACTTCTATGAAAACAAACCAAGCAACTCTGTTTACCATTTATCAGTTGTTCACAAACTTGTCTTGCAACTGCTCGCATCATGTTCTGAGAAGCAATGTCACCCTAAGTAATCAAAACCAAAACAAGTGTTTTATTAGCAAATGTCTGTGCTTTAAAGACATAGTGTTTAATTAAGAAATTTGAAAAAAACTGACTTTAAAGCAGACTTACTCTGTCACCTTTTTCTCCCTTCATTCCAGGTGCACCCTAAAATAAATACAGTAAAAATAAAACAACTGAAGGATTATGTTATTCCACCCCACCTATAGGTTTGAGACATGCAATTCTAGAAAACATTTTGACTCCTTTCAGAAGAGACACCTGGTCCTCCTTGAACTTTACATTTCAGAGAGGCTAAAGCAGGTGCCAGAAGACTGGACAAGCAATGATCTTTTGTGTATGATCAAACATACTGGCAGATGCAGAAGAAAAAGATGTAGAGGGAAAATTCAAACTAGGGCCAAAGAAACTGACACATTCTGACAGTGGGACCACACTGGCAATTTGAAAGTTGAATTTCTAGCATCACATTTCTGTAAATGGTGAATGGTCTTGTATGAGTTTTATATGACTGTTTAATTTTAAGTCTTAAGTCAACTCATCGTTAAAGAAAGTAAGCTAGGAAGAATAACACATGTCTAGGAAGGGTAGCTGTCTCCTTGAACCCAAAAGAAACAGACCCCGTGTTAAGCAAAAAGGCGCTATGAAGACATGACATGTTAGATGGAGAGAGATGCCATTAAGTCCTTGTTCTATTTATAGTGACAGCTTCCCTGCTAATTTTCAACCATTTCTAGTCTTACAATAGTCTCACAGAAGTCTTAGCTTGACCTGCTTTATAATTATTGACATTTGCCAAGAGCTAACTTTTGTCTAACAGCAATTTCCATTTGCCTTTGAATACTGTAGTGGTTGTTGTGGTTTTTTTCATTTTTCAAGAATACTATGTAAGCCATCCAGAAGGACTGATTCTAATTTTTATATATGTATGTGTCTATGGCTGGAAAAACACCAGGTATACTGTAAAGATGTTTTTAAATGCTGAACTGGAGATATGCATACACAAGCTACTCTGCAAACAAAATTTTGTGTGTGCACCTCTCACACAACATTTTGAGATTTTAGCCTTATGTTTGCATTCCACTGCTAGCAAAGAAAAGCACCAAGAGAGAGCAAACCATATTTTCCAAAGAAAATGTAATTACAATGCTTGGCACGATGGATTTTTAAAGATTTTCAGAATAGACAGCAATGATCTCAGAAGGATGTTTGTAACTTGCTTTGGTCTATTTGACATGATTTTGGCCACAGTAAAAATTGCAGATGCCCATTTGAAGTTAGTAGAAAATTAGATCCACAGTCATTTGTTTTAGCCACTAGGTTGCCCTTTGAAAAATCTAAAAATCTGCCAAGTGTTTTAAAATGACTCTTTCAATTTTGACATCAAAATACAAAAGAAAAAAAGAAAACAAAACTGTATTTACTGCAAGACCTGCTTAGGAAGCCATCATGAATAGACCTTCCAATGCTCTTGAATACTCACTGTGACAAATGACATGTGTGACAAATGACATGTGTGACAAATTCCAGGGCAGTACAAACAAAACTTTGGATGAAACTATGGCTTCTGAAGTGGCCGCTGTGAGTTTTACAGGTGACTTCAGTGGATGCAGAGTTAGGCCACAGCTGAGTCCTAAAAATCTATTGTAAATTCACTTGCCAGAATGTGTCCAAAGAGCAAAGGAACTTTGTTAGTTAAGCAAAAAGGGGCTAGCAAGAGTTCAAATAGGTTTTCACTTGTAGCCTAAATTACTATTTGAACGCAAGGCATATTTCAAAGGTGAAAGACCAGTTTGGTCATCTGCTGCTCTGCATGGCTCTCCACATATTTACACATACATCCTAAGTATTACTGCTTTTTACATCGCAGTATTTCTTTAAGGAGCCTGTTTATCACCATTAACAAAGCAAAGGCTAAGTGTGGGCAGCAGCTGTTTTTCATAACATTCCTAGAGTACCCGCAATTAATTTCAACAACACGAGACAACAAATCATTCCTCTGAGGTCACAGCAGATACAATTCGAATGTGGTGGCATGTTTCACAGACTTCTATCAACGTTTTGGGCAAACAAATTCCCATGGGGTATGTCAGGGTGTGAGTTAGTATGCTATCTGAGCTTCTCTGCAGCAGTGTTCCATACACCTACCCGATGGCATGCCACAGAAAATATGAGGCAGGGCATCCATGATTGAGTTAAGTAGTTGGCATACAGTACGTTTACATCATGCATAACAGATCATTTATGCAAAATTAATTGTACAGACTCAAATGAAAGATTTAGAATGGCGACACCATAAAGGTGCCACTGGAATAAATTATGCCACCAATGAGACAGTTACTAATGTGTACACAACATACCCATCAAACTGATGAATATTTTTTCCCTCTGTCCTTCACTCTTTCATCTGTATCTTTTCTTACTTGGTGAAGTCCACAGGGAAAAGGCCTGTCTTTTAGTTTAGCTTAGCACAGCCACATGCTGACACAGACCATGGATTGTAAATGCCATAAGAACATAAATAAACTGTAACAATTAAAACCATCAGGAAAATATGACATTTCTATCTGTCATTCTCTAATAATTAACACTGTGGTAAATGCTGATGTACTGAAGCTCTAAAAGAGATGAGATTTGACTCTTAATTCAGCAACATTAACATCTCAGTCATAAACTATCACCATAGCCATTGAATAGAATTGCAGGTTTTTCATTTACACTAGTCTATAACATGAAAATCAGACAGGGGGGGAATATTAACAAATTATTTCATGTTTCTCTTTCAGTTTGAAACTTGGCAATTTTTGCTATTTTCTGAAAGCATATTCACTTGAAATTATCTGCTGGGCACATATTTATAATACTTGCTCATTGTATTCTCATTCTTTCTAGGGCTTTCATACTACAACCTCATGTTGTTTTGATGG
This sequence comes from Leptodon cayanensis, assembly GCA_027564655.1. Lineage (NCBI taxonomy): Eukaryota > Metazoa > Chordata > Aves > Accipitriformes > Accipitridae > Leptodon > Leptodon cayanensis. The sequence goes on from JANXJC010000013.1 coordinate 6,517,932, forward strand.
GAAGCAAATCATGCAGTACGTCTTCTTGTTTATTCACTAGGTAAGTGCAAGCATTAAAAATCAGATTTCTTGTCTACTATCCCATCAATATTCTAATAATTTCTTAAAATGCCATGTTCCAATGAATTCACTTGCTAGAGCATTCACACACCAGAATTATATACAGAAGAGAAAAAAATGAAGCAAACTTAAAATGTTCAAATCCTGTATACTGTTTCTGGAAATATTTTTTTTTTTTGCTGACCAGTTAAGAAAAGTTCTTAAGGCTGTCTTCAGCTACAAGCCATGCTGGTAAAACAGGAAGGTGCTCTGGTAACAAAAGCACAACATTGCTCCAAAGTATTGCCAACAAAGGTCCCCCAGCCAAAAAAATGCTAAGGCCATTCCTTAATTCTAAGCGATACACAGTCAATTTTACAATTCATTGAAATCAAGTGAGGCTTATTCTTCAATTTGTGACCTTGCAAAGATACACTGATTCAACCTTATGATTGGAAATCTATAGGTTATTCCAAACTAATTTTAAAATTTGAAGATTAGAGACTGACTGGCTACATTAACAACAAAGTTCATTTTCCACCTGGATATTTTAGAAATATGATTTCCAAAAAATAATTACAACTGCAATTACTGAGTTGCTATTTGCATCTTCCTCCCACTTGATTATATTCTTAAATTTCAGTTTCTTTTCTTTTAATAGACAAAAAAGTGCAATTTAGCCAACTGCTTGCCAGCATTTTGAGAAGCAGCAGCTGCTGCTGACATTCTGTTTTGTTGATAGCCTGCAATGAGAGAGTCACTTGGGGTCAGTATGAGGAAAAGCTAATTTATGCTGCGTGTGAGATTTTTCTGAGCTGTGGGATGGAGGCTGGGGCTGCAGCATAGTGCTACGGCTGAAGGAGGACAAAACAAAGGAAGTTTTGCTATTTTTACTTTAAAAGATAATGTGCTCAATTGTTTTCCTCAAAAGAATGTTTGCTCCCCACAAGAACCACCAGTTCATTGCTCCCAAAGCAGTGTCTTCTTGAGACTTTATCTAGGATATCTGCATAGATGGATGCAAGCTCAGTAAACACATGGCAACAGAGAATGGAAAATGCTCAAAAACTGCATTTAACTCACAACATGTCCCTTATGTGCTCAGGATTACCCTCTAAAGGTTTTCACAGTCTGTTTGGTCCTGGAGGCATCAATCTAATAGCACCCTATATAGAAAACATAAATGCCATGCACTATTTCCTGGGGACCTTCTAGATCGACAAATTCAGATCGCGTTTTAACAAGACAGCTCTATCTTAAGACTACTTAGTCTGCCTACTCATCCATTACCATTTTCACTCTTACACCTATAAACCAACAGTACTGGAACTTTCCTTCTCTGATAGTCCAAGATCTTTTATTTCCCATTACATTTATTCACAGAAAACATACCTATTTCTTCTTGAGCCAATATCCTCTTTAACTTAATGACTTTCTTACCCTTGCTGGTTGTTACCCTACGATATGTGCACAGACTACTACCAAATTCTTGCTCTCTGTTTGACCAGACAGACAGAGGACAGATATTTTAGTCTCCTCGAGGATAGCCAGTGCTCAGTTCTCAATAGATTACTGACTCATTTGTGTTCTTACTGTTCCTTTTTCGGTCTTTTGGTTACTACACTGAAAAAAACCACCTAAGTTTCTCTTGGCAGTACTTATAAGCAGATTAAAAAGGCAAATTTCCTATTTCCATGAAAATTCAGTTAACACTTCAAGTATCAGCTTGTTCTAGTAGAAGTACACATTGAGGTAAAGAAATGTTTACAGCCGCATTCGTGGTGTGGTCTGCCTCAGCTTAGCCCATCAGTGGTATTTAGCACATCAGGAAGGAGCTCCAATTGACTGCATTCACTGGGAATGTCTTTGCAACACCAAGGCTCCTCATATTTGCATGTAACTGTTTATCTTTTGCCTGAGGTGTAATGTTCCTTGTTTTGTAGGGGTCTTTCACCTGACTTGCGCCACATAGTGCCAGCAATACAGATTGTTCAGGTAGAAGAGAAAATGGCAGGATCTGGTTGAAAATTATTTACTCCTTGTATTTACCAGAGGCAATGTGAAGCCTCATTATCTTTCTCAGGACAGGAAGTTACAAATTCAGGCAGGTCTGAACTATGATTCATGACACTGCAAGTTGCATTTGGCCAGCAGGCTGCACCTTTGGCAATTCTAATAGTGGACACAAAGGAAAGTATTGAAATTCTGTCCACCAGGAGTCTGATAAAACAGCTGTGCAAGGTGCAAGCCAGTATTCCTGCTGGGATCTGTTCTAGAAACATAAGAAATGGTAAATACGATGCACAGTGTCCCATTACAAGACAGTGCAATTAACTGGAAAAAAATGTATTTCTAACTGAAAGGAACTCTTAAGATTAGAGTGTAGAGGAACTTACACATGGTGCTTGGACAGGAGTTGACTGCCTTGCTTTGAAAAAGCACTGAAACTGGGCTTGTAACCAAGTTTCCTTCTATGCACGTTATTTACCTGCAGAAGATCTTTGCTACTGAACTGAGTCAGGCATCCAGTGTCCCAGGTGAAGGAAAACTCAGATACACCTGGTAGTTTGAAGCTCACTTGTGAACAAACCACAGCACCTTGTGCCCTGGCTATGTCTATCAAGCATCTGACCTGGCAGGAATATCACATGAGCAATGTATGTCTAACGGCAGGAAAGCTTCAGTGCTTTCCTAAGACACTCCATGTCCTCTACTGCAAAGAGAAATGGGATTTATAGGCTGGCAAATTCAGACTGAATTCAACGTGTGTATGAGAAAATGACCGAGCTTCCAGGTGCTCCTGGGAACTTCCACTTCATAACCATCAAGCTGCCCAGTCTAACATATATTCTTCCAAATTATCCAGCTGTCATATACACAGTGACATTGAAGCAGGATGGAAAATTCTGGCTGATTGCCAGACATTAAGTACAAGTAACGAATGACTTCCCATTTCAGTTGCTGTCTCCACTCCTGACTCAGGCATAATTTCTCAGAAAACCTATAAATGAATCAACACAAATTTCTCCTAAAACTGTTGGTGGGAGGCAGCACCTCCTGCTCTTTCTCTCCATTCAGGATGCGCTTTAAAGGTTTAAATAGAACACAGAGAAACCACCCGCAAATAATTTTGAAATCACATTGTAAAAAGCACAAAACATTTGCAGAACAGAAGTGATTATGTAATATTATCAAAGATCATCCACCTTCAGCATTGTACCACTTTTTTACTACACACACACATACACAAATATAAAGACTTTCCAGTCATTTTGCTGACCTAGTTCTTCATGCTTATACAGTGTAGGAATATATATGTCTTGGCACATAATAGCCTACGATCTTTTTAGTGGAAACCAGAGACCACAATTTCCAGCCCCAACTATTAAACTCAGCAAAATGGCATACTGTAAAAATAAAATTGTTTGAAAAAAAAGGCTTGCGGTCTTAGGTTAGCTCCACTGTATTAACCGCTGTCATAAGTGCAAGACAAGTATTTAAAGCAAGGACAAGTCTCATATTCATCAACAGACTGTAATTTTAAATTCAATACTATAAGTGTATCATTATCTTACTGGTGTCCCACGATCTCCTGGCTTCCCTGGTTTTCCACTTGGGCCAGCAACTCCTGGAACTCCTGGGGCACCCTACAGTAGGAGACATGTAAAGTGAATTGTGGAAATCCACAACAGTCTAAGTGCTAATAAGAAATGTGTTATTGTATTGAGTGCAAAGCAATACTGAAAATGGCTCCTATCAGGTTGTTTTTTTTTTTCTGTTAGGTACATATCAGGTTTGAAAACTTTCTTCTGGAAAGAATAGTTTGCTTCTTCACAGAAATGTGTCCCTTTACATAACACCACAGTTTAACAAGCATTTCTGAATCAAAAGATGCAGAGAGTGTCTATATGTTTTTGGTATCGCTCTTAATGACAGATTCCTAAAGCAGAACAAGACAGTTTGGCCTTCTAACATCATCTAGAAGGTCTGTAATCCATGTAAAAGTCCACAGCAACAAGTCCATAAAAGTAATTCTAGTGATACTAGAAAAACATGAACAAAAAAAAAGACCAGTGTTAGGTTATGCGATAAAAGCTCATCTGTACACCCACAAAGGAGCACAAGAAGGACAATCATGGGGGAGCAGGGGCAGCCCGAATAATACCCTGCCCTAGCAACTCCTGTTTATATAAGTATATGTGGTGTAAATGTGTGCTCTGTGTGCATATGCCTACTGGGAATACATCTTCCACCTCGCTACTGGTCGGACCTGGTGACATGGAGCTGCAGCAACTTGCCCATCTCAGGCTGCCTGATCCAGCATAATATGTTTTTCTCTAGCAACCAGCACCTTTTCTAACATGGTCCCACAAAACACAATGAAGTAGCTTTTTAAGCAAAAACTAATCTTCAAATACTCTTGTCAAGAAAAACTTGTACTAACACATTTTTTTTCACCAGACTACAAGTAATAAGCTGATTGGTTTCAGTAGACCTAGGTGTGCATTTAAAGATCATGGCTAAAGAACCAGGCAAACTGGTTCTTCCCTTATTTACACTGGCAGAAATCAGTTTCAAAACCACTCTTATGAACGTTTGTGAATACATCCTTTACCAGCTGTCTTCCCACCTTTCACTGAGAGTTTCCCAGATCCATTTAGGATTTTAAACAAAGGATCCATTTCATATTTGGCAGAAACTGAAAATGTCAATGTGGCTCTCTCTCGGCTCAGTTCTCTTATTTCAGAGTATATCAAAGACAAAATTATATTTACCGCTGGTCCTGGTGGGCCTCTGGGACCTGTGGGACCATCTTTTCCTGTGAAACCCTATTCAAAAACAAAAGCATGATTAGAGATCAACTTAAGCCTGTAGCCTGATTAAAATGGCCTTTAAGATTATGTAATTGCAATACTCCTGATTACTACTAACATGTATTTTAAAACCTATCCACAATGTAGGTTATAAAAATAGCTATCACAACAAATGGTGGAGAAGGCTATGGAACAATGAGCTTCAGCCAATTGAGATGTTCAGATGCTGTTGATTAACTGAAGATGGAATGAGTCTCTCTCAACATTTTTAAGAAAAGGAATTGTTGTTCTATCCCAGAGGAGCAAGATCTCCCTTTTTGCTGTTCTCTCACTCACAGATTAGGTGGAAAATCTGAGGTTTCTATTTAACTGAAGAACAACCTCCCTTTCCGATACTTCCCCTGCAAAAAGAGATGCTGAGAAATCCCATTTCAGTAATCTAGCGCAGCATTCACATATGAACATTGATGGTCCATGGCCCACTAATGACCCACCAATCCAATGGTATGTTCTTTGGCAACTGGCTATCACATGGTAGTCTGTTTTCATTTCCTGCTATCAACTCCCACTAAAGGATAACTATAAATGCATATATCAGCTACTGATTTTGACTGTAAAGGTAAGTCATTGCTTCAGCCATCTCAAAAGTGATATGCCACTGTGAAGACAAAAGAGATTTGCTTAGTTGACCCCAAATTAGAAGAAAGGGGTTGCAACAACACCACAATGAAATACCCGTGTGCATGCCCTTCATGATGAAGACATTTCAGAATCCCCCATCCAAAGAAAAGTTCTTAGCTCCAGACAGTCAAAGGTTAAGGAGCAAACTTGACCTTCACGGTAAGAATGGCACAGACAGATTCTTGAGGGGTATGACATCTCCCAGACATGGAGACAAGCAGAGTTTCAAAGGGATCCCCTGCAGCAGCAACAGTGGAAGACAGCAGGGCCGAGCACCTCAGCAGAGCCCTGCTCAGTGGACGTACTGCTCTGTGGCTGCAGGCATCTGAGAACCTAGTCAGGAGAGAGAGCAGTGCAATTTTTACAGAACCTATCTGGCTACCCTATGGCTATGTGGGGAGGTTTTCACGCCTAGGTTTTTCCAGTCCTTCGACTTTTACATCTCTAGGCTGGATACTGACAAAAGGACTCCTTTTGAGAAAGCATTTGAAAATAGAAAGATATGATAAAGAATGGGAAAAAAGAAACCAAACCACAGTACTTGTTCTTTTCTGATGATAAACTGAGGAAACCTTACCCTTTCTCCTGGAGGTCCCATTGGGCCAGGTGGACCAGGTAAACCTGGGGTTCCCTAGAGTGAAAAGGGATGTTAAACTATATCCATAACAGAACAAACATGACTGCTATGCTAATCAACCCAGTATATATGCACACATTTAAATATTTAAGTGTCTTCAATGTTGCTTTTTGGCATTTACAAAAATAAAATGAACCTTTAGAAAAAAACATTTATTTCATATACATGATACAAGAGTCTTCACCCTCCTGCTACTTTTTACTTCCATTTCCCCACTAGCCTATAATTCAACTTCAAAAATCATTTTCAGTACTGTTCCCATGGAACAGATATATCTGATTTACTGCCTTTACAACCATGACTTACAGATATCAGCTAATCCTTTAACACCTGGTGCTAAAGCCTAGCTGCAGTCATCAGAGTGTATCTAAAGAAACAAAAATTAGACTCTTCCTTTACTATTCTTTTCCCCCTATTGTCCTATTCTCTAACATTCTGCTTCTTTATTGTGCACATTCTAAATTCTCTGTTTCTGTTCCTTCTGTAGCTTCTGGGTAGAGAATAAACCATAAAATTAAACATGTCCTACATTAGACGAGAGTCAGGAATTTCATTCAACTCTCTGTAACTGTTGTAGGTACTGGGTATTGAACAGCCTTGTATCATGTTGTCATGTTCTTCCCCCCTTTTTGTCTAATCTCACTGTACACTAAAATGGAGGATTACTTTCTACAGGATATTACTACTCCCTAAATGTATATTACTCAGGGTAATAAGGACTAATAAAACAGGTAACGAACACAAGGTCCTTGGTCCATGACTGACCTTATCTGTTATATGAAATTAAATCCACAACACTATTTAAGCATCTCCCATATAGTCTTTACATCCCCAGTAAAATCAAGGACAATATAGTAACCAAGGAATATTAGTTATGTCACCACATGTACAGATCAATGATCTTGGATTATCCAAATCTGGCTGATTATCAAAAAAAACCCTTATTTTTTCTTCTCAAAACCTAATCCTAGTTTACAATATAGAAACCTGCAAGTAAGTGAAATTTAATATTGCTTTCTTATTTCAGAAAGCATACAATTAATGTCCCAAGACCATTTAACTTCCAAAAGTAGAAAGCAATTAGACAACATTGCTGAAGCGGGGTTCAGCAAATGTTCTGCAGCCTTTATTTTAGGAAGATCATAGAATCATAGAATCATAGAACCATTCAGGTTGGAAAAGACCTTCAAGATCATCGAGTCCAACCATCATCTGTGCCC
>JANXJC010000013.1:6525422-6540615 GCA_027564655.1 Leptodon cayanensis
TAGAATCATAGAATCATAGAACCATTCAGGTTGGAAAAGACCTTCAAGATCATCGAGTCCAACCATCATCTGTGCCCACTAGACAAGTTATCAGTGTACTTTTCCTAATCCAAGGGTCTGTCCCTGTGCATTCACAACTGTCCAGATGGACATTTGGCTTGACTCAGTACAGCTGTTCTTTCACTCTTGCTGTTTTGAATGGTTTATCATTTCTTACATTTCAAATTCCTAAGTGTAAGATAATTATGTTTCCAAAACTATTGCTTAGGAAGGTATAAGAAGAGCCCATGGCTCCTAGTGATGTCAGAGACAGGTGTCCAGCAGCCAACCTGCATCAGCAATAGTGTAAAATTACATTATCTTGTCTAAGCATCAACTTACTGATCGCCCTGGTAGTCCAGGCTGGCCAGCATCACCTTTCATTCCTTGACGGCCCTATAGTTTTCATAAATGATTGTTAGAGATTCTGAATTACAAAACAGATCAGAAGAATAATTAATTTATGTAAAAGGACACAAAATATTTCCTGCAAGAGACCTAAATTAAGGAATCCATAAGCCAACTACATATTATGGAATAAATCAAGATACATATGCCTCTTAACTGAAGCAATACTGATCATCTCACAAACATTTGCAAATGCAGTATGACTGGTTGACATTAGATTAAAAACATAGGCAAGCAGACATTTGAAGGGGGCACATATTTTGATAAGGAAGTGACATGGACTTTTGAGTAAGAGAGACTGATACCAATGCCTTCACAAGCAGGAAAGCAGAGAAGGTAACATGTTTTTTTCCAGCCTCCCTTATCTTTCTCAGCTGGTGAATGGAACTGTTTACACTCACGAAAGGTAAAAGCTTGGCCTTTTTAAAGTTTCACTATTTTTCTCTAACCCATGGTCTAAAAGGCATTACACACTTCCAGGACACAAGGTATAGGAGCATATAAAGAAGCAACGTATTGCCTTTCACAACTAGCTTGCATTCCACGTACACTACAGCACTGTAGTATAAATGCACAGTCTAAACCCACGTGAGCTAAATTTGACAATATAATGTTTATTTTTCACAGTGGCTTGCGTGATAATCCAGCATTAATAACTGTTGATGACACACAAATAATCAAACAATTTGTAAACATAGCCTGCCAATGTGAATTGCAATTGAGATGAAAAATGAAATTACACGACTCAAAAGTGGTGCTCTAGCTTATTATTAACTAATGAGAAGTTCCACCAATGTTGGTGTTTTCACTCTTCAGAGGTTTTCAAACTGAATGTGACAAATAAATGTATTAATTGTATTTCACAAGTAAAAGGAATGTGTTTGGCCTTTCTTGCTGTTTGGCACCTCTAGGTCATCTTCATGAAGTTTTTCCTCCTGGTATATAACAAAAAACTGAAAAACATCTATAGTGGTTAACAAAATCTTTCTACTTTGTCCTTAAAAAAACAGAAGGTGTACCTACAACAGAAGGTGTACCTAATGTCTATCTTAAAGCACATTTTTTTTCCATTTCCCAAATTACATTACAGACTGAGAAGTATGCAAATGCAAAATGAGACAATGTGCAATCAGACACCAATTCTACTTTTTCTCCATAAACTTTATTTTTAATGGAAGACTTCATACAAAAAGCTCCTGATTATTTTAAAATTCAAGCTGATCCTAAACAGGAAGCGTCAAAATTATATTCCTGCTTTTCAGGTGATTACTTATTAAAATATGGCAAAAGCAGTCTTAATGCATTCAGAATGTAGGCAAAGGGTTACCTATGCTATCTGCTGTAAAAACAGAATCTGGTGGAACTTCATCAGTGTTAACAGAGTTACTCTGGCTTTGAAGGCATGTACATGAAATCAGACATAGCCTCTCTCTAAAATATATGTGCTGTTGCCAAGAAAGACCCCTAGGAAGGAAGAACTGTTTTATATGCCTAGATCTAGGCACCCATTGCCTCTCTGAACTTTCAGCTACTGATTTAAGCTCAGAAAATAGAAGTTGTACATGTAAATCTGTGAGAAAGATCCCTGCCTTCAGAGTAATATTGCATGCTTAATTCTCCTGCACCACAATTTGACAGTTTTGAGTCCTAGAACTTGAAGGCCTAGCAACTCTACAGAAGAGCTGTAACACTAAAAACGTAGTAGCACAAGTTACAAGGCTTAGAGTCTGTCCCTTCATAGGCATCCCATAAGCACATGCGACATTCAGGATAGAAAATGCTATTGTATTGAAAGAGACTTGTTTCAGAAAGAGACTTGTTTCATAACACTACTGCATTGCAGGGAAAAATTATCGTCAGGGCAAAGCTGCCACCCTCTTCCCAAGACCACCATCCCCATGGAGAGCTCTGACTCCGCACACATTGCCACTCGCACTCAGAACGGCCACTCACCGGTTCACCTGGGATTGACAGCCCGTTGGGGCCCTGCGGACCCGGGGGACCTTGAGGGCCAGGAGGACCTGTCTCGCCACGAGGACCAGGTGGCCCCTTAAAGCAGAAAATTAAAACAAGATTGAAAACGCCAACCCCTTCTTAGATCTGTAACTGCAAAATCCTTTGTGTTAGACACTTAAGGCAAGTCAGAAGCCTGGAGACATATTTAATACTTCAGAACAACTGTGGAAACAGTTATCCAAGTGGTATATCCTCTCATAAGCTATTCTCTGATTCATGTTGGAGGTCTCAGGCCAATACACGCCTCTGGCAGTGTTAATTAGAAATATAGCTGCCTCCTCTGTACAGAAGAAAGGACAACAATGCTGCAGACTGTGTGTTAAAACCCCGATACATGTACTCTAGTTTCCTGATGTGCAGTCAATGCCTTTGAGGCTACATATATACACAGGCTGTGTATATATAGTCTCAAATAGGTAGGCTGCATGTAAATAACATATAGGCAAGTTTCCGAGTAAATTTTTAATCTCTATTCTTAGCTCAGCATAGAACTAAGCATACAAACTTTCATACAGGTAAGCATGTAGCAACATTTTAGATGCATTCCAGAAAGATACTTACAGATGATCCAGTCAAACCCCTTTCACCTCTGGGACCTTTAGCGCCTGGGCCACCCTAAATTGAATATTTGGAAAGAAAATGTATTTCATACAGGGAAAGCAAGGGTACATCATTCTGTGTGTGCATTATGAATCCTGTTTATCACACTCTTACATGAAAGCCCTAAGCTTTGAAGTATATAGATCACACTGTTAAAAAGAGTACCTGAATAAAAGATGCATCAGAAACTCAGGTAAACCACATCAGCTTCAGCCTTGCCAATTCAGCCCATGAAAAATTATTGTCATTTTTGTCTCTGCAGATATAAACTTCTTCAATTTATATTAATCAAAATCTCTGGATACCTCTCTAGTAGACTGCCAGACAACTTAACTGGGCTTCAGATTCCTCATGCAGCATTTTTGATAGCTTCAAAGTAGAAGGACTACTGGGCTGAGTATAACTCCCATATATTCAAAACAATTGGTAGGAGCATATCCATTCCATAGATTACTATCCCTCCATGTGAAAAAAGACAGTAGCTAATTTATTTCCCTGACAGAGTAAAGAATCTTTCCTTGGAGTGAAATCCTGACTCTGTATTTAGGAAAAATATTTGCACAGTCCATTAAAAATATCTTGTTCATGAAGTGCAAGACAGCTGAGAATGGGCCAGATTCTTTCAACCTATCAAACAATGAGGAGGTATTCATCATCACACTGGAAATACGGGAAAAGCATTATTATATAAACAAGTAGATGTGGTAAGGAGCTGCCCAACTATGTTTTAAACTAAGATGAAAGGGCAACAGATTACCATGGATGTGTTGATAGAAACTATCTCTCTGACTGACCTTTGTTTCACAAAACCACAGGTCAACACAAAACTTCCATAAACTTAAAAATCAGAAAATCTGTCTATTGCAAATAGTTCCTTACAGCTGGTCCAGGGGGTCCTGGAGGTCCCACGCTGTCTTGAGTACAGGTGCAAGCATTTGGAAGAGCTGGGCATTTTGCTTCATCTCTCTGAAAATTTAATCACAACTATTACTGTCCTTTTAAAGAAAAGTACTTGGTGGCAGCATATTTTTCTAAAACAGTAACAGGAAGATTCTCTATTTTGCTGTTTTAAAGTACAAGTAAAACTCACAGCTAAACAGCAGTTTCCAAATGTTTCTAGAGGTCTTTTCATATTTTTAGCAAATTTTCTCTGCGAGCTATACAAGACACTAACAACAGAGGCACAGGCAAAATCATATTCATATGCAATTTCTGTTTTGATATATATATCCATTAGACAATCAGCTTGCACTGACAAAGAATAAACTAGGTACTTTTGGAATGCTAATCTAAGAACAGATTAAATAAAAAAAAATATATAGCTATTCCATTCATAATACTTATGATCTTAAATATCACTGAAATACAAAATATAACTGACATTTTTTACACCATTCCTAAGGGACTGGGTTCTAGCACGTTACAATCTTTCTCCCTCAGACACAAAACTTGGAAATGCAGTGTTGTTCACTGGCTATTCTGACAACTGCAATTTAGATGTGTTGTCAGTATGAGGTAGAATACTAGGCTAATACTGATATTATTAAATTTGCTATTAATAATGAATTTCTGAATAGCTTCTGGTTCATTTATACTTACCATAGAAGGAAGATCACAGCATCTGTCTCTGCTAGTCCAAACTGGACTGCATACGATGTCAAAATTCTGGATTTCTAACTGTAAAAGAAAGGAGGACTCTTGAAAGAGTCTAGTGGCATTATCATTAAAAATGACTCCTCAAACAATTTACTTCCAATGTAGTTAACATCATTCAGACTTTCACTTCTTTGACACTGACAGAAAAATGATTTAAAAATAATAAAAAATTTAAAACCAAACCTACATAAGGCTACAAGAACTTCAAGCACTGATGCTTGCTCTTGTTCCGGGGCAAAAGGTAACCAAATAAAGTGACTCGAGAAATATTTTGCAACACTTAATGAACAATACCAATAAACTTCTACATCAGCTGAGTGCCTGTGCACTTCAATGTGAAATCTGGCTGAAAAGCTTTTGGACCAGCTCTAAGGACTGAAGTCCTTGGGTCATATATTAATTCAGATTTATGTATGGAACTTTCAGCGACATTAGTGGGGAAAAGTTCTGCAGAAAGGCTGAAGTGGGGACCTTAGGTAGACTGTACAGTAAAAGCAATTTCCTCTCTTATTTTCACCCCAAGAGCTATGCTCCTGTAGTTTGATACATACAACCAAACATTTGGTGGTGAGCACCAAGCATCTTCTTCAAGTGTTAGGGTTTGCACACACGGGTCGGATTGCAGACTTAAATCTTCTAGTATGAAGCTCAAGTAATAGCACTGATTACATAATAAGTATAGTTAATCCATCAAGATAATTGATATGCCCTTCATAGCAGCAGCCACTTTTTCATTAAAGATTTATAGATCATAAGGCCGGTGGGGATTACTCTGATCACCCAGCACAAGACGGACCATAGGACTTGCCAGAATTAAAACCTGTTCATTAGAGAATGTCTTTCAGGAAAACAAAACAATCTTCAGTTACAGATTTCCAGTGATAGAGAATCCTCAGTAATGGTTCCAATGACTAACTGCTCTCCCTATTAAAAGAAAAAGATTTCCACTCTCGTTTGAATTCACCTGACTGCAACTTTCAGTTAATAGATTTTTGTGCTTGCAGTTCTGCTAGAATGAGAAGCTATCAAGACCAAACTTCTCAGTTAAGTATACTGGGTCTTGCAGTATAGACACTTGAAAGCTTTGGGTGCACTACTGATTTCTTAGCAATCCTTGATCTCTAATCTCTTTCCTCAGAAAATTTCAAGGGGTTGCGTTAATGAATGGATTAATGCTTATTGCTTACTGTTGCTGATCTCCGGTCGCCTTTCAGAAGTTTTCCAAGTATTTCGTAGCCATCGGTTGTGATGTTCCCAGCCTCCTTAATTGGTTTTTCCAGTATCTCACTGCAGTCAATGTAAATCTTAACATTTGATGAAGTTACAACAATATGGACCTGAAAAAAAGTTGAATGTAATATTTAGAAAAGGCACATAGGCATATTTACTTTAATACTTTAACAGTATTTCACTGTTTAGGTAATACTGTTTTAAATTTTCTTCCTAGTAATCCTGCTTTACTTTCAACTGGTGGAAAAATTCAAACTCAAGGAAAGTCTATGACATTAGTAACCTCTTTAAAATGTGTTGAAAGTCAGTAAGATGAATACACAAGCACAGCTAAGAAGTACTATTCACTGTTAACAGTTGAACTACAATGATCTATTTAAAAAAGCTTGCCTGAAAATTACTTTAAGATGGCATAAAAGTGAAAAATAAAAAGAATTTTTCAGAGGAAGTGAATATAAGCTCTTCTTGTCCTTTTCTAATGGCTGGGACCACACAAGAGGTTTATGAGTCTGTGACTGCCCACTGGCTAATAGACAGTCTGTAGTTCAGAGAGTAGATTGTTTCAGATCCAAAAGATCCAGGGTTCAGTTTCCACAGATGACTCAACCAGAGGCATTAGTTGCATTGAGATACAGGAAGTGAGCAGAGAAGCCTGCCCAGAAAAAGACAAACTAATGGAAGATATAAGAGAGAAATTACCATGAGAGAAATTTGGCTACAAAAATATATGCCAAAGTATGGGGAAACAGGGAAGAAGAGGAAGAGATTAATTATTGGAAATAGGGGAAACTTTGGAGGGAGAAAAGAATGTCTGTAACAAAGGGAAAGTATGTTTACCAGGAGAAGAGAATGAAGCGTTTGGGGAAAATACAGTAAATCTTAAATGGAAGAACAAACAAAATTGAAGCAAAGGTTACCATTCCAAAAATTTATAGTACGTATGGAGAATGTTATGCAAGTGAATTTCCTACATTTCTATGAAAACAGAAGATATTCAGGAGTCTCCAAGAAAGAAACAAGGGTCTGGCATTTTAGTAAAACTAATATGCAGTTGATGGAAGAACATCTTTAGGCAACAGAAAGGTTTCAGCAGCTTTATACACCTTACATATAGCATATCTTTTATATACAACATTATAATATCTATGTAGTTGTTAAAATATTGACACAGTAAGATCAGCAGTAAGGAATCCTTGAAGTATGTATTTGTATTTTAAAGTTTCTGTTATCACAGTACATAATGCTTCAGAAACATATCGCTATTTGATGACTGCTTAAAAAAATGGCATAAAGTTGAAACTGAGAGTCCCTTAAATGTCCTGAGTCAACGAGTGCCTGAACAATCTCCTGAGAATTTGTTCTTTTTTTCCATATTAAATATTTTCCCGTGTGGAGTTGTCTCCAAGGCATCAGCATAGCTTATCTAAAACTCTTTAAACATTATGTGCTTATGCTTTATATAATTGGAATTAAGACTTTTGAAACTGCCCTCATTTTTTGTCATCTGAAATTCAGTTGGCATCACAGTTTAATTCTCAGTGCTGTGTATACAAGTGTTTTTTTAATTAACATTCTGAGGATTTTTGATTGACCAAATAAAAAAATAATGGAAAGATAACTGAGTGTATCCAAAGTATAGTTTGGTATTACATACCAAACTTTCCACAAAATAAAGTAAGCACCATGCCAAAACTTTAAATTCGTTATCATTTATACATCATATACTCAGTCATTTGCTTATGTGACTAAATTTTACAGGTTAACTAATCCATCAGACAGCTTAAACTCATCACAGATGTAATTTACTAATTCTGAAAGGTACCTAACATGCAAGTCCTTCCACTGGAATGTTAAGTAGTTGTCACTATTTAAATAAAGTAAATGACATCTGCATAGCAAACCTGTATTATGGCATTTTCATTTGCACGCAAAACTTAGGAGAGGTGAATCTACATCAGAATGCTAAGGGAGATCATCAATTTGAAAATGTTCAAACAGCAAGGACTGCTGAGCATCGCCTATACGTCCAAAGAAGAAGCAATCCCAGCAACCAAAAATAAGCAGAGCTCCCCCAAGTCATTGACTCAGTCGTCTAACTGCTGATTTAACACCAGCTCCGAATTCCAGCCTGGATCTCATGGCCCAGGCATAAATCTAACAAATGTAGGTGTCTAGTGTTTACAGTAAATAAAACATGTCTGTATTCAATCCTGCTACATTTTGTTTTCAACAAATGTTAACAATGTTAACAGAAACATTCTCTTCAAACACACCAACATAAAGCATCACTTCTGACCATTTCCAGTGCCAGAAGGCACTGAGGTTTTAAGAAAGAAAACATACTTTATTCTTTCTCTCCAGACCCCTTCTAAGATAAAGTCTGATGGTGTTCTGATCTACTGCTAAATGAACCACATCAGTAAGCTAAGCAAACTATTATCTCATATGTACATCAGCAGAAAGACATACACTCATTATCAAATTTCCTGTGGCTAACTACTGGAAAACTGCAATCTAAAAGGAAGTCTAGCATGGTAAGAATAAGAAAGTAGAAGTCGTCTCTCTCTCCAAAACATTCAGTTATAAATTTAATGACTGTCTCAGGCAGTCAGGATTTTTCCTATGGGACTTGCCAGATTCAACAGCTTTCACCGTAGCTATGCTACGCAAAGTGTTCAAGTATGCCAAAGTAAATTTCCCTGCACAGTTAGGTGTAGTTAACTGTGCTTCACCAAGTGAGCCAGTAAGTCATCGAATGAAAACCACAGAAATGTTTGATATTTTGGAAAACATCTTCTTGCATTCTAAAAATTTGTCATTTCTTTGAAACTGGATGGTAGGAGAAATTGCAAAAGTACCTTTTGAAATGTGTTAATCTTACTTTCCTTCCTTCATCCAGCTGAAACTACTGCTATCCTCTATTAGGAGCTTATCAACATGGCTCATACATAAGGCTTTCCCAGCACACAAGCTGAGGAATCCCATGATGCTATCATTAACAACCTGACTCATATAGCAATCTCAGTAATGATCCTGGAGAGAATCCAGAAGAGCCAGCTCAGTCACAATGGTAAAAAATCCCAAATACAGCTCTTTAAATCAAAGCTACTCTAGTTACTTTAAATACTATCAAAATCTGAACTTTTGATTCCTTTCAGGGAAAAAAGAAGGGGAATGACCCACTGAACTAAATAACTGATACATTTTTGCTTAAGAAATAATCTTATAAGCAAGAATTCATAGTCCCAGAGCTTTAAGATAATTTGCAAATGTCTGTTACTCCTGTACATCGTTTAGCATCTTAGAATTGTTTACTGTTAATATGTATAAGTGTATTTAACTACTGAAATAATACAAAATTCTGGAATTTTATTTCCCATGTAATTGTTTTTCACAACAATTGTTATACATAACTGCTAGTATTGCTGGGATTGCAGGTTGTTCCCCATTTGCTCTGATAAATGAGCAGAGCTTCACTGTAAGTGCTGTCAGATAATTCTGCTCCGCTCTATCGCATTTAGAGGAACTACAAGGAAAAACATGACTCTGAACGTCAATGAAATTAGCAGCAGATGCTTAAAACAGACTGCTGGCAGTACAGCATGTAGAGAGCTTCACACCACCGACCTGAAGAAGGGAACTCTCAGCTCTCACACTGATATCTAAAATGAGGCATGCTACATGCTGTTCTGTGTTTTAACAGTACTTCTTGGTGATGACTCAACTTTTACACCAAAACAATATCTATCCTCACATTAACTGACAGTTTTTCTCACTCCAGTAGATTAATACATTTCCTTAAGATTCAGTTGTCCTACTAAGTTATCAAAAAAAAAAAAAAGGCAAAAAGCCAAATGCCAAGGATAAAATAGAGGTTGCCTACTACAGGCATGATCGAAGCCTATTCATAAGTTATCAGTTACAAAGTCAATGACATAAACTTTTCTTCATATGTGCAAAAATAATTAGCCATTAAATAAATTATAAAACAAAAATAATTGGATATAACATGGAAGCAGTTTGGGAAATTATCATGTGCCAAATTCTGAGGAAACCAATAGCTTTTATAGTGCTGTGTGATTTTTGTAGTCCTCTGAGTTTTAACCAGATGAAGTCACAAAACATTATATTGCTGGCACCAGCTATCTTTCCCTGCTTTCATCCTAGCAGAGCTAGGTTGACCATGTAGCCTCCAGTATCAGCAAGTTGACAGAGGCAACCTCTTATCAGTATCCTCAAAGGAATGCTGGTAGTGACTAGTCATGCAGGAGAGGGTATCATAAAGAAAACAAATGTTATACTCCAGTCATATTTAGTCATCAGAAGAAAACTAAACTAAACAGAAGGGAGAGAAATGAAAACATGAGAATATGCATTTCAGCTCACAAAAATGTTGCAATTGCAACTCACTTTCTTGCCCTAAACGTATATACTTAACACAGCAAGGAAATATTTTTTAAATTGTGTTTTAGGTGTATATGTAGCCTGAGTCAAACACTTCCTGATGACTAGAGGTAAGGAAACGTGGCAGGATCACGTTGTCATAATTCAGTGCACGAAATTAGAAAAGCAAGCATGAAACTATCACAATTGTAGGCAGATGCAGTAACATGTAAGGATTTCACTAACCATTTTGACAGTTCAAAAAACATTGAGTTTCATTCTAAATCGCAAATAGATTATACAGTCTTTTATGGGCTCTCTATTATTATTTTTGCTTCCTCAGTTAACGTTACTTTGGAATATTTTAGGATCAGTGAATTTAAGCCAAAAATATACCAGTACTCATTCATACATACAAAATATATACATATACATGTATTACGTTTGTTAAATATATCAATCTTATTCAATATGCTATTCACTGCCCAGAATTGGTTCCCTGCCTTTATCAATAGCTACTTGCTTTCTGTGACTATACCTTCCTCTTCTCTGAATGATTTCAAATCATTACATTCCCCCCAAATCTTTTCTCACCACAACTTCCTTTCCTTTTTTTTCCATTTATCTTTTATTCTCCTCTTTCATGTTCCATGAATCAGGCTATGATGTCTTGTTCAGATATATCCCTCCACTTACATTATCTTGACAAATTATTGACAAATCTCTTACATCGGTTCAAAGAAGAGCTATAACTTCAGAGATCTTGTTTTATATGATCTCTAAGTCTCTATGTCAATTTACAGTACCAATACAAATACTGGATATAACTGACAGTGACTTCTGCTTGCTTGTTTTTTGTTTCAAATAACAGCATTTCAGAAAGCAGCATTCATAATTTCAATCCTTTACCTTATGGAAGCTTCCATAAAAGATTTTCTTTACTTCATCATTATCAAAAGTTATAGTCTGAACCTCTCCCCTTGTATCCTTGTTAAAGAATGACAGTACTTTGCTGGCAGCTGCAATAAACGAAAATAATACATTTCATTTCGTATGTACTACTGAAACCACCATCCTAAGATACACTTATAGATAAAATGTAGTATACCACTCAATTGGGTAAACACAGGTTATAGATGGTCTTACTGACCCATAACTACATAGATGTATTCTCCTTTGGGTTTAGAGGTCATACCAAAGTTGAAACGTAGCTTAGATGAATTATTCTTAGTTGAAAAAAATAATGAATGTACAAAGTAAAAAAAAAAAAAAAAAAAACCTCTTAAAACTAAAAATATATAATCATTTACCATGTAGGAATGTTTTGGGTTTGGAAATATTTGGGAAAAATGCATGCAAAGTAATGTAACATATAAACTCTTTATGCAATAAGCATAATCATCCTTACGATCAAGCACAACTCCAACTTGTGGTTTGTAATCTCTGTCTGTAATCTGCCAAATTGCAAAAGGCTCATTGGGGGATTCAGGCAGAAGACGGAATAACAGAATGATAGTGTACGCCTGTGGCAATCCCTCTGGGTGAATCTCCCTGTTAAGACAATATGAAGACATTTTTTCACATGGAAACACATGAGGAAAATAGGATCTTCATCATTTGCTCTTTTTCAAAGAAAAGACTTGAGAGTAACAGGGAAACCACAGTGTTTAATGGACTGAGCATTTTAACTACTCTCTCAAATAGAAAAGAACTTTGTGATAAAAAACACTATGTGAGTTGTTGAGATGAACTCACAGCCTGTCTTCAGCTGGTCCAGGCACCACAGTTATGGAGGAAGTCAGAATATGACCAAGAACTCTTGGAGATGTATTCTTGTGGCAAGATTCTGTATAAACTACACATATTTAAAATTCTTTGATGATAAGTACAGAAAAAAGGACCGCAGCTTCATTCTTTTTTCATCTGGCCTGTTTTAGACAGGCAGCAGAAAACAGCACTTAACTATTGCTGCCCTTCAGGCACAGATACAGTGAAGGAGATCTCTAATGTATTCTCTGGATTTGGTAATGTATTTGGGCTCCACCTCATTCATCGGTGGCTGAGGTTTAGATTTGTGATGTTCAGACTGTTAGACATTAAAAAAGCAGAAAGCCAAACGTAAACAAAAACATTCATTAAATGGCCTCCAGTATTTTCTGAAGGGGAAGGGAGGGAATGCAGGAAGCAAACTGTAAGAAAGGAGGTAGCTTCTGCTTCTCCTTAATCATTATAATGGAACTGAGAAGGGGCTTTGGCCTCATGAACATAAATATAGAAACATTAAAATGGAGAGAGGAGCTGCTCTGTGTTTTAGGTAAAGCTTATATACCCATACAATTATGGACACTGCAATAATAGCCTTATCATTAAGTCAACACCATACAGCACAGTGCAAGAATGAAAATATTAAAGTAGATATAACAACACAATTTTAACTTGGATACTAAGTTATTTCAGATATGCAAACAACTATGTCACCAGGATCAGGATGCTTTTATTGCTTTGCTCATTCAGTCTAAAGTGAGTTTTCTTTTCTGGCTTCTCATGAAAGTAAGTGCCCAGAATACTCCAGCAAGTCTACTCCACTTCTTACAGCAGACAATGGACTATGTATCACAACATTTAAAAAAAAATGAAATAAATAATAGGAAGTCTGTCTTTTCATTCTCTTTTTATCATCTTATCCTGCTAAATCCAAGGTTTATCTTAATGTAAG
Organism: Leptodon cayanensis; assembly: GCA_027564655.1. NCBI lineage: Eukaryota > Metazoa > Chordata > Aves > Accipitriformes > Accipitridae > Leptodon > Leptodon cayanensis. Next base: position 6,538,471 of record JANXJC010000013.1, read on the forward strand.
AGAGTTGCAAAACTGGGATTATCTGTGCTTCCTTAGGTCGTAAAAATCCAGGCTGTCAGAGTCCTATCCCCACCATAGCTATAACAGCACATCAATGAAGTCAAAAAGTCCTCAAGTCCTCCACTTCTAAAGTTGTGAGCTGAGAAGGCTGGCAAAAAGAAATTATTTCTTCATATACCTCAGCTCCTGTGCCTGTGATCTGATCTTTACCCAATCCAGCAGGATTGCAGAAGATTTCAAAGGCTTGTATGAAAAGAAGATTAAATTTCCTTAAATTTAATAGGAATAATAGGTTATCTTTAGGAATCTCCTCTGACTCAGAATGACTTGTTTTGAAACTTACTTAGATAGATGGGAGAGGAACAAATGTAAAGAGAAAGAGAGAGAGCTACTGTTTCCCTCTTAGTAAAACTAACCACTAACTAAGTCTTTTGGGGGGGTGTGAAAAACTTTTGGCAATAATGACCACATATTACCCCTCCATAATCAAGCTCTAAGACCACAGGCCCTTGAAAACTCCACTCCATTTGCCAAATATGGCAACTCAAGCAGAGGAGAAACTGCCCTAAGTCAATGGCATCAATGTGCTGCCTACTGCAGTTTGAATGATGCCTCTGCAAAAAGTGGTACTTATCCCTCCATATTGAAACCATTTCCCTCCAGCAACATGGAGCTCATTGTACTAAGGAGGCTGCTGTTCAACTGCCTAAGGACAAACTGTGGATTATATGCAACTCAAACGGTTAAGAAGCATAATCTCAAAAAAGAACAACAAGCAACTGGATTAATAGTGAACAGATTGCAACAGAAGAAATAGATTAGCATTTAATGAGAGCAATGATAGATGTTCTCTGGAGTATATTTCTTGGAGTTTAGTAAAAAGAAGATCAAATAAATGCATCTTCCACAAGATACTAATGCTATCATCTATAAACTCTATTAATCCTTCCTCACCTACTTGCCATAAATTGGAGTCTTTCAGGTTTACTTACCGTATTGGCTGGCTGACAAAGGCATTTTTGTGGAGTCTATATGCTACATAGCTTGGGAAAGAGCCTGATTCCAGTGATACACCTTGTACAGAAGCAAAATGCTTCTCTGTTAGATTATATGATTCCAGCATCTTGAAACCTTTAAATCCAGAGAGAAAATAAAAAATAAAAATACTGTAGAGCTGTAAAAGACACAAATGAAGCTATGCCATAATATTAGACTGTTACTTACCAGGTGAAGTGTATCCCTCCAAGTAAATAAGAGGACAAGCTAAAAGACATGAAACAACATATAATTCAAAACTATAAAACCTAACAGTATAGGAACATATATATACTTCAGAAAGTTTTATTACCAAAACATCTGTGCTATTATTAATTGTCAGCCAACTTTTTTTACATTTGTAATAGCGTGTTCTGCGGTAGATGTACTGTTAAAATCTTTACTTGTTACTTTTAGTAGGATATTTCTACTGTGACAAATCGTATGGAATAACAAATGAACCCCCCAAATATTTTAAAGAGTCTAATTCATATTAAGAAAAGAGCACAATGACACAGTCTTTCCATGAATATTTAAGGCATGAGTCAGGCTGCCTAATAGCTGTCAGATTCACAAGGAAAAACTGCAGATTTATACGGCTCCTGAGGAGCCAGAGGATGAGGCAGTTAGGGAGTACACAGTTGCACATGACAGGCCTGAGAATTTCTCATTTTTGCCATAGAAGGATTTCATTTGAGTAAACAACTCAACTTTATTTAGATAATTTTGAAACAGCATCACACACTATAGCTGCACCCCTTTAACACCCCTAGGCCGGTAGTAAATAAGAGACCTGTTGTGTCCTCCAGTTCGCATTAGGCATCATTTTGCTTCTTAAAGAGCAGTAGTTCTCACTGACTGTTACCCTCTTTTTGTTATACCAGTACTTTTGAAATGTGAGACAAAATTACATAAAATATAATACCTACCTCAAAATTTTAAAAAAGTAACTTGCTCCCTTAGACTATGTCCAGTTATTATGAAACCTAACTTTTATACACAAACATTTCTTTTGATGTACCTTAAATGGGATGGCAACTTGTATTGGGTTTGCATGGCAAGGTTTTGGTAGCAGAGGGGCTACAGGGGTGGCTTCTGTGAGAAGCTGCT
>JANXJC010000013.1:6560918-6575303 GCA_027564655.1 Leptodon cayanensis
GCTGACCCAAACTGGCCAACGGGGTATTCCATACCATGGGACGTCACATCTAGTATAGAAATTGGGGGGAGTGGGGGTGGGAGATCCCCGCTCGGGGTCTAACTGGGTGTCGATCAGCAGGTGGTGAGCAGTTGCACTGAGCATCATTTGTACATTCCAATCCTTTTATTACTACTGTTGTCATTTTATTAGTGTTATAATTATTAGTTTCTTCTGTTCTATTAAACTGTTCTTATCTCAACCCATGAGTTTTACCTTTTTTTCAGTTCTCTCCCCCATCCCACTGGGGGGCAGGGGGGAGGAGGGGAAGTGAGTGAGCAGCTGCGTGGTGGGGTTGCTGGCTGGGGTTAAACCACGACAGAGAAAGAAAAAGGCGGGAATATATACTTATTCACTATAAATGTAAATTTTCAGCTAAAAGGTGATTAATATATACACCGTTGTGCTTTGAAAATAAATTATGCTAATGGCTTACTTTGCAGAACCATCATTTAAGGTTGAATAACTAGAGCATTTTAAAATTAGTTACCGACTGTTCAGGGCCATCCCCACTGATAGGCTGGTAAATGATCCTGTATCTCTGCACTCGGCCACTGGCAGGATCCCACTTCACAGTCAAACTGTGTGAAGTTGCATTGTACACCTGAAGGTTTCGCGGGCCACTCTTTGGGGCTGAGAAACGTAATAAAGAGAAGAATACATATGTAATTCAAGCAAAAAGTAGGGACAAACACTTCATTCATACTTTTAGGGCGGCATGAATGCCTGACCAAGAGCAGAATGTACTAAGTACAAGACAACATAAATTGTAATGTTTGTAAAATAATAAACATGTGGTAATCTAGTAATCTAGTGTTTAGGATTCTTCCAAATATACAATAATATTTATTAAATGATCTCAGCTTTTTAATGTCAACAATCCTCACAGTTTAAAAAGATAGCTCTGAGTTTTCTTTAATAATACCATACCTAGAAATTCAGATTCTTACCTTGTGTGGTGATAGGTATCAAGGGCACTAGAAAAAAGTAGAAAGAGTTTTCAGAATTCTTATATGTGTATGCTTTCTGATTTAATAACTATGAATAACAACATGCAGAAACCCTTTAATTACTTACATGTTCGTTCACTGCCAATGAGGTCATCACTTTCTGATTCATCAGGATAGATGGCAGTGACTGAGACATCATATAATGTATCTGGATTCAAATTTTCAAAGACCAAACTATTCTCATCCCCATTTAAGATAGTCTTGTGGAAAAAGTAAGAAAAAAAAAAAGTAACAAAAATAAATAAAAACAAACCAAACAAACCAAACCAGAGAGTGGGATATAAGTGAGTAACTTTTTACACAGTAACATCACTACAAGCACAACAGGAGGGCTTGCAAATTATAGGCCATTTATTAATCACATTTCTGATTTTAAAAATATACCCTCTGAGAGACTGCCCACAGAATCTTATGGCGACTATCTTTTCTTACCTCCTGTTTTTCCGATCTTCCATAGGGGCCCCAGGTTATTCTGTATAGAGAGACATCTGGAGCTCCATGATCCCAAGTTCCTCTAAAACTATTCGTGGTTACATCTGTGATTCTGAGATTGACTGGTGCTGGCACAGGCTCTATTATGAGAAAAGTAAAAATATTCCACAAAATGTAACTATAAAATAAATAGTTAAACCAAGGAATTACTTACAGAAAGAATTTAGAAGATTATGTAGAAGATTCATATCTCAGTTACCATACTTCTAATGACTCCAATAAAAAGCTGTGGTATAACCCAGCCCACCTACACTAAGCAAATTGTCCTTCATAAGGTCACATCACCAGGTCATCACCTGATAAAATAGATGTAGCTCTACTGACCTCAGCAGAGGTCACAACTCACATGTCTAGTCACAGCAACTGAAGTCCTAGCTGTTACATTTTGGAGTTAGAAGGAGTAATTATGAACTCCCACACACAGAGGTCAAGCTCCTGCACGTGTTTCTCCTGGATCTTAAAATTCTTTATATAAGCCAAATAAGACATGACTGAATTACACTACTTATTTAGAAAGAATTCACAGAGGTTAATTGTAGGTTAAGGAGGCAAAATATTATAGCCACTGGGAAGAAATGATTAAATAGGTAAAACCAGAGACTTAAACTAATTTCTTTGGCAGAGCTTTCCTCTTTTTCCTTACACACACATTCATACAAAACCACAGCTATAGAAGAAAGGCTAGCACAGAAGCAAGCAAAAATTATGTCACAAACATTTTTAAATACACCAGGTTACAAAATGAAAAATTCCAAAGAAAAAAAAAAGAGAGAGAGCCCATGCCTGGTTTTTTCTCTTTTTTTTTTCACATCAGAGTGAGGGGCAGTGACAAGATAACACTGCCTATTTCTAGTCTAGCTTTTCTGCTCAGCTTTCTTAAACCTGGGTCAGGATGAGGGCTTCCCTGATACCAGCTTTCTCCTTTCAGTCTGTCACCTCTCTTGTATGGAGGTTGGCTCTTACTGTTTGTGCAACACCATTTCCTTGTCTCTGTTTGTTGAGATTACTCAGATGCTGCCTTTATGACTCTCTAGAAGTACAGACTGGTTTAGTATTCCATGGTACAAAACTCTCTTGGATCAGAAGCAAGATCATATGTCTCTCTAATCCTCTAGCATATGCCCCAACTTCCTACTCACTTTCCTAGATTCCTGCATAGACTTGCTAAACCTTTCCTCTGCCCTCATATTTTCTTACTAATTCTACCCCTACGCTCCTCCTTCAGCCTCTAAACACAAATAATTTTGCTTCAGTTGCTGGTCTGATGCCTCTCTGCAGACTGCAGGCTCAGTGTTTACTGCAGTAAGACACTGAACTCATCTAAGATTCCCAGGTATTATTATATTGCAAATAATGCTACAAATGCAAGAAAAATATTTCTCAGATAAATTAAATTATGGTTCCACCTAAACTCAGTAATATATTGCAACACACACAAATTTAATAGAACATAAGGCAAAAATAACCACAAGAAGGGTTATTAAGAAAACTTACGAGTGACAGCTTCTGTATTTATCGGTAGGGATTCCCCTTCATCGTATACAGCAACAACTTTTATGTGATACAGTGATTGGGAGGAAAGGTCAGAGAGAGTAGTGCTGGTTTTGAGTCTGTCAATTTCCACCTAAAAACAAAAATAGTGACTTAATAATCGCAAATTGCTCTATTTCTGATTCTGCTTCTGATTAAATGGCAGAAATTCCTGTACTAAAAACCAGAAAAGTATTCTGCACTAAATTTTGCCATTTACTCCTAAATTTACACCTTAATATTGAGAGCTATCTACTAACTCCCAAAGCATATTGTCTCAGATATTAGTACTACTTGTGGATGTTTCACTGCTTCATTCTTTTGGAAACAAGGATGCAAACTGCATCTCCAGAAAATTCTCATTCCCTTACAAACACATATAATCCTCCAAGAGCAATTCATGCCTAGCAGTGCAATTATGGAAAGCTTGCACATAACTCAAAGACGTTTCTAACAATGCTCACACTTGTTCTGACGGTGGGCAAAGGGGCTAACATACCTTTATTCCACAATCCTGTCCTCCTAATTGTAGGCTATTCTTAGAGCTTGGCAAGCTAACACTTAGGCAGAGAGTAGGAGTGGCTATTTATCAAAGCACAGGAAAATTCTCCACTCAGTTTGAGGATTTTTCCTCTCTGGAGAAGGAAGAGGGGAGTACACAAAGAAATCTCTCTTATGCTTATTCAGTTTCCAAGAAATCAGTACCCTTTCCTGACTGTTATCACCATGAACTGATGTTCTTTATTCTCAACAGTGGCTTATAACACTGCTTTTACCGTTATTTTAGCAACCTAGCTCCTCAAAATAAAACTATCTTCTAGAACTTTCAAAAATGTTCCTGTCATTTACCTCCTTTACATCAGCTTCATCAGCTATTTTGTATCTTAGGATGTATTTTCGAACTTTCCCTGGAGCGGGATCCCAAAGGACATTCATGGTGCTGTGAGTAACATCCTGAATTGTTAAGCCTCTGGGTCCAGGCAAAGGTACTGTAAAAATAATGGCAGTAGTAAGTGAAAATGCTATTCGTGGCAGAGGTATAGGTCTCTCACAGAAGGAATTAAATTCTTTTCATGCATTTCATTGAAATGGAGGCAATAACTTCCTGGGAAGTTCATTGCTCTGGCCATTAGATGAGACAGCTTAAGAGCTTTTTGTCCCTGCCATGAGCAAAATAGCCACAAACTACAGTAGCTTCACCTTTGTAAATTATGAGCACAATGCTTTTAGAAGTATCAGTGCTTAAGATTATAACTTTTGGTGACAACATCACTTTTCATGTACAGTTAAGGGTTTAACATTTTTTTAAGAACATAAGAATAACCATACTGCGTGCATCTAGCCCAGAAGCATGCCTCTGCCAGTAGGAAATGTTTAAGAAAAGGTTTTTAGCAAAAGGTTTAAAAGAGAAAGCCATGTTTAGATCAATTTTTTTTCTTGGTATGGCATGTTTCCTTGGCATTTTCTATACTTAAGAGAATGTCTGAATTTGGGAACAATGTTTCTAAGTTAATGCAAGCAAAATTGAGACTTTAAAAACACTATACCCTCAAGATTGTCTAGCCAACTCCCTTCATTATTCAACGAAAAAAACTTTTTGTTCCTCTTTGAACAGCTGGTCCCTTTTCATTGAAATTCCCTTTAAGATCTTTTGGAAATGTATGACTGCTAGAAAATGCATAAAACATGGAAAAGATGGTTTTCTAAACAAAAACTGAATATAAAAAAAACTCTTGCATGAAATAAAAAAGGAAGTTAAATGTTGCTGAAGCAATAAAAACAAAGCAAAAATCAAGATGTCCATACATGTCACTTCCTGGGTGGTGAGTGGGTCGCTGGTGATATCACCAAACAATACGTAAGCTGTTAAAGTGTACTCAGTATTGGGGATGAGATCTACCAGCTGAACTTCATTCACTGATGGTCCAACACGCACCTGCACATGAAAAATAACGTGCCATGTTTAAAAACTGAAGAAAGCAATGGCAGAAAAGCAATCAACGATTTAACTTCAAGGGAATTTTGTTTGTGAGATTCACAGTGTATTTACAGCTTCCTGACTGATGTCATTGTATACAATAACCCAGTAAGTTCACTGCACTTCAAGAAGTACATGCCAGTCTCTTTTGACTATTATTATATATCAAGAAAAACTATCCGTTTTTCTTAATTTATTTTTGGTAGAGTGCAGGAAGTGAAGACAAATTCTCTTACCTCTTTCTCTGTGGTTGGGACTGTGGCATTCACAGGTTCGTATGTTAACAAATAACCAGTAGCTCCATTGAGAGGTTCCCATCTCACTCGCATGGAGGTTGATCCAATGTCATAAACATTCAGGTTTCTAACTGAAGAGATTGGCACTGCCAAATAAAAGATATATATTAATTTATTTCCTTCACTTTCTTCACCTTTCATATTGCACATCACAGGTAGTACCACTGAGAATATTGCACATGAGTATTAGGGTACATTATGGATAGCAGAAAAGCGATCTGCAAGTAGTGGTATTTTAAATGGTGCTTAGTTTAAGAATGAGGTAATGGTTGTCACATATTGAATGTGCTATAGATTTGCTACACACAGCTAAAACGATCTTACAAGTCTGCACTGGAACACTTGAATATTCTAAAAAGCAACACGAACTCACATGAATGCTCTAATATGAAACAGAACATGACTGGTTTGGGATATGTAATTATAAAAGGATTTCTTGTACTTTCTTCTTTTTTTCTATAGTTCTCAAATTATTAAACAAACATAAAAAATTACCACAGGCTTCATAAAAACTATGTACATACTTTAAGGGTTTATGACAAGCCTAATACAAAACAATCGAAGAATTGAAATGAACACCTAACATTCAATATACTTAAAGAGGCAGGAAAGTCGCCTTACGTTGCATTCAGCATAAATATACGTAAAATCAATCATGTAGACAGCTAGTAATAGAAACATAATGGCTAAGTTATGTCTCATAGAAGTGATGTAATTCTGTTGAACTGGCTTTTTGTTAATCTTATAAAATTAGAATGAATTTCTACAGTATTCTGGCTGCTAGTAGCATGAATTAATTATCTACCATAAAAATGAAGGAGTACACATTTGTATATGATCAAATTTCATGAATTTATGAACACTGTCATGTAATTCATGTCCGTTGCTCTAGTCTTGTACAGCCGTGCTTTATGAGCCTGGAAAGAAGCTGGGACAAACATTTTTTACCTCAATGCAGTTTCACATTGCTAAAGTTTTTCAGCCAAGTTCTTAACAACCAGTGTAACACAACACAATTTGGTCATTCAAATTAAAAATTTTGTTTCCTCTAAGAAGAAAGCCCATAGTGCTGAAAGTTCTACTGGACAGTTCCCCATATGCCAAACTGGCTGTTAACATCTTATTCAAGTTCCATTTCTAACTTACAAGTTGTTTCCCTGCCGATTAGAGGTTCGCTGCTTTCATCTTCTACCACAGAAAACACGTTAACAACATATTCTGTTTCAGGTTTCAGATCTTTCAGAACTGTCGTTGTTTCCATCCTACTTACATAAAACTACATAAAAGAGAAGAAATGTTAACCACTGTACAACAAATGCATTTGTAATCTTATCTCTAACAAAAAAATCATTCCTTGTGAAACTCTTCAGAAATCAATGGTATGGAACTATAAGTATGGTCTTAATCTTCTGAGTATTTTGTCTGACAGGATACCATTATTTTTGCAAAGCAAGCTGTAGGGAAACCTCAGACAGATGCTTGTTTTCAGTAGAGCTGGACATATCTAGCAGCACTCACTGTGTATCCTGCTTTCACACATGGTTTACACTTTTATATTACTCAGAAACATAAAAAAAGTGCCAGACATATATGTTACCACTTTGGAAAAAAGTTTTAAACATCCTGGATAATCTAGACGGTTACAGCACATGGTATTAGCAACATCTTGTAGAACAGAAATGCCAGCAAATAGTCAATTTGTAAAGTCAGCATGCACTGGAATGGCTGCCCCAACCCCAATCAAAGGCCAAATCCTGAGGTCGTGATCTATTAAGATTAAATTCTCCATGAGTCAAATCTGAGTTAAGATTTTAAAGCCACATTCAGAGATGGGAAGTTTGGAGTTAGGTACACAATGGTGCCTAACTTCATTGTCCTAATACTATTCTGTCTGGTTGAAGAGAGTGATGAGCAATTCAGATTGCCTAGAATCAAGGGTTGCCAGTTACTGGCTCTCTTTCTAGAGAATAACCACAAGATGAGTTTGACCCTGTGCATTAAAGAGTTTGGAGGATATGCTTCGGTGCAGATTCAAAGTACCACCACACAATGTTAATCTAAGCACTACCTCACAACCTCTATTGCCCACCGTCTTTTTTTCTATTAACAAGAAAATGTAATGAAAAGACAGTGAGCCTACCCATGAGTATGCTCAGAAAATTTCTACTACAGACTTATTTAAACCAATATATGACAACAGAATATGAACAGAAAGGAATTACTAGAAATACCAGTCACCTGTTTTTAAGAAATACATTTTACTCCTTGATTCATGATTTTAAAACAACCAAAGTCATCTTTATGCTCCTACTTTTTTGTAATTTTGTGTATCATTTACTGAGGCATGATATTCTTGACCTTGGAAGCCTTTTTTCATTTACTGTTATACCATACACAGCACAAACTTCAGAATGACATTACTGGGATGTAAAAGTCCAAGGTTATTATGAACAATGTCAGAGATGAACATACAGTACTAACCTGTTGAGGGCTACCTCCAGAGGTAGGGTAATATTCAACTCTGTATCTATCAACACTCTCAGGAGGTGGACTCCATCTCAGTCTGAAAGAACGAGGTGTCACTTCCGAAATAACTAGGTTAGAGGGAGGTGGTAAATCACCTACAAGTGGAAGCAAATTAAAAAATTATTAATTTATCTTATATCATCAAGAATAAAAACATGAGACAAATAAAATTGCTTAGAAAAAAAAAAAACACCCCAAAAAACAAATAAAACGAAACAAACACTTCAGGTACTTGCTTATTTTTCTGTTTCCTCAGGAACTCTTAAAACAACTGTGTGAAGAGATAGCTCTCCATCACACCCCCAAGACCAAACAAGCTCCCCATCATTCCTACTCCACCTTCAACACCAGTATTTCACTGGACAATCATCAGCTAACACTACTGTATTTCCATGCGTGGCTTTGCTTTTGGGCTGTCAGACATTAATACTTGAAAAGAGCAGGGCTGCTGAAATTTTCCTTATTGGATGAGTAGCATCAAAGAACCTGCCACAAAGAGCAAAAAGGTGACACACTGAGCAACATACTTCCTGACTCAGTTTGAAAAGAAGGCACGTCCAGCCATGTCATGCTGTGTTAGGTATAACACAGTCATTGTTGAAAGGAAAGGAAGAACCCCTGCAGGGTAGTCCAGGTGGTCTGCACAACTTCCTCACACCAGCAGCTGAAAAAACAGCCCAGGGCTACACAGTGTTCCCAATAAGTAATAAAAAGGAATTAGCAGTGCAAGCACATAAATGGAAAAAGGATGAATTAGACTGAAAATGTGATATACCTGGACCTTTCACACTGTTACACAGATTCGTGGTTACATCATCAACAATGTTAGCCAGGAAGGAGAAATCTGCAACATTGTAAGCATGGATGTCATCTGGATCCGTTGCAATCTGCTTCAATTCATTTTCATCTGCATTTTTAATACCTTACAGAGAAGACATGAAAACAAAACTCGTTGGAAATGATGGCCATGAAACATAATGCCATGAACTTAAGTCCATAAACACATTCTTTGAATAGCATTTTAGGTACTTATGTATGTGGCCACTTCTCTGTTCATTTAGCAGATGGGCAGGAGGGGATTGCTGCATGCCACCTCTTCATATAATACTTACCAATTGCATAAAGTTCCACTCCCTCATCTCTGAGTCTTCTTGAAGGGGTGACTACATCATCTTGTGATTTGCCATCAGTGATGAGAACACCAATTTTGCGAGCTCTGGGCCTTAAGCCTGCATCTTGTTTGAAGTTGTTTTTTAAGATGAAATCCAAGGCCATTCCTAGCATGATACAAAGAAGGTAACCATCACTATAAACTATTTCCATATAGTAGTCATGGTAAAGGAGAGTATTTCATCTTAGTGATTTCACTCTGACAACATCATTCCGGAATTCACGTCCTTCTAGAAGCACTCGGAATCTAGTTGCAGCCCATCATCTAGACTTATCAGCAATGGATACTATTTCAGCCCTCTCAAAGTCTCTAATTGCTTACCTTTTATGCATCACCTTCCTATTTGACCTCCCCTCGCCTCCCTTCTGGGTCCTCACCTTGTCTTCATCCCAACCCTGACATGGAACTGCCCTTCCTTCTTCTCAACAGAACCCAAGCTCTTCATCACTCAAGCTCTCCTCCCTCACATTTCTCCAGACTTCCACTAAGGTTATATGTCTATGCTATGCCTGTTCTCTACCAAACATACTGAATTGAACTGTAAGGCCCTTCTGTCATGGACAAATTTGAGCTCACTGAACAATACTGGGGCCAGCTACTAGAATCATTTTTACTGAGGCTTAAGGAAAATCCTGTCAATGTGACATACCTGTCAGAGTATTGCCTCCTTTGTATGGTAAGTTGGCTACAGCCTCTAACAAAGCCTGTTTGGTTCGGTAAGCATTGAGATTCCATTCTGTCCTGGGATCTCCACTATACTGTGCAAGACCTGGAAAAAAAGCCATCATTGCTCAGTTATTATGTGGCTGTGTAGCAGTTACGCCTCATTTTCCCTCATATAAGCATATAAGGACTTACCAATCTGTACTTTGTCAGGACCAATATCAAAAACTTCAACAATACGAGCAATGAAGTTCCTGATAGTTTTAAAATTTGGCCGCCCGATACTCCATGAGCCATCCACCAGCAGCACGATATCAGCTTCTGCTCTGGTTCTACATTCTAAACCTGCCGTGTCAACCAGAAAAATATAACCTTAGCATGATAGCTTTCAACCAGAAAAATACAGCCTTAACATGATAGCTTGCTTTCCCCATCCTTTTATATGACATATGTCATGAGTTAGCTTCCAAAATAGCTCTAGTTTTATTCACTGGCACTTTGTCAAGTATGACCTATTTGTGAACATTATTCACACTAGTCACTGGTTCCACGGCAAAAGCTGCATAAATTTCTTCATGTATGTTTCCTTTTATAAATAAGCCTTCACAAATGTCAAGGCCAGTGGTCTTCTCTATTGCCATGTCAATATCTGTTTTCATCTTTAAATGTGGTTGATTGATAACTTGATTTCAGAAGTTTTGTAAGACTACTAAACTAACTGCTGACGTGGCAGTGAGCATTATCAGACTATCCAAATTTACAGTATTTTAGTCCGTCATGGATAGCTAAACTACTGGTTTGCTTTCAATAATATAATAGTGGAAATAATAACATAAATTACAACCACTTTCAAATAAATAGCATTTCTGAAATTTCAGGGGGAAAAGACATAGTAACACAGGTGGTAGAGAAGTTTGCACATACAGGAAAGAAAGAACACAATTTAGAGAAGATACACAAACATAAACACAGATCAAGAGATAGAGAGGGGACAAGAACAAACAGTTATATAAAGCTGCAATGATCTGAAAAGGTAGGAAGTTATTTCAGATATCTTCAATTTACAAATTACAGAATAAAACACACATCATATTGTTTTCATCACAAGGAAAATCACAAAATATTTATACAAACAGAAAGACACAATGATTTTATCCACAGCCATTTGCAAAAAAAAAAAAAAAAAAAAAAAAAATCCTTGCTCTCTCTCTTTTCCTGTATATTGTGTTACCAGCTGCAAATTTTCTGGCTTCCTGCCATCAGAGCTTCTGGTCTTTATATGGAAGAAATCCCATTGAGAAAAATCAGCCACACTCATCACAGTTGAAAGATATTGTGATTTCATATATGTTCCACATAATTGATCCAACACTGTAGACTCATGAATATAACTATTCCATGTACCTGGGGGTTAAAAGCATGATCCTCTTCTGCATAGAAAATATAGATCTAGTCTTTAGTCAGGACAATAAAATCAGTTGGGAGTAGGGTTTAAATAAAACCATGTTAGTTCAAAAAATTGCATGCATAACTTTAACATGGAAGTTAGCTTCACACACAATATAAAAGTTAAACTATTTTGACTTTTACTTTTCTTCCAACTACCATAGTTCCCCACATGGAAAATTCTAACAAAGGCACCAGACCTAGGGTGATTTTTTTTTCCCCTATTAATAAATAATGTACTATTACATTTACAGTCCCAGATATAAAATTTGTTTTTTCACATTAACCATGACTCAAATCCATTCATTAGTAAAACTAATTAGCTTAAAGAATATAACACTGAAGACAGAAATGACAGCTGCTGTAATAAAAAATAACAAACTACTCCTGGTGCAATTATTTTTCTGCCAGACTTATTACAGCTTTAGTCTAATGTCACTGATGGCAAGTTATGTAGGTTTTCCCTTGTATTAGACAGAGTGGGACAGCAATTAACGAGTTTCTAAAAATGTTGTCAATAAAGTTACACGAGGTGAGTATTTTTTACACAGCCCAGTGTGGAAACAAGGCATCAAAGAGGTTAAGCGAAAAGAATATAGAGTCAAGTGTCAGAAACTTTTTCTTTTATTTAACTCTGAAAGGCCTTTGCAGTTAGGTTCTTTCTCCTCACCAAATTCTCTGTGAGCAAGCCTTGAAATGGCAGAAGAGAAAAGTCTTTACTTCTACGTGTATACTTGGCTATTATGAAGCAAAGACCTACTTTGTGCTCTCTATGAAGTAGGACTGACCCCTGAAACTCTCTTCATTCATTAATTGAGAGTATGGTGAACACAACTATTAGCATGCAGAGCCAAATTAACCACACCAAGGGAGCTGCTATCATAACATTCACAGAAACTCTGACTGGAAGGTTTAGCTACACAGGGTGAAACTCCCAAACAGATACTGGAGAGCAATCAGCAATTGCATTTCTGAACTAAATCTCCTCCTTCTATGGTAAAAAAAAAAATGACTAAATAATGGTTATGTTGAATATAAACTTAAATAATACACAATAACACTGGGACATTTCTAACTATCAGATCTTTGGTCATTATATCATCTTAGTCTTAAAAGGAAAAGTCACCATATAAGGACAAGCAAAGGGCTAAATATCTACTTAAAATGCCTTGTTCTACTCCTGTGGACACCCTTGTAGATGAGCTCTGATCTCTGTTCAAGAATTTGACCTTATGTGATTTAACACAGATGTGGATGGCTTGAAAACGCAATGCAGATGGCTTTGAGTAATCAGCAAAACATGGGTTGCCTGAGTTATCATCTTTGTAAGATCATCTAAAGGGTGCAGAGGACTAGAATTATGAACTGGAGCATACTTAGTGGTCATTCCAGACCAGGGGTTATGTCATCAGTGTAGGGAGTATACTCAATCCTGTAAATAAATATTTATGTGCATTAGAAACACAATAAGGAAACACTGGTAAACTTGGTCTTTTCTTATCCAAAAGCCAAGACTGCCTTTTCTTCAATTCAATCAGGTTTACCTCTAGATAAAAATGGCTCCGAAGTAGTATCTGAAAGGGTGGTCATCTCTTGTCCAACCAGGGGGCTGCTCTCTCCTCCTTCAAACATTCCAAAAACATTTACCTTATAGGTAGTTCCTGCCCTGCAATAGTTAAACAAAAGTACTGTAACTAAAGTCATTTGGCTAGCTAAATGCTGACATTTCACTTACAAAATTCTCACAGGAAAAAAGCAGCTGGTAAAACATGAAGCCCAAAGACTAGCTCTTCCACAAGACAGTGAAGTTTCAACAATTTAAAAGCTGATTCTAGTTTCTATACTTAAATTTATAGCCTTCTTCATTCAAGTAATTTAAGACTTAAAGCTCAGGAGCGATGCATCCCAAGAAAGAGGAAGTCAGGCAAAAGCACCAGGAGGCCAGTGTGGATGAACAAGGAGCTCCTTGACAAACTCAAACACAAAAAGGAAGCCTACAGAGGGTGGAAACAAGGACAGGTAGCCTGGGAAGAATACAGAGAAATTGTCCGAGCAGCCACGGATCAGGTTAGGAAAGCTAAAGCCCTGATAGAATTAAACTTGGCCAGGGATGTCAAGGGGAACAAGAAAAGCTTCTATAGGTACATTGGTGATAAAAGAAAGACTAGGGAAAATGTGGGCCCTCTCCAGAAGGAAACGGGAGACCTGATTACCCGGGACATGAAGAAGGCTGAGGTAATCAATTACTTTTTTGCCTCAGTCTTCACTGGCAAGTGCTCCAGCCACACCACCCAAGTCACAGAAGGCAAAGGCAGAGAGTGGGAGAAGGAGAAGATCAGGTCTGAGACCATCTAAGGAACCTGAAGGTGCACAAGTCCATGGGATCTAAGGAGGTGCATCTGCGGGTCCTGAGGGAACTGGCGGATGAAGTGGCTAAGCCACTATCCGTCACATTTGAGAAGTCGTGGCAGTCCAGGGAAGTTCCCACAGACTAGAAAAGGGGAAACAAACCCCCCATTTTTAAGGGGTAATGGCTTTAAACTGAAAGAGCGTAGATTCAGATTAGATGCAAGGAAGAAATCTCACCCTCACTGTGAGGGTGGTGAGATTGCCCAGAGAAGCTGTGGCAGCCCCATCGCTGGCAGCGTTCAAGGCCAGGTTGGATGGGGCTTTGAGCAACCTGGTCTGGTGGAAGGTGTCCCTGTCCATGGCAGGGGGGTTGGAACTAGATGATCTTTAAGGTCCCTGCCAACCCAAACCATTCGATGATTCTATGACTTTTAATGATCCTATTTTTAATGTATTTAGTATATTTGCATAACAGATTTTGACATGGTCTGAAGCCTAACTTACAAATCCAGGCCTCTGAGAAAATTAATCAAGAACTAAGCTAAGCTTTTTTTAACTAACATGAGGTAAGGAAGTTTTGGGAGGAAACTTTAGAATTCCCAACTTTCTCCAGTATCCCATTAGTTTTCTCATATGCAAAATGCAGAACACAGACTCTGCCCACATCTTTGCCTCCTTCAGTTCCTGTGAGAACACCACAAGTGATGTGACTGAATAATCTCAGAAAGAGCCCTGCCAGGTGCCTTTCACAGACTGCATAACAAGATCCTCATAGCTTATTGACAAATTACTTTCTTACTTACAGTAGATTTTGCCAGGCATTTCAACCCCAGATCATGATAAAACAAAACCCTAAGCTAAAGTTAGTTGGGGGGGAGGGGGGGG
>JANXJC010000013.1:6575403-6611468 GCA_027564655.1 Leptodon cayanensis
GTGGAGTCCGTAGCTGTTGACATATGTCCACTCTAACAATGCAAGTTACTTCTGCAGAAAAATAAAAACATAAGAGGAAGGAGATTGGGGGGGGGAAGAAAGAGAGACATGAATTATTATCCATACCTAAGCTCCTCCAATACCACTGTGCTGTCGTATGGCCCCACTATTAATTCTCCAAGACTCCCATCATCTTCGGTAGGGTGGAAAGTTACTTTGTACCCCTTTACTCGACCTGGGGCTGGCTCCCAGGTTACTCGGAAACTTGACATAGTTGAATCAGAAGTTCTCAGATTTCGAGGCGGCTTAAAGGGAGATGCTGCAAGGGTAGAATAAACCGTTTAAATCAGGTCTGCTTATCAAAAAAAACCAACAAGTATGCTTTTATGTAAAAATCCATATGCAAATCCAGTATTAGTGGCAGCCCTAAACTATTTGTGCCTTTCCTTTGACATAAAGACAAGTATCAAGAGGTGAAAGGTGAGATTCACTTCACTTAATTTTAGTTGTCTAACCAATAGGTATGTGGGTCAGGTTTGTTATCAAGGCTGCCTCTACAGTCTACGGACTGAGGGATAGATAGCAATTCATCTCACCTATCTTGAACATCCATTTGATCTTACAATAGATGTTGGCATAGGTGGACTAACCACAGTCAGTCATTCTCTCTATTAACTATGGGGAAAGACTAGATGACCAGCTTACACTACCCCTCTCCTTTTTAAATGTCTGGCAACAAGTAGGTGAGCCATATAGACCAAAAGAGAGAAATAGAAGCAGCTCCCTGTCAAACCAACACTGGAAAAATCAAAATTTACTGCAGGCAAAAGTCACACCCAGCCAGTACTCAGTCACCAGTGTCACTTCTCAAGCTGCTTCCTCCTTAGAACTCTGTGTCCCAGAGGTCAGAGCATGGAGACAGTAGAAGCAAGGACCCTTTCATAGAAAAGGTCCTGCCAACACTCCTCTCCCTTTACAGGCTCAGGGCCTGGCAGTTCTATCAACTTCACCAACCACAGGTATGGCAGTATGTCAAAAAATACTTATTCAGAGGAGTGCCAGCCAAACAGCTTGAGGTTTTTAGGTCAAGAGCAAGTTCCTCTGAAGACCAACAGCTACCCAGTGCAGGTCAGTACTCACAGACAGAGTGGTTAACAAGCCTGCTGCTAGCTTCTGCATCACTTTGCCTTTGTGTATATCTGAAGTGCAGTCGCAGAAAATACTGCAGCTGTGTAATCTCAAAGTTGCAAAAATGGGAATCGGGGTAAACAGAAGGTCACCATAGCTTTGGAGTGAAAAGGTGGAGGGAAAAAGTAAGAGTTTGTCTTATCCCTATGCCTATGCAATTGTCTAACTATAGCTGAAAGATCATAAATGTCCTCAGATTGTGAATTCTGCTGAGAAACAGTACACTTCCACTCACAAGGAAAAATGCAGCCTCTCTGTCTCATGTCCCATGACACTCCTCCCTGAATTATCGTGACAGCTTCAACTAACAAGGTCACTTGGGCTCCACTTGCTTCCAAAGAGTGATTACCACCACAACTATTTACACTGAAAGCACAGAAACATATCTGTATCAAGATGAACAGGTCAAAAAACAAAAGCAGCTGGATGATCTGAGATTTATCTCAGTATAGTTTTCAAGATTGAAAAACTAGGTGTTGGTCAAGAGCTGATCAAGTTTTCATGACTCCTGTACATCAACCACATTTTAATTTAAAAAGAAATCTTCCTTCAGTAACTGAAGTGTTGATATCTCCGCTGTTAGGAGACTTGTTTCTTACTTCCTGTCATCATTCGATATGACATATGTTCAGAGAACAGCGAATGGCATGAAGTATTTACAGTGTACCTCAGTGAATGGTACTAGTCCCACATGGGCAGAAACATCCTCAAAAAACCTCTCTTTTGGTAATGGTTCTCCATCTATGGAAGCAGAAAACTGACTCTAAATCTGGTTGATTTGATCAAGATATCAAGAGAACATTTCCTCACAAAATGAAAGACCAGCATCAGATACATACTAAAGGCAGAGTACAAAATCAGTTTTGCTCTTACCACAAAAATCCCCTCACCAGGACTTAAGAAATGTTTCAGAATTTCAGCTTCTGAGAGACAAGACAGCTTGTCAAAAAGACCATGGTCTCTGAGGTCAGGCTTTCCTTGATAACTCTTCAAAATCATCTACTACCCCTTTTTATTATCTCAGGTTTTCCACAGAAAATATGGTGACCAAAGAAGACAAATCTGAGTAACAGGAAGCTGAGTAGCTATTTAATCAATACCCATGACCAAAAGGCAAATTATGAAACAATTGACAACACTTAAGCAGTCTGTTGATATAGTCTTCCTCACAAAACTCTTTGTTCTGACTTCCGATGACAGTGTTTCAAAACAAGTCCAGTATTTGCAACTAGATTTTACACCACGTTTACACCCTCAATGCCAACAGCAAAAAGCTGTGCTCAGGCTATGCCATAGTGAAGTTTCCAACAAATCAAACTCTCTTCTTCACCTCTAGCATTTTCTTCAATTTGCCTGTTAATTCATGATCTTAGCAGACTCCACCATACTTTTCTACATATCATGCTTATTAATTTTAAGCACAAAGCTTTAATTATCAAATCCTGTACAAGTTTGTCATGCATACCTGTTGTTCCTTCTGCTTTTCTTGATTTTCCTTGTCCAAAATCATAAATTGGAACAACGCTGAGGTCATATGTAGTCCGCGGCTTAAGTCGCTTTAACACTATGCTTGTAGTAGGAGCATTTACTCTTCCAAACATCTGTCTTCCTCCACTCCGTGGTCGGTAGTACACACGATAAGACAAGACTTTTCCAGGTGAAGGCTGCCATGTAACTCTCATTGTATTTTCTGTCTCGTTGTCTACTGTCACAGTCCTGGCATTTGGTGACACTTTTCAGTGTAAAAATACGGATAAATGTTTACTTTGTCACATAAAGATATATTCAAATGCATGCCTACAAAATTCATTCTGCTGTATTAAAAAAAAATTGCCTTCTTTAAAATTACAGTATTTGATTGTGGGGAAGACAAAGGGGAATCTCACAAGCCACTGTTAAATTATTTTTTAATTGTAATGGACTAAACAAACGTAAGTGTGCTTTCCACTACAGAGAAGAAAAGAGGGAAGTATAAATTACATGATGACACAGCATAACTGGGAGTTTTATTTAGTCACACTTTTCAGTAATCTGCTAAATAATGGATTCAGCACTCTCAAATGAAAGTGATAAATCATAAAGCCATTATTTTTTAATGAACACAACATCCTATAGAGTTAAGATTTTCTAAGTTTCGAGTTTACAGATCTGATAAGACACTCCTAAATACCTAAACTGCTGGGTGTTGGGCTCCATACAAACTAACCTGCAAATAGCAGTAAGTGACTTTCCAAATGCTTGGAAAATCACTCACCGCTATTTGCAGGATACTATATGTGCTGAAATAAGCACACGGACTAATAAAGCATTTTCTCTACAAATTGGAACATTCGGCTTCTAAGAGATATTTTCCAGACTGTACAAATGTTACAAATGATCTGAAGTGAACTAAAAGGTATGCAATGCTGGCTGTCAGCTGGAATAAGCCATCTAGGTTTTGGCAAAACAGAAGCTTCTTGGCATGCCAGAATCGGTCAGTATTTCATCACATGGTAAGGTAGGCTTTGCAGGCTACAGCATCCTCTCCCAGTCCTAGGAACTCACAATTTCTAATTCTGTTTGTAACAGAAAGACACAATGTTAGTTAGTCTCAGGTCTGGGTCTATTGATGGGCCTGACAGCAAGTTCCCTTAGGCAGCACATTGAGAGAAGCAACAAATTATATATGGCTAAGCTGCCTACTTAACCTGAAAAGGCAGGACAGCTAACAGTGCTGTTCTTGAAAAAAAGGAAGATGTGGGACAGTGGTCTGCTTTGACTCTAGGGAGTCAGCTCTTACCAATGGCAGCAATCACTACTTTTGCGAGACCTTAAGAGCAACTGTACTGGGTCAAGGCCAAAGGTTAATGTAGTTCAGCAGCCTGTCTCCAACAGTAGTCAAAACAGACGCTTAGGAAAGAGTACAAGAACATGTAAACACACATGATGCTTCCCCAGAGCACTCCCTCAGACTTCGTCTTCGCATGGCCCCTTTAAGCAAACAACAGAAACATCAAAGCTGATCCGGGACATCCCTTCATTCATTCTGGCTTGTCTACTTGCCAGTTCTTGCTATAAAGCAACAAGCTATCCCTGGCCTCTCAGTGTTTTTACTTTGCCTACACTGAGGAGAAGCTTGAGCATGCTTTGACTAATACTACATAACGTTTAGCAAATAAGAAAAAAAAAATAAAGAGCCTTAGGAAAGGTAAATAACAAACATCCAAATCATCCAGTGAGCCTCAGTTTGAGGAATGTGAAGACTGGAAAGGGCAATAGCTTGGAAAGCAAATTCATTGATTCTCTGGGAATTTACCCCATGTTTTCTCCTTACTCTACCCATAACATTTCTTCCACCTGATTTCTAGCTGTCACACCAAACCTATGAAAGGCCGCATTCAGAGTAATTTGCAGATAAAATACATGTTAAGTTGGAAGTAATTCTTGCTGAAGCCAAACCTACAGGACACAGAAGAGATTTTCCCTTTTTTTAATGGTCAAACAAAAAGCCAAAATTGACTGATCTGAGGTGGCATTTTGGTTTGGGGGGACATTTCAGGAAAAAAAAGGTGAAGAAAAATAAGGTCCATTTTCTTTAAAATACAATAATTTCACCAAGCACAGAATGTTACAAATGGTGGTAACCTTGTACTACACTCACCGTCAGTAAAAGCTTCTCCTTCTACTGGGTCTCCTTCTCCACTGCTGTAGATTGCGGATACTGAAATCCTGTATTTAGTCTCTGGCTCCAAGCCTTCTAGCACAGCATCCACTCTGTTTCCAGGGACTCTCTTCTCTCCCATCGTATCATCATAAAGTGATTTCCATACTATCCTATAATCATTAACTGCTCCTGGAGCTGGTGTCCATGATAATCCAACTGTAGTGTCAGTTATGTCTGTGGTAACCAAATTACGTGGTGAACCACGTTCTGCAAGAAAGAAAACAGCAAATTGTCTCTAAAATACAAATAGCAAAAGTTAGCCAAGTACAAATGGAAAAATGAAATTATCATAAGAGCAAAATCAAACTTTTCCCATTGATGTTAGTTTCAATAACATACATTTCTAGTTTCAAGAGAAAATTCATTGATTTTTCTTCAAAATGCTTAAAGCTAACTTTAGACTATAAATGATCCTATCCCTTACCATGCAAGATGCTTAGCAGTTATGCTTTAGAATATGCAAAATAAAAATGGCATTAATCAAAGACTTGAAATGAAGCCAGTGTTTAAATGTGCTGTCGCGCATTTAGGTAGGTTTTAACTCTCAAGTAAATAATTTTATTTCAATCATTCATCTTCATCCTCACGTATGTAACTTTTTTCTTGGGGGGTAAATAAAGGAGACTTTTACCCAAGTCAAACAGTCCTTTCTCTGACAATGTTATCTTCTTATTTAATAGTACTATTCTTATATCCAGACTACCTCTTACCAGGTTTAACAGCTATTTCATTTTATGTTTACAGCTAATTTGCAGTGTGTTTACTTCATGCCGCAGTTACAGTAGAAAACAGTCTCCACCTTTCCACTCATAAGACTTGTACTTCTTTCCTCCCTGTAGCTTGTTCCAGCCAGCTTGGAACAAAGGAAACAGCTCATCAGTCTGTGAAATCCAGTTGTCAGCTGGATGCGTGAGTCTCACCTAACACACCAGAGTAATTCCACTGCTTAAAAATGGAGCTCATTGGTCTAAAGCGGTGCAGTGAACTGAGTGCCTCTGTTTAATGTTTAACATATGTTTATAACATATGTTCAATTTTCCTATTGCAGTGGCTGCCTCTTGATGGCAGGAAAGGGGCGCTGGCTGGTGGGTTTAATGCAATGGCCTCACTGTAGCAAAATCTGCAAAAGGGATCTACGAAACCAGATCCACATACACACAGAAGCGCTCAGTTCTTTGGTGTGTATTCTCTGTGGCCTTCCCCACTGTACAAGACATTCCTGAGAGACTGCTTAGCAAGAGGACTTAAACGCTTGAGGTGGCCTCATGGCATCACAGTTAAGTTTTACTTGCACTGATAAAAATATATCCCTATATTATACCACAGCAGCCACAGGACCAGACTCAAAATTCTTTGAACACAGAGAAATTCAGTACCTATCCAATTTCCACTGCTTAGGCTCATTGCAAGAACAGACCTCACTGTTTTCAGAAGCCTGAAGCAGTTTCAGTCCAAGACTGAGCAACAAGTTGCTCAAACCCATATACTGTGTTTCCACTTTTCATATTCATTTGTCTTCCACTGCAAATCTGCAACATTTCCAAACATAATCCCACTGGAGCAAACAAGACTACCTGCAGAAAGCTTCGTTTTGGAGATATCTCATTGGCAGCACAACTTCATTAAAACTGAGCCAATGAATCCCACTTGGCTTAATGATAAATGGAAATTAATATCAGCATATCTGAAAACAATGCTTACAGTATAAGAAAGATTCATCAGCTACACAGACTACAGAATCAGAGGGTACCACTCCAACCATGAAGCTGGCTCTTAGATATAGCTAATAGATCATGTAATAGAATTCCTTTGTGTTGTGGTTTTTTTCTGATTTTAATTCACAGTCTTGGGACATCCCATCATGTTTTTCTGGAGACAATCCTTTTTCCATCCTAACTCTGCATTAGTTCTTACAATTTTACTCTTCAAACCAATTTTTAGCCTCACAATATAAATCACTACAATTGGTGGCATCTTCTCTTCAAAAAAAGGTTAAGATACAGAGGTTTTGATAAAGTTGACTTGTTTATCATTTCACAACAAAAGCAGTTGCATATAGTGAAAAAGTTATAGTGAAAAGGCCTGATACAGCTCATGCTTCATGAAGTCTCACCGAATTCAGTGATTGCATTAAATGAAAGCCAGGGCAGAATCTAAACTCCAAACACCAATTTTTCTGGAAGCCTGAAAAAAAGATTTGCCTTCAAAAGTAAATTACACCAATTTTTCTGTCTGCTCGTAAGCTTCTGCTCCCAAATCTTGGCTTTTTCATACAATAAAAAAAATATTAAAGCAATCCAAATGGAAAAAATATGGAAAACCTAACTTGATAGAATGCACAGATGTCTCACAATAAAAACCTTTCTTTCCATATTTTAATGTAATATAAATATACAAGTCACTTTATTTTGGCTACTTTAAAACATGGCTCTGCCACAACATGATTTCAGTATTAAAGTATCTGCTACCACAGCACAATTTTTTGCAAGTCTACTCTTGGACGCTACTGCTAATGATATATGTTGGAAACACTGCAAAAATAACTGCATATTTAAAACCGTTATTGATTAAGTCATTACCGAGGTCATTAAATAACAGAGGAAAATAATTTGTTTGGAATGGACTGTAACTGTAATATGTTGGTTCTGAAAGAAATATTCTTTGGAACTAAATGTCTTTTTTATAAGGCAAGGTAAGAGAGGGGAAAGTGACTGGGATTCCTACCAAACCACTAGAACTAAATGGAAAATTTTTACTTCAAACAGTTGGAAACTGCTGACAAGACAACTTACCTACTAAGGGAAATTAGACTTTTTATATGTTACACTGCAACGAGAACATTTCTTTAACATAACACACTAACTCGATTTACACCTCATGTGTAAGGTGGAAGTTCACTGACAGCTTTTCTCTGCTTCACTGGATCTCCCACAAGTGTTTTTGTATTAGGGGACACAGCTGTGTTCAAGATGCAGTCCAACTGTAAGTCTTAAATTATTAGGATTCCACCCAATATTATCTAAGCTGCTACACTCAGAGTCAAGAAACATATTTATGCTGCACAATAACACTGGTATAATGTAGTCACTAGCAAACACACAATTAGACCTATAAGATATTTTTCCCTTGGATTAAAACAAAATACCTAGTTACCTTGCTTACGTTTCACAAAAAAAAAAGAAAAAAGTATCTACAACTGTAACACCTAAACAGTCATTCTGTTCTTTGGTCCACATGTTCAGAAACATTTGTTGTACACCTGCTTCTTGCCCGCTTGTTTAAATAGGATGGATAAGGAGCATGGAAAGACAATGTACACTGCAAGAAAGGAAAGTGCTCACTGGCTGGCTCACAAGTGGTTGTCAAAAGACTCCTGCTTTTTCCTGACTTGAAATGGAAGCTAAAGTATGCTCATCACTTCGTGCAGGCCCCAAGTCATGAGCAAGTGAGGAAGCAGTTGGTTTTTGAAAATTGTCCCCTAACAGGCATTGGGTCTTATGATGCTCTGGAGCACCAAACCAGCTGGTGTAAGCACAGCTGTAAGCCATGGTGAGTACATACACAATAAAACAAAGTGTTTGCACAGGCAAATCAAACCTCTGGGCGAGCAAGCCAGTCACCAGTTTCAGGCTATCAGATTCTCTTCAGCCGTCTTTGGCTCAGAGCTGGTCTGCCTACAGTCCCTTGTACATCTCTACCATCACTCAGTGCAGACACACTCAAAAAATAACTTGGTAACTTTCAGACAGGTGTTTTTACACCCACTTCTGGACTTCTGCAATGTCCAGTTTCCATATTAAGTTTTTCCACTATAGTATGCCAGAGACACAACATAATATTAAAGCAGTTTCCCTGTGTCCACTTGGCTCACTTCCCATAGCTCTCCAGCAATCACTGTTGTAATTGAACACAAGACTGTGAATCAGCTAAAATTAAAATGTTGACATTCATAAAAATCAAATGGCCTTATTCAGATGGCCTTTCCCCTCAGAAACATTTACACAACTCCAGCTGATTTCAGTGGGAGTTGTACATGCAATTTGGGCCCAAAGTTTAAAGAATTTTCCGTATGTGCTCTTAAAACCAGCTTTCAGAATCAACCTGCAGTGGTAAATTTCATGCAAAGCCATGTTTCATTTAAGTTAAACATAGAATTGATGTAAGCCAGCATCCTAAAAGGTCAGAATCAACTAAATAAATGAACCTTCTCTTGCAGAGGCATATAACCAAAATTTTATGGCCTGAGTCCTCCCTTGTTTACAATGAGATAAGTCAGGAGCATCCCATTAAGTCAGCAGGCTAGGTCACCGGAGCCAAGGGCCCAAGTGCATGCATCAGGCGAGATGGTAGCAGAATCACTTTTAGGTTTTACTTTACTGGTCAAACTCTCCTCAGCATTGGAGGAGGCAGTCACTTTGGTCGGCTGATACCCTTCCCTCCGAGCCACAAGGTAGTTGGTTATTCCTGGAGTACCAGCCCTCGGGCACGTAGTGAGGGGATGTGGACATGGTGCAGGGGAGAGTCAAGGACTTGTCACGCAAAGGGAATGCTCACTTGACCCTGTTAGAGCAGGTTTCTTGCTCTTCCACTACTGGGAATGCAGAAAGGTGAGAAGATGCAAACCAGGAGAGTTCTGGCCCAAAACAGAGAGACTTTGGCCAGAGCACTCCTGAGACCCTGCTCTAGGATAAAGCCAACAGGAATTCATATTCAGTCCCTTTAATATTTTGTCTGTCTTTTCCAACAGTTAATCAGTTAACACTACTCTCAACTGTCTAGAAATACCTTTTTATTATTCATTCAACCTTCCCCTGTGGTTTTTTTCTGATATATATTTCATTTCCTATATAAAACTAAAATAATTTTCCACAGATTATCAGAAGTCAATTTCAAATGTCAGACTCAAACATCTTGGAATGTATAATTTTAAAAATGCATGAAACAGCATTAAATCTCCTGAGGACACTGAGTCCTTGTTTCTCTCAGGACGGAAGCAGCACTATGCAGTCTGAACATTACGTAAAGTCCCTGTGATATGCTAAAACCCTCATTGTAAGAAAATGTCACTTGAATTTGTGCTATTCTCCCTGTAGGAGGTCATTCATTTCTAAAGCAATCTTACGTTACTATAGAAACAGCAAAAAGGAATCATTTATTTACCAAAGAACTACTATCCATTTTCTGACCAAAAAAAGACACCCCCCCAAAATCCCCAAACCTAAGCTCTAAGAAACGTATACAACAGAAGACAACTTAAAACTGAGAAGTGACTCAGCCATGACAACCTTTTTTAACTTATTGCTTCAGCACAGCCCAATTCTCACAGCACAAATAACTCCCTGTCAAACAGGATGGCAGGATTGGGCCCTGTATTACTGAAACATAAAAGATTCTCTTTCTAGAGGGGAAGAGACTATGACATAATTCTCTCTCAGATTTATCTTCTGAATATAATACACTACATCTCTTGTTGTTTATTCTATAATGTACAAAGGTAATAAATAAAATGGGTTGACATCTCTGCTACTGTAGACTAACAGTCTCATTTATTTCAAAAGAACTATGTCCATTTACACCAACAGTGTTTCTAGCCTAAGAATTTTACTGATATAAGTGGAAATAGTTCGAAATGTCTCAGTGCAAGCAAGATGGGAATCTGATCGCTGAATCTTTTCCTGAAAAAAAAAAAGCCTTTTTTCCTAAATTTCTGTGAGACCCATATTTTAAAGTGTAATGACTCCCCTGCTTGCAGTCAGTAACTGAAATATTCTTAAAGCTGTTCTGAAAAATATATAACTGCCGGCAAAAGGACACTCATAAAATAGATCTGTAGCTTTCAAACTTTTCAGACATTCATTAGGATTAAACATATCTGTGTAGATTGCTTAATCTAGCAATGAATTTGTTTCTTTTTAAAACAATTGCAAATTATGAAAGTTAATCTATTTAGCAGCTAATGTACAGTATGTTCTTTTCATCTGACAGCATGCCTTTGGGCAGAAAACCAAATTCTTGCCAGACTTACAACCACCTCTGTTATTAAAAAACAGATTAGAAAAACAGTAGCTCTCGCAAACTGCTCACTGTCTGTTGCATTGATACTCACAGCCCTCACCATGTTTATCATTGTATTTTATTTCTGGTGTATGATGACTTACGTAAGATCATATGATCCCCCAAAAAATTGAAAGTCAAATGGTTTGTTTGGGGTGTTTAGTGATAAGAGGGAGTCTTTTTCCTAAGGCATTCCTGTGGGTGTTTCTTGCTTGTTCTTCAATCTGTATTATGTATCATCAAATACAACCATCAGTGCTAATTGTTTAGTTCCCCTAGTTGTCACAAGCCTTGTTCCACCACATGGCAAATGGCAGCCTGCACTGATTTAATTTACCTTAGCAGTTTCAACGACTTCGTGTGAGCTGAGGGGAATCACAGCCAACAAAATATGTCTGAGGAAAATTTTTCCATGGCACCTTTACAGAAGGGTTCCAACCAAAGCTGCCTAGTGATGGATCATCATGCACTTTTGAAAGTGAGAGGATGAAACTGGAGGGTTTTCTACAGCACATATTTTGCACGTGCAGTTATGTTTAATGCAGTATGAAATAAAGCTCCAGAACTTTCATCTCTGGATGGTACTTCATAATGGTAGACAAAATCAGCCAGTGACTGAAAGAGGCTGTATAAAAGATCACAGCACTATAAATTTCCTAAAATCTGGATTACTGAAGAAGGAAAGCACACTCCTTCAACACAGGGGCAAAAACATTGTTTCCCTTTTCCTGCTCCACAAACACAAAAAAGAAATAAACCCATTCTCTCTGAATAACAATTACCTGTATGGTATGGAACAGCACCCTCAGAAATGAGTATTCTGGTTACTCATTTGCTAAACTCTCTGTTCCATGTTGTCTGTGATCAGTTCATAAAATTCTGATCCTCTGGCATGTGTTTATCTTTGGGCTGGACCAGATAGCTATGCAAACAGTTTATAGAAGAGATTATCTACAGTTACTTGGGGGAATATTTGCCCTCTCTGTTTTATGCAGAGAAACAATAAGGGCAAGCACATACTCAGCAAAAAGAAAAGCAAAAGGAGAAGCAGAGATTACCCAGCTGGTAAATGATACCAAGTACACAGAATGATTGCTGGGTTTGTGTGGATTGATTTTCCCAAGTAACCTGAAACAAACACGTCACTTCAAAACACGGGAAAATTGCCATGCAGAGCAAAGCAGAGGAAGAGATGAAACTTCCAAGAGCAATTTGTGACTGCTCCAAGATACATTGCAGATAACATACATAACTGAAGGACCTGCAATGAATACCTGGGCAGACATGTTCTTGCAAATCTTGCTAGAGCAGTCTAAAAAATTTTCAGTTTTTCCTCTCGCTGCTGAAGGCTACTCTTGCAACCGAGATACAGTAACTGCCCATGTGAATTCTACTACATGCAGAGCAAAATAAATCATTACTGAAGGCAGTAAGAATGTTTGTCTACACCCTTAGTCACAGGGGATCATTTAGTGACTCAGTAAAATTCCATAAACATCTGAGAGCTTGGATTTTTCATTTCCTGCCACTTGACTATACAATAGCTGGAGAAGCTACTGTATCCAGCTCCTCTTTTCTCACTTTCCTATTAGTGCTGAAATGTTCACTATACCCAAACTGATTTCTCTTAGACTACACATCAATATCATAAACTAACAACTGTCCCAGTTTGAAAGGCAATCTCAAGCCTAGCTCTTGATAGGATGGTGAAGTGGCCAGCAACTATGGCATCACTGACTGAATAGGTTTAGTGAGAATTCATATGGTGAAGACATCAAGTAAGCCCCACTGGGATTCCTGATACAGGAAAATACTTAAGTGCTCAGTACTTCAGTGCTGCTGGCAATGAAAAACACACACCGCACTATTTTGTTTCTCAGACACTATGGCTCACGGAAAAACTAACTGAAATACTAAACACTTCTTTATGCTTCCTTTCACAGCTTTTTTGTCATTACTGTTGATAAGTTTATTTCTCCAGGAATTAAGATCTGTCCCATTCCCAGCCTCAGTCAGACAGGTTATTTCAGCTAATAGTTAGTCAAGTATTCACTTCACTGACCTGTGTAACTTTTCAGCCAAGTCCAAACATATTTATTTTAGTTCACGGGCAGCATGACTTCTTTTTCAAGTACACTTCTATACTAAGCTTTGAAGTTTGAATGTTACCTTTCAGTTCCAAAATTGCAACCTTTTTATTCTTAATTGTCTGTTTTTCCTCAAAGGTTTTGTCTTTTTATGCTTTAGTGAGGTAAGACAGTACCATAAAATGAAATATTGTCTTATATGTACTTCGACAGATATTCTGAGAACCTTTTATACCATTAGTCAGAGAGTCTTTAAAAACATCTATGAACAGTGTCCAAAGAGTTTTGGCCTAATTCAAGTATTTTTATTACCCCATGAAACTGCAGATATGCTGGTTACTGAAATACATGGTGGATGTTCCATGAGGAAACATCACGATTTAGTCCTCTGCTGTCATGCAAACCAACATTTGTATGCTATTCTTTACCTCTGATCACCCAGTAATGACTGACATCTGTATATGCTCTTACTAACATTTTACCTAACCATGAAAAATTTAATAGACAGCTTTAATATGAACGGTAATGTTTTCTTGAGTGCACCCCGATAGGATTTTCAAATCCAGTTGAATCTTCAAAGGTTATGCATTTGAGTCACAAAAATATACCTGTCGAAATGGTAAAAGTAATTTTCAATTTGCTTTTCTCCCAGCTGGGGAACTGAATAAAAAGTAATTCAGTTAAATGACAGGATGCTCACTTATTTGTATTTGTCCCAAGACAATATCTGTCACAGAATTTTTTACATAAGGTTTTAATTCAGTTGCTTAGAGTAAAACCTCTTACAGGAATGCTTCTGTGTCCTTTTAAGTGAAACTTCCATTTTAAACTCCATCTGGTTGCATATAAACCCATTCCTGAGCTATAGTCAACTATCCTTTTAAATTCTTTGACTCTTTAACCAATTTTCAGAATGTTTTTCTTATTGACAATTTATCACTGCAGAAAGTCCAAATCAGAATCAGAGCCCTCCTGGACAGGGGGAAGCACTGAAAGGACAAGACAGTCTCTCCCTGAAACTGAATTCTGGTTTTCTGATGACTCTGTCTTTTCGATTCTGCTGTATTTCATTCACTTCTCTCTCTATTTAGAATATGTTTTAACTGAAGCTCTAGGCAATGCCTTAAAAGACTTTTCTATTGCTCAAGTTTTATGATAGGGTAAAAAGCTAAGCTTATTTTATTAATTTGAAATGCACTTGATCTCTCCAGAGCTCCATGTTAATAAAGGGTCTCTCTCACGGGTTTACTACAAAGATACTTAATGAAGACCTTTCCACCAAATGTAAACAGTTAACTTGGTTAACGCTTCACTAAAATATGAGGCATCTCCCTAATGAAGTGGACAATTCAGTCTGTTTAACAGAGTGACAGAGGCCTCTCAAGATTTGCAAAGGAAGACCGAGGCATTTGTCTCTCCACTGGCAGCACAGAGAAAAAAGCACAAACGTCAGGCTCCTCTGTCCACTTGGGACCCAGCCTGCTCTTGTTCAAGAGTGAAACTTGCATTCCCCGATGTACAGTGGCTCAGATTCAACAGAAAGAGTGAAGGAGACTCTTGCCCAGCATACACCGCAGCCTTATGAATCTGCTGGGATGTGGGGGTGTAAATTCAAGGTCTCCCAGACTAAGGCCTACATCTCCACACTCCCTCTTCCCTCCAAAAAAGTGTTAGACCTAGTAGAATACCATACAAAAGGAAGTAGCAGCAGCACCACCAAGAGGGAGTTCATTAAGTCCTGATCACCTCTGGCTTTTCTGGAGGATGTAGGCAGAATCCAGCTACCTGTTCTCCTTTACCTGGATCTCAGCGCTGTTCTGGGCAGGAGACAGGTTCTTTTCTCCTACAAAAGGAGCATTTTGGATCTTGCATGGGTAGTGAAAGCAAGGGAGTCAGGGAACTTTCAGCATGAATTGCAACGTGCCTGATTCTCTGATGCTGCACCATGTTTTAGTGTAAGCAGGTGGATTGGATTGTTGTCTGAGACCCAGATAGTGGGGTAGGCAGGGAGTTGGTGCCTAGCTCTCAGTTGGTCCTTCTACAGTTAATGGACAAAGAAACGTTCCTTTGAAGGAAAAATGAGATCTCATATGGACTACCTTCTGGAAGTATCTGCCTTCATCAACCACAGAAGGATCCTAGAGAGTCCATGCTGCAAACTGCAGTGTTCAAATACATGCCTAAATTTTAGTGGGATTAATTTAGTACATTGGTGAATCATTGGAACTGATTTTTTTTTCTTTTTTTCCTTACCGTTTCCTATTAAAATAGGTTTTCTGGTTTGGTTCTTAACCTATGTCATAAACAAAAAGTTAAACTGATGGAAAAACTGAGAGCCAAATATATCCCTACTATAACTCAATTAGCATCAATGAAGGAGTTTTAATTCCACATAATTCATCTGTAAGATGTTTTCAAGTGCCGTGCCTACACAGCTGCAGTGCCAGACTTTAGCAATACATACCTGGCCAGCACAGAGCACAGTCACACTTCCTTTCATGGCCTAGGAGGCAGCTTTCCCTATCCCCTGACAATTAACAGATGACACCGAAAATGCTCAAGAGAAGTAGTCTGGGAAATTCTCTGCTTGAAGGCAGAGCAAGAGCAGCCTCCCTTCCTTATAAGAAAGTGTTTGGCTCCAGTTTAATGCTTTTGCCAGCATTCTGTTAATGCTCAGTCTCAGGTCCTTACTCCTATTAGTTAAAAGCAGGATATGATTCATTATTCCTATGCCTAGACTAGATGTTGCTTCTCTAATGCAAAAATTGTCCCTCAACATCTTTCAGTCTCAGTACAGTAGAAACCCTGCAAATTTTCAAATGGATGAGATACTTTAACGCCATTAATTAATACTGTTACGTTAAGATCAATGTCACTAAAACTGCTCAGAAGTTGCAAGTTGCAAGACAAAATATTTCACGGAGGTTGGTGTGGAAGTACAGCCAGTTTTGGTTGGTGCTTCTCGCAATACCTCTTTCAAGAAACCCAGAGTCCCCTCCACAACCAATGATTTGATCCCACTGTTTTCTCTGACGGACAGTAGGTTTGGAAAAATCCCTGTAAAGTAGGAGAATGTCTTTATGCCTATTTTTCATTCACTTACTTCTACAGAAAACTCAGGAAGACAGTACACTTTAAGACACCTTAAATATCAATCAAATGATATAAATGATGAATGACTGTACAGAAACAATAAATAATTACCTTCAAGTGTTTCTCCCTCTCCAGAAAGGGCCTCTCCTGCTCCAGAGGCATACAAGGCAGACACAGTCAATGCATACCTAGTGGCTTGGTCTAAGCCTTTCAGCACTTTAGAGGTAGTGTCACCTTTCACAGTCACTTCCTTAGTTTCACCTCCTGCGACTGGAGTGTATGTTATAAAGTACTGCTGCACTTTGCCAGGAGCGGCGCCCCAAGACAGCTTCATTGTTGATGTTGTAGCATCAGAAACTCTCAAATTTCTTGGATTTCCTCGGACTGCACATGTCAAAAGATGTTGAAGACAAGTTGAAGCAAGCTTCATTTCTTGGTTTATTTTTTAGGTTACCACAACACAGGACTTACTTAATGCTGAAAAAATAATTCCTGAATAGCCTGCACTAACACTGCTATGGTATAACTTTACTGTAATCAGGATGTACAATTCCATCCCCACCCTACTTAGGCAAAAATGCCCAATAAAGTCTTTTTACTCCTATTTTTTTTCTGTTAAAACAGGCTGAATCCTGGAACACTTATACATACTAGCACCTGAATATATGCTCAATTTCAACATGCCAATATCCATGTTGAAGTCACTGCCTGCAGAATCAAGTCAAAGATCACCAACGAAATGTGAAATTAACACATTGTGGTTTCCTACAGAGTTCTTTTTGATGATAGTTTTTCTGCCTTCTAATATTTAAAATCTCAGTGAAGTTTCACCAGTGCTCAGGACATTCATGCTGTCTCTGTACTCTTCAGATTTTGTTTAATAAGGCATGATACCTGTTAAAGGATCATACATTTTCATACAAGTTAAGGCTACAGTGATAACTTTAGTAAATTAGATGTTTCATTCATTCCTTGCTAGCCATTCAGAACAAAGTGCAAACAGGGTCTGAAGTTGCTGAAAAGAAATATAATTTATATCATTGACAATATGAAGAATCATGAGGACAATTAATTAAACATACAAGTAGATTCTTCACCCAAGTTACCTTGCCATATTAGGTGTTGCAGGTTCAATAGACTGTATTTTAAAATGAAATATTACAATTTTGACAAACTATATTGTCTTAAATTACCTCTCAGCAAGGTTTGAGTAATTTTATAATTCCTTGTTCATCTGGGATAATACATATGGCCAATATGGGTTATTCTGTTTTCAGTATGAATATGTCAGCATGCAAGGAATTCTTCTCAAGCTTACTACATTCACAGCACTGATCATGTACCTTCATCAGTTTTTGCATATCCATTCAGCGAATTCCCAGGCCCAGACTGATACTCAGGAATAACAGACACTTCATATCTTGTATCTTGGATCAAGTTCTGCAGAGTAGTTGATCTTTCGTTTGCTGAGACGGTCACTTGTCTCCTTTCTCCTGCAGTAAGTGGTCTGTATACAAGCCTGTACCGTAGGACATTTCCTGGAGCTGGACTCCAGCCAACTACAAAGCTATCTGTAGTTTCATCTGTTATCCTTAAGTTTCGAGGAGCACCTTTAACTAGAAAAAATACATACATATAATTGTAAATGTTTGCTTTTAATCAAGTAGTATCTGAAGTGAAATCATTCCAACCATTCTGTTAGCTCATCCAGTTTACCAAAACAACAGCTTATATTGCCCTCCCATTGTTTTAAGGTACACAAACCATTAGTCATTTCTGAAAATTTAGGGCCAGAGTTACTTTTGAAAATTTATGGCCAGAGTTACAACCAGCAGTGTAGCAAAATTGTCCCCAAAAGTACATTAATCCCAGTTTATACAACTGCTTCTGAAACTTAAGACAGTCTGACTGTGTTTAGCAGTAACAACAGAACTGAACTGTGTAAGGGACATTTGGGCATAGTGGGGAAATTTCTTAACACAACAAATCGTATTTGGTTCTTTGCTGTGGCCATTGGCTTCTGCACCACCTCCATTTACAGATAGTTGTCAGATACATCTGACTACACACAGGCAGCTCTCCTATTTTAAAGAAACAAGGAAGGTAAATGCAACGGGAAAAAAAACACCAAAACAATTCTATTCTTCAAGTCAGATTTTCACAACAAAAAATACATTCATTGCAATGAGTTGCATATAATATTTAAATAAGGCTTCTGAATTAAGTCTCAAACTCAAGACAAGAAATAGCTTGTTATCCCAGAAATTAAGGGAAAACTGTGGTGAACCATTTAACCTAGCCTACTCCTTGACAAAAGATACAGCAGCTCAGGTCATTTCATATAAACTCAGTGGGAACACCAAAGAAGGACTTGACACTTCCAACATACATTAAGATCTACTGTACTTCAAGTCACCTAGTAGTATGTAGCATTGTCATTTAGGCAAAAAAAGTTTTGGTTTTTGTTGTTTGCTATCTGAAGTATAATTCAGCTGGAATATTATATGCCAAAAGCCTTGTTCTTCAGCATTAAATTACAGAGCTGTTAAGAGTGGAGCAATTAATAATCCTAGTTTTAAAGAAATTAACTTGTTTTCTACTAATCAGAAACACAATACTCAATTTCAAATTCTTTAAAAGCCTGCAACGAAAGTTAGCTGCCAAGAAAGCTGTCTGGCCCAAATTGTTAGCTAGATCTGCATGAAGAGCTGCTGACGTTTACATGATTGCAGAAGAACTTTGCCTTCTCAGACATGTTGGGATTTCATCAGATCAAGATGCTGATAATTATGTAAGGCAGTATCAGCTGCAACATGGGAACACTGATTATTTTTATGAAGGCTATTCCTTCTCCTGTCCCTTATGCTCACAAGCTACATATTATATCAGCCAAAAGTTTGTCTGTTTTCCTAAGGGAAAGTTATGTGTGACCGAAACATTCTGACTGGTACAGTCATGGAAATATGCACACCGACAGCAAAACCTGTATCTTCCAAACTTAACATCCAAACTAAGCTATTTTATAAGTGTGCATTTCTATCAGTCCTAAGAGGAAAGAGCAATTAACAAATTTCCATGCTGTTTCTTTTGCTCCCTTGGAACCATTTACATCACCAAAGGTCACAAATGACAGCATGGAATAATGAAAAAGAGTGGATCAATATTTTAAAAAGAATGATTTAGACAAGACTGACTATTCAACTACTGGAATAGAAAATCAAGTTTACCATCATCCTTATACTTTAAATCAGTGGAAATGCATTGTGGCAACTCTATCAAGAAAAAGTAGAGTTGCCATGCTTAAATTTACAGCCATTGATCACATAAACTCACACTGACATCAATGGAAGTTTTGAATCAGTATTAGATCAGACCCATGAAGTTCTGGTAAGAAACAGCTGACCAAAAACTCAGCCCCCTTTAAGCCTATGTTATATAAAACAGAATTTCTATTAATGTAAGTTAGATGTAGACACAGCAAATTACATAGGTACATGCTTGACTTTAAATGTATTAAAGTCGATGTGCATTCCTGCATGAGAGTCATAATTATTAAACAGAATAGTTTAATTGGCAGGGACCTACAACAATCATCTAATCCAACTTAAGTGTATATTAAATTAATACATGCCAATGAATTTATTATGGACAACACACTACTTCATTCAAAAATAGGCCACTGCAGAGAAATGCAGGTTCCATCCAACTTTTGGGGAAAACAAAATCCAATCTTAACAATTTAATGTTGGCCTATTCTTGGAATTTTATATCTTTACTAAATGCATTGAGAGACAATAATGTTTATTCTCATCCTGCATACCAGTACAGCTTCTCAGCCTTAGCTGGCTGTTCCACACACACCCATTCACTCAAAGAAAATTTTTATTTGAACATATGACATTTTGGTGTCTGAGAATAATGGGAAGCCTACCTTCTAAGGTGGTTTCCTCTCCATCCAAGGGAGGACCGTCACCATCTTCATATTCAGAAATCACACTGACTGCATAAGTAGTTTCAGGTAACAAGTTGGTGAGAACTGAGCTAGTACTTGAAGCTGGTACTGAAACAATGAATTCATCTCCACTAACTGCTACTTTATATTTAATGAGATAGGACAAAACCTCAGATCCAGCTGGAGACCAGCTCACTTTGAAACTGTCAGATGTTACATCAGAAAAGACCATATTCTTTGCAGGTACGTAAGCTGTGTGGAAATAAAAATGCACAGATGAGGCATACTTGCTAGAATATTTTTTAACACAAAGTCTCTAAAATAAATTAAAAATGTCCCTCGATAATTTGATCTATTCTAATTGAACAGATATTTTGTTGCACATGCAACAGTATTTGTTTTCTATACTTGCTTATGGCTATCAAATATTCATGAAAATCATATCTGGGTTGTCTCAAATCATACAACAATGAATAGAAGCACCAACTCAGTGATTTCTAGATCAAATGAGAACAGTCCATCTAAAAAAATGTACTTATGAAAACTTAAGTTAGAATCTGATAATCAAGTTGGGTTCCCTCTTTCCTACGCCCCATGAACAGCAATAACATTATGCCCTCAATGGGAACTAAGAATCCTTGGGGTTTTTTCAGATCTAGATTAGAAATAGGACGAAATAAATCCCAGTATTTTTTCAGGAATGGAGTCAAAGGGGAAACAAGGAACTTGACATGAGGCACAAACACAAACCTGACATCCTGGGCTTGTTTTGGTTGGCCTAGTCAGCCTAACAGTGAGGATGTTAAGACTGCTTGAGCCCTCTAAAACAAAGGCTGCTTTGCTGGTTTGTTCCTCAAAGCTACCCTGAAACAAAAGGCTTGTTTTTAAAGACAGTGGGGTTTTCAATACTGGGGACTATTCAATGTTAATGTTCTACTAAACATAGGTAGGGACACTGAGGGTGCAACTAATCATAAGTAACTTTAGCTGACCAAAAGTTGGTCATTTAGAAATCTTTTAAATATTAGACATTATCCAAGCTCACCAAATTTGGATGCATGTGAAGACTTTCATGTGCTACTTCATTTCAGCCTTTACAGTTAGACTGAGATTAATATCACCTAGCGTCTGCTGTCTCAAATTGTCTTGTGTAAGCCCATTTCAGAGGACCATTCATTTACCCTAAAAATTAATCAAATCACACTCTGGAAGTGCCGGCATTGCTCCATTGCCTTTGAAATTCTAAAAGACAAGCTTAGACTGGCTACCTCATTTTGGACAACTAAAGAAGAATGGCCCTAGTAACTGTTTTACTCAAGACACTGAGTGTAAAAGCAGAGTACATCCACTAAGGTCATTCCAGATAGACATACACTTTAATAGCTTTCTAGGTGCCTAGGATTGGAAGGAAAAACATATTTCTCTGATAATTTTTTCATCTCCATTTCTCCATTAATTTCCCCCATTGCTTTTAATATGCTTGAAAATGAGAATCAATCCCCAGTTATTAAAATTATCATTTATATATGGGCAATTTCATCAATATCAATTCTTCAGGTAACTACAAGCACAAAACGTTGGTTCAGATCTATTTTCATTGCACTTTCTACATTTTTCTAAGTAATAGTAATTACTTACATTTTTTCCGTATAGCAGCCAGTTCCTGCTCGATCCGTAGGCAGACAGACTGTGTTAGTTCAAATGATATTCTTTGAAAAGCATCAAAATCTTCCACTGTGTAAACATGGGTTTCAGCAGGAGGTGATGCAATTGCTTCTAACTCTGTACGCACTGCATCCTTCACACCAACTGCAAATATTTCTACATCTGCATCCCTCAGCTTTATTGCAGGTTCTTTAAAAGCATCTGACGATTTTCCATCAGTAATAAGAATCATGACTCTTGGCACATTTGGTCTTGATCCTTTGCTGGTAACAAATACTTTCTCCCTCACATATGTCATCGCTTTGCCTGTGTTGGTAGATCCACCTCTGTAGGGGAAGGTGTTAATAGCCTGAATTATGTCTTCCACTCTGTTGTATCTGTTCAAAGAAAACTCCATATGGGGATCTCTGCTGTACTGGACAAGACTTATCTGTACTTTTCGAGGCGATATCTCAAAGCTTTTAACTAACACTTCCAAAAATGCTCTTACTTTAACAAAATTGGCGATACCAATGCTGTAGGAACCATCCACTAAAAACACAACATCAGCTTTTACATCCACACCACGTGAGCATTCTGTAAAGAAAAAGAATCACCACTATAAACAGATAGTCAACAGCCACAGAATTACAATTGCATCTGCAGTTCATGTATCCTACCCAGTTGCTTATAAAGAAAATAAACCACACTAAGTTGTTTCTCACAAGTAATAAAGGTATGATATTAAAACAAGCATCAGAGGTTTAAACAACAAAAAGCTACCATGTGAAAAAAACATAGTAGCTCCTAACTCACCCACTTGAACTTTTACTTGTTGTGTTTTTTCCATTATTGTTATTGGCTCACTGGGGGTAAGTCCTTTCATTGCATAAACATTAATTTGATACTCTGTGTCTGGAGAGAGGTCTTTAACATTCAGAGCAGTAGTCTGAGGACCCACACTCAGTACATGTTGCTTTCCACCAGCTATCATTGGAATGAACTGCAGCCGATAGCCAGTTATTTGACTTGTAGATGGATCCCAAGTGATCCTAACAGATTTTGAGGAGATCTGAGTGGCCACCAGATTTGAAGGAGGCTCCACCACTGAAAGAAGTGAAAAGCAAACCCAAAATATTAATTACAATTAAAAACATATTTTCTTCCACATTTTTATTTCTGGAATAAATTTAGTCATCTTTGCTTAATCTTTACTAAAAATAACTTTTTTTTTTTTTTTTTGCATAAGTGAATTACAGGACAGTCCAGTGAGAGGACAGAAATATGAACAATGCATTTGTGGTCTCCTGAGCGTAGCAGAAGTTCCAGGAGAAATGCTGCTTTGCTTTAATACTGTTTCAACCAGAAATGAAAGCTGTCCCCCTCCCGAAATGTAGTAGAGAGTGTGAACAAATGCAGACCTGAGCAGAGCACTATGACAGTGGAGTCATCTTTGCTGCCATTTTGGTCAAAGAATAACTAAATACTTAGAATCTTGCAGGGCCAGAAATC
Source organism: Leptodon cayanensis (assembly GCA_027564655.1). Lineage (NCBI taxonomy): Eukaryota > Metazoa > Chordata > Aves > Accipitriformes > Accipitridae > Leptodon > Leptodon cayanensis. Next base: position 6,598,637 of record JANXJC010000013.1, read on the forward strand.
TACAATGATACAGCTTGACGTCTGTTTTCTCAGCATTCTCCAGTTTTCATTCCTTGGTTCTTAATGTATTACATATTCTGCCCCTTCACCAAGCAGGTTTTTTTTCCCTCTAGTACATTTTTCCACAGAAGTGATGCCTGCATCCAAACTAACTGTATAAGACTCTGATAAATGCACATCATTGTGTTGTCTTTGAAACTATGGAATAATGGAGCTATTCCAAATCTACTACATCATGTTCTGTTCTCCTGCCTTTAAACGCACAAAGCTGAGACCTGTTTTCCGCACTTGCTGAATGAGGCAACAGATCAAACTCCAGAAATAAAGCAAAGGAAGTAGGGATAGCCCCTTAAATATGCATCAGAATAAACTGAAGTCAATAAATACATTTATATAAAGTATCTCACCTTCTTCTCCACTAACCAGTTCACCTAGTTGTTCATCAACACCAGAGCACACTTGCAAGATAATTTCATTCTGTATATCCACAATTCCATCAAAATTAGCCACATTGAACACATGCTTCAGTGAAGGCTGAGATGCAATTAGCTTGAGTTCCTTTGCATCTGCTGCTTTGATTCCTAGAAGTTGCAATAGACAGGAATGTGTTAAGTAGCCATAAAATACAAACACCTGTGAATGTATTCACAAAGTATTAGAACATGCTGGGGTAAAGCTGAATTTAATTCAGTTCTCTCTTCTGCCATTATCAATAATCAAACTACAAAATAATGATTAATGCAATGAGGTGACATACTCCATTTTCAACCTGAGAAAATAACGTGGTATCTTCAATAAGGCCAAGGTTGAAACTGTTTGTCAGTCATCTTAATCTCCATGAAGGAGCTACAGAATTACTATCAAATTAACACAATTGGTATGTTCCACTCTGGAGGATGCAAAGAACCCATTTCAAGGCATCCACATAGAAAGAGTGGCACAGCGAAATTCCTGAAACAGAGAATCTGTAGAACATATAACTTACTTCTTTAGGAATGCCAATCTCTCAATCATTAGAAAAATTCAACATACCCAAAGAAAAAACTTCAACTCCTATGTTGCGGAGCTCTCTGGCAGGAATTTCGACTTCGTCTTGAGCTTTTCCATCCGTAATGACAATTGCTACTTTGGGAAAACCTTTTCTTGCTCCAGCAGACTCAGTGAAGGTGTTTTGAACCAGGTAATCAATAGCCTCACCTAAAAACAACACCACAAGTTGTGTTTTATTAGGCTTGAATAAACTAGGATTTAAAGCAAATATGAATTATAAAATGAAATGCTAAATAAACACGTATGTGGAAAATCTGTACCTGTCATTGTGTTGCCACCTTTGTAAGGTATCCTTTTAATTGCATCAATAAGATCACTTCTTCTGAAATACTGGTTTAAATTGAACTCTGTTCTTGTATCCGAACTGTACTGAACAACTCCAACTCTCGTCTTTTCTTCCCCAATGTCAAAAGCTGATACAAGGGCAACCATGAAGTCCAGAATATATCTGAAGTTATTTCTCCCTACACTCCATGAACCATCTACCAGGAAAACTAAATCTGTCATTGCACTTATGGAGCATCCTGGATCACAAAAAAAATTAAAAAAAAGACCTCTATTAGCAAGCGAGCAATTGCATTCTTACAAATCAGTGAGAAATGTCTGACAGAAACTTAATAGGTAAAAGCCAAAACAAACAGATATTTAAATGTCTAATAGATTTATATTCTTATCTGGAATAACTTACTTGGGGAAGCATTATTCACATAAGAGAACACCCGTACGAGCCTTCTAGCTGCCATTACCAAAAGGGAACTGTCACCTGAATACTCAGTTTTGAGACACCTGTCACACTATTCCACAAGATGTGTTATACCACAGCAGATGAAAACTCACATACAAAACTTTCTGCAACAGTTTGATATTATAGGAACATTTCATTTTGTCACCACTTTCGGTTTTCATCTTTATCTCCCCATAATAGCTGCACAGGTTCTTCTGCAATGCCTTTTATCCACAGTCTTTTGTTAATAGGACTAAGACACTCATGGACTTGCTCGGGTTAGTTGCGTGAAATTCCTAGTTTCAGTACCAACTTTGCACCTTATTCTTTCAAGGCAGCTATAAATTCCTTCCACCCCAGTCCCTTCCCAAGTTTTCTTAACTCTGGGCAATTTTGCAAGTTAACTTCATTGCTAGGTAACACAGGAACACAGTTCAACTTTATGGGGCCCTAGAGCTAGTCCTCACTTATCTCTAAAATGTCAGATAAGTTGAAAGACAAAACACCTTACTTTGTAATTGAGCCTCAACCTTCTTTTGCTCTGGTATCCCTGGACCACCTGTCTGAACTGCACAAAGCACAACATAGAGAGAATTAATGGAGAAAATCAGGTTACATTTGTAAACATCAAAGAAAAGCATATAGGGAATTAGAGGCACAAATCTGACAAGCCTCAGAACATGAAAACATAAATGCAAGTAATGAATACACCTGTACTTACAGATTTGACAACATAGCATTCATGGCAACACAAAATACAGTAAATGCAAATAATTAAGAATCCTCTGTATTTGTACATCTTGTACAGTAATTTCCTGAAAATTAACTGCAACATCCCTGGATGAAATACCAATATTACCCTTCTCTAACACATAGGAGAACTCATCACAATGAATTTTCCCATGGTTCGGAAGCCTGAGACATGAGACAAACTGTCATAGAAGATAGTCTGCTGTGCTTAACATTTTTATTTAATTAAATTTACTTTATGCTTTATTTAATTATTAAATATAAATTATAAAAAATTAAATTCCATATTTTATTATGCATATAGAAATACTGTGTCACATTTTATTGTTTGATGAAGGTAGTTAGCTTTTTTTTCCCCACACACACACAGGAAAACGGTCAGATTCATTTGTTACTGAGGTCAATGAGAGTCTTCCCCTTGACTTCAGCAGATGCAGTTTATAGGAATTGGGTTTAGCTCAAAAGAACTAGTGGCTTACTGCAAAAAAATCTATATGTCCCTTGTCAGGCATGATATAACCATGTTAGCCTCCTCTTATCTCTTGCAAATTATCTCTGTTTCTACTAGGAATTATGCTTAATGGAAAAAGGCTGTTCAGACAACCACATCTGATCAGAGTTTAGGTATGTGGCAATTTTGTTGAGGAGCTGAAACAAAGCCAGGTTTTGAGAATGACCATTCACCTATCTTACTTGGTTTTCTAATTGTATTACATGTACTTACTTGTCAGTTGGCCAAAAACAGGTAGACTCTCCTCTCTTTCATCATATGAGGCTATTGATACAACATACTCTATATCAGGTATGAGATCTGATAAGACAGTTTGGGTAGTGCTAGGTGAAAGAGTAAATTCTTTAGTAGGTCCATCTGCAATAAATACATAAAACAGTTAGTGCAGCCCTTAAATCCAGTAATATCAACAAGTTGATCATAAGAAAAAAAAAAAGGCAACAAGAGAATAATCTATCTAAAATCCAAAGATAATTTTAGAGTGATACACTTTTTTTTTTCCTGAAGTATGAATTTTGAAACATGAAACTTCAAACTAACCTCTTTTCAATGTGAACAAAATTACCAAAGTGTTTAGTAAATTCCAGGAAATTTGAAACTTAAAATGCACATACAAAATATACTATCATCTAACAAATCATGGTCCAGTTCTGATTCAATATCACTTTTACACTGATTATTTCTCAAAGTGAAATAGAATAATGGGTGTCTTACACGGCCATTATCAGGAAGTTATATGACATCACTGCATCATTACCTGACATGCACAAAATTTCCTCTGGGAGAAGAACTTGAATGAAGTACAATACAATTCTCTAATGCTAAAGTAAAAGCATAGAAGAGGAGCAGAGTGATGATTCTACCTTCTTTTTGCTCCTTGCAAAGGAAAGGCGTCCAAAACTTACTAGTTGCAGTCTCCAAAAGGGAAACGCTATGGTAAGAAAAACTCTAAATTGGAACAATCACTGGAAGGCTTTGCTTCCACCTAGCCTAGATCACAAACTTCAGAAAAATGTTAATAGCTATTCCCATAGCTAAGTTAGAGATAAGCGAAAATAAACCCAAGTTTTCAAAAAGTTTAATGACATAACAAAATTTTACAGAACTCACCATTTGTTGGAACCACAGTTATCCTGTAACCCACTATTGCATCTGGTGGCCTTTTCCATGACATTTGAACATTATGTTCATCTATAATTGTAAAATTCAAGTCTGACGGTGGATTAACTGCAAAAGATTTATACCAGGTGGATGTTTAAAAGTTTGAACAAGCTTTGGCAAATGAATAAATAAAATAATGTTCAGCAAAGCTTTCTAAAATTGTCTTTGCATAAATTTGTTTCCAACAAATATAAAGATATGTTGTTGGAAAAAGAGTAAAATAAAAGCTGACAAAATATGACAAAACATCAAAGAGTATACGCATTACAGAGGACAGCACAGAACGTATGTTTCTTGAGTTGCCAAGACATTCAAGAATGGCCAGCAAAATCAAGCACAATAGAAAACACATTTGAATACATGTACAATGAGTTCACAGATAATCACCACATATGCAAACATTTCACATAACAATTAAAGGAAATTTTTTTACATGCTGGGTGCAATCCGTACAAGCATGCCAAATCACAACCTGCTTACAATATCATGAGATCATTTAGGACATGGAGAACACAGTACTCTTCTTAATTAGACATCAAAGAATTGATCAGCTTTTTAATAGAGTCTCTGCATAGTCATATTTCTTATCAATTTCACTGAATCTAGAAACTTGGCAGAGAAAAAAGTATTTTAAGAATACAGGAAAAGATTGGGCATTTAATGTTCAGTAAAACAATTTCTGTTAGGGTCTAGATACGAATATACATATAAAATGTATATCAGTAATAATGATATACCAATGTATCATTTTATTTCAAAATATGGAGAGCTCCACCCCTTTGTTCCTAGAAGCCACTAAAGTGACATACTTTGCATATGGCTGCAAAGGATTCAGGAACTAAGGGGATAATAAATGGGGTTAGTAATGGTTGCAATTTGCTGAAATATTTGAGCTGATGCAAAAGTTCACAAAAATAAGATTCTACCTGTTTACACCAGATTGCTGTACAATTTCAAAGGTGTAAACTATTGCTTTCATGTTCCCTTTGCAGCAGGTGTACCCATACTAGTAGTGGCATTTTAACATAAAATGCCAGTATGGTTCCAAACAACACAATGGTTAATTATGAAAAGACAACATCAAAGTATATTTATGGACATTTATTTTACAGAATTTATAGAAAACAGCAAAGAGGGCACCAGTGATCTGAACAAATGACTGCAAATAAAACTTGTAGGAGCTGGTGACAGAAGTAACTGAACAGTACAGAAAGAAATAGTTTACATATGCTATTTTGCAGCATCATGCATGTGTAAATGAAATGTTGATTATTATTTTTTTAGCTTCCCACAATGGACAAAAGCCTCCATGTACAAGGTTCATTACACAAAGACGTTTCATAAATATTTTATAATGATATTCTCTTTCTAAAATTGTCATGCTTATTCATGCAGTATTTTACTGACTCACTGTCAGTGCATGGTAGGTGTATTATATATTATTGTTTAAATAGGTCTACTAAGTAAGATTAGATTCAGCCATACTTTCCTTAACTACTTGTGAGACCATTTTGCAGGCATTTTTAATAGACAGATCTTCTCTGTTTCATGGAAGATCTCTATCATATGTCAAAGTTTGTTTCAGTTTTGAACATAATTTAAAGAGCAGATAAAGAAATGAATGCTAGAAAATATACTTATGAAAACACACTGTCCAATTGCAATAAATAATACTGAGCTTAAAAAAACTGGCAACCAATTGTGTAGGCCTTTTTTTCTCCTTTTAATTTACTGTCATTTCCAACCATAGGATAATATGGCTTTGTAATACTGATACAATAGATACGCTAGTACTGAAGTAAATGTTATTTTTCCTATTGTCCATACACAGGCAGTGAGATTAGACCATTAACCTGCATGCACAGTTTATTCATCATTCAGTTTACAAGTATCACAATGCTAGAGACAGCAGGGTAGTTACTTAGTATCAAAATCATGCAACGCGTGTTAATAGTAAAATACATTTAGGTGATAAGAATATCATTATAAAATATTGTTTCAGTAGCAATGGCTCAGGACAAATTTAATGCAAAGGCAGAGACAACTGACCTGAGCATGCTTTTAAAAAAAATTCAGTACATGGAAAAAATAGCACCACCAACCTTGCAAGTAAATTGGCATGTTGCAGCAGAGACTTTAGGCTTTAACTGCTGAAGGACAGCAGCAGCCCAACTTGTTGATATCCAAATGACCGGATTCCAGATAAACTGAAAAAACTGACTGTGAGGAAAAGTCTTTAACATTTTAAAGGATTTTAATCCATTTTATGCAAATTCAGGTGTAGATCTTGGCAGGTAACAAGAATAGTAGAACATCGACACATAAGTGATGTATCCATTCATCCAGGTGTTCACAGCCTTTGAGAACAATGGCGTTGCAGGGGACCTCAGAAAGTCCCCTCGTCCATCCCATGGCCAAGACATGACCAGCCACCCCATGCCATTCCTGACATGTTTGCTCAGATCATTCTTAAAGAGCTCCACTGTTGACAAGACTGCCAGCTTCCCACAGAAATTACTCCAATGCCTCACTCCCTTTATCATCGTAAAGTTATTCCCAACACCTAACCCCAGTCTTCGTTGCTGCACTTCAAATCCATTCATTCTCAACTTGTGGCTGGCTTATCAAACTCAAGCACTGAATACTTCTCCCATTGAAATCCAAAAAGGAATCCTGCCTGAGTGAAAAAAAGCCAGTTTGGATCCAATGTTGTCAAAATGTCTTCCAGATGGCCTGTGAGCTTTTGATACTCAAACAGAACCTCCAAAACATCCATGGACCTTCACATGGGTCAGATTTCACCCATGTGAAACCGGCTGCGGGGTGAAGACCAAAACATGGGCATATGACTGAGAGCAGTAAGTTGATCTGAAGTACAGAAAAATGTTTAGATGACAAAAACCTTATTGTGATAATCAAACAGGGCAACTGTTACTCCACCTTATTAAAATTCTTCTTCCAGAAGGGAATTCACTAGTGGAAGAATAATACATATGCAATACGGAATCAGACCAGACTTCTAGGAACAAAATGCCCCTGGTTGTGGTGGGATTTTGTCCCATTACAGGGACAAACCTTAAAACTCCACTCTACAAAGGCTTACGTGTGAGTGCAGCTTTACTCAAGCAAGCAGTCTGGATGGCAGGCCACTCGTGTAAGTGAAGCTGCACCTACGCTTACAGTGTAGTGACTGTGCTGATCAGTCTGCTCCTGTGCCCATCAAAATCCATGCCAAAGCTCTCACTGACTAGTCAAGGTACAGGATCGTGATCGTAACATGTGATGGTACTATATAATATAATATATATGTATTATGCCTTAATACAGTGATTCCATTGTTGATGCACAGAAATGTATCGCTCCCCTAGAGGTTTCCAGCGCAGTAAAAAAAAATCTTGCTGTATGACAGTAATTTACACAATGTTAGTTTTCACCACTCTTAGAGCTATGATATGATAACTTCCATGATTGGATACCCTATCTTATGCACCACAAAAAAAAAAAAAAATCAGACATAATATACTTAATTCATTGCCACTCCTTGTATTATATACATGTATAATAACAGTATATTTTCTGAAACAAAAAAATATAAAGCAAGGCATCTTTCTCGTGCTATGTATGTCTTATACTAGCTTGTATTACTTGACAGATAATATAAACCTAATATATCATAAAAGTCTACAGCTTTTTACAGATAACACAATGTGACTGCTGGAGGATCCCAATGAGTATCTTCATAAGACAGAAGTAAAATATAATCAGAAGATCAAGCAATTCAAATCTAGTACCAAACTTAAAAATTATGTAACTTGGAAGTAGCTGCTATCCACAATACCTATGTGAAACAAAAACTGTAATTCCATCACCAGAAAAGACTCACTATAATTAGCATATGAAATAACATGTTAGCCCATGTTAAAATAACATGCAGGCCACAGAAGATGAAGAAGAAGCCCAGCCTTGCTCTCGCTGAGATAAGCCTTGCTGAGGCTGGAAGAGGCCAAAACTCCTCATTTACTATTTTCCTCATAAATGGCATAGACTTGACACAACTAACTAGATCACAATGCCATTCAAGCTCCTCTGAAGTCAGCGTTGCCAATGTGAATGGGAGAAAGAACGAGCTATAGCCTAGAGATCTAGTAAAGAGCACCTTCTCAGCCAGGTTAGATATTCATTGCCAATCACAACACAGAAACATCGGCACCTGTATGTTCGCATTTTTTTTAATTTTATACATGTTTATGAAGTTTCTTCAAAATACGAGATCTATAGCTCATAAGTGTATTTTGAAAAAAAAATCATTTAAATATATACACCTACACATGTAAAGATGTATGTAACTAAAGATAATTGCATATATACAAACACTGCATGCATGAATATTTACCAAATTTTACGTGTTTGTGCATATATATATATGTGTGTGTGTGTATACATATACACACACACGTACATTTTGCTTCCAATTAGCAGTGGGAAAAACAGGGAGTTATAGTCACCTTCATGTATATACAAATTTAAATTTCACACATCAGTCTACATGGATCTCTCTTTAGGAACCTGGAAATCAACAGCTAGTCTCTCAAAAGACAGAAATCAGACATCAAAAGGTAATAAAATAATGGTCCTACCAACCAGTTCCAAAGCTGAGTAGCTGGTTAACTTCAAAAGTTTCAGCTGTCCCAGAACATCTCTAAAAGATTCAGTCAATGAAAATTAATGTACTCAACACAAGCTTTATCACATGAGAAACTTTCTAATCCTCTGTAACTGCTGTGCTGCAATTATTTGTCACTTACTGCATTGCATGTCCTGGAGACAGATTTTTCACCAAACAAACCTTTTTCTGCACTACACAAAGGTCCTACACTTGGCTCAGTGATGCCCTCCTTCCCTACCTCCAGCCCAGAAAACAGACTTTTCTGGGTCTGAACCAGTTCCTGAAACATTGAGAAGTTAGCACCTTCATATGCTCAATAAGGTCACACAGAACCAATGATTTCCTGATTCCTTTCCTGTGCCTTTGAAAATCCCTCTGTACTGGGAAACACAACACACTACACAAGCCTTGACATCATCACAGCATTACCCTGAGATTATAACTAACAGGTTATTCACGTATTAATCTATTTGGCTTAACTGTGACTAAACTGATGAGAAAAATTCTCAGCTAGTGAAAGGGCATAGATTTCCCCCTGGCTCTTTGTGATCACAGATGGAAAAAACACTGTGACAGAAAGAAATCTTGACAGGAGGACACAGACGGAATGCACTGGAGTATTGCAGTGCTGGACTACAAACACAAGAAACAACTTAAAGAGAACATAAAATATAGCATCATGCACAAGAAGTTTAAGCTGAGAGAGACGTCAGCAGGATTGCAAAATAAAACAAGAAGAATTTCTCTGTAAAAGAAAAGAGCAAAAATGCTGAGCATGAAAACAGATTTGCTTCCTTGCCCAGGGTAAACAAACAACTTCCCCAGTGAAATGCCATGAATGCATTTGTGCAACTATATGTTGCTTTTACCCCTCTACTGCTACAGTGATCGTCCAACTAGAAACCCCTGCGTTGCCATATCTCTGTAGAAAAGCTCTAACACCATTACTGCAGCTCCCTGCCTTGCCAACAGCAACAGAGCATGGCTCTCACAAAGGACTCGCAGAGCAGCTGTGATGCTGATGAAGAACCAGTTTCATCCTGGAAGATTTAGGAATCTATGGAACAGCAGTATCGGATAAACACCAGATCTACTCCCAAGGAAGACTGCAAAATGAAAGCTGAAGGAAGGCAGGGAAACAGACCCAAGCTTTTCCTTTCCTCTGCTTTCATTCCATCTTCCCACCCCATATCAACAATCTTTACCACATCAGATGGCCCTCTCCCTTATCCTCCTCTTACTTTTTCATCCCACCAAGTGTCTACCCACACTTCAGGGAAAGAAAATTCAAACTGCATCTCTTGTGAACACCACGGGGAGACCCAAAGGAGAAAAAAAAAAAAAAAGAGGACTGAGTGATGAGGGGAGAGCCTTGCCACAACGTGATCTGAAAGCTGGAAAAATAGACTAAAGGACAAATCTCCACCGGAGAAAGTCAGTTCAGCAGACAGGATTTAAGTTGTAATGATACCAGAACTAAATGAGATCCAACATGCAATTTACAAGATGACGCAAAATTGAAGCACAAAATTAAAACAGTGCAGAAGGATAACCAGTACGGTGCAAATAAAAAACACAGTGCAAAAAGCTCTACGAAAACAGTTCCCACCAAAGCAAGTCCAAAGGTACTCCTAGCTTTGAACTTCCATTTTCAGCACCACTATTTCTCACTGCACTTCCTACTGAAGACACTTTTCTGCTCTTACTTTAAAACTCTGGAGCTAGGAGAAGTTTCTTGTAGAAACCTGATCACTGTAAACTAGGTATTTTATTTAATACACATTTCTGAATGCACAGTAATGTAAGGCCTGTCCGGGAGCCCTCTACAACTCACAAGGTCAGGCTTTATCCACTCTTTTGCTTAGCAATCGCACATCCTTCAACATGAGATCTAAACAAGCTTGGCCAGCTTGTCTGGCAATGTGTCTGGTTTTGCTGTTATAAAATAATCATGTGCTTCTCCAAATACATTTTTGTAGCTTTCATTAACAGTACTTAAGCTATGACTGGTTTAGTCCACACTATAGCTAAATAAAACACCCTCACATTTTGAAAAAAACTACTCCATACATGTAATCAGTGGTGCAGGACAACAGCAACGTTACTCCAGCTGCGAGCAAGCTCTTAAGATGGGGAAGAACGCACAAACACATCCACTCCCTTCCTCCATTAAAACTGTACACTTTCTCTGCTTTCTCTGGCATGGTGGTCCTGCATTTCAAATGCAACTCTGAAATGACTTCAAATGACCTTTTTGGGTTCCTCGGCCAACAACAACGCAGCGCGAGAGGGAGGCAGGAGGCCGATTCTCTCCTAGGGTGACCAGATGTTGCACTACTGGCAGAAATGTCATATTTGTCCAGAAAGCCAGTGTGCTTTACATCTGTGCGCCCCAAGCAAGCACTGCTGCCGGTGGGGGGGGAGAGGTGGGCAAATGCCCCAGAGACATCTCTGATGCACCGTGCTTGTAGCAGCCATCAGCCAAGATGGCCAGGTCCAAGCACGGGAGCTTGTGGCAGGCCACGACCAGAGAATTGGTTTCAGTTCAATAGAGAAAGAGAAGGAAGGGGAAAAAACCTGAATTATCAGATGCTGGCTTCTGGTTTTGTCCAGTAAATCCAGAGGAGTTCACACCCAGGGGTTCGGTTCGGTCTACGATGGAGCCAGGTCCCAGAGGTCAGATCAAGTCATTTCAGTGCAGGACGTTCAGCATCTCTATTTCCCCCGGCAGCCGCTGCTGGCAGAAATATCGTCCCTACGAGCAAAGCCGCTGCTGGCAGAAATATCATCCCTGCGAGCAAAGCCGCGCAGCTCACACAGAGGTTGCCCCCACACTTGGTGTTAATCCGCCGGGGAGGCAGACGCGCCAGGGGCCAGGCCGTTTGGAGCCACGCCATGGCGAGTGTGGTGGCCATGACGGGTCTCCCACAGGTCTTCATCCCTGCAGCTGAGGGCAGGACACTGCCACGGGCTGACAGGGACCTCAACCTCCAGAGAGACTGGGCCGGGGCCCTGCAAGGAGGAGGAGGAGGAGGAGGAAGGCCTCTTTGGGGGTGACAGCGCCGTGTGCGTGCCGGAGCCTTGGGGCCCCAGCCGCCACAGCAAGGCCCGGCCCAGGCCCGGCCCCCCTTTCAGCGGTGGGTGTACGTCATGGCGGCGGCAACGTCTTCCCGGGGGTGCCCCCAGGTCAGGCCCCGCCATGGAGGCCGAAGCGTCCCCGAGGGAGGGTCCAGCCAACCCAGGGCTCGGCCGGGGGTCGCCCCGCCGAGCAGGGGAGGCCGGTGCGCTGGCGGGGCGTAGGCGAGGGGTCCGACTGGAAGAAAACACGCAGGCGCAGAGAGCCAGACTCTGTTGGAGCATTTTATTTCAAAGCTGCGGGTTGTTGGGTGGTGGGTTTTTTTCGTTTCCTCTCTCAACATAACTAAACAGGGACTCTACAGCATAGAGCCCGGCCGTTCTCGGTCCGTCAGCGGGGCAGCGCCGCAGGCCCCGGCCGTGCCGGGCTGCCCGCCGGCGGCGGCAGCGGCAGCGGGCTCCTTGGGGTGCTGTGCCCAGGCGGCCATGCCGGCCGGCCGGCCTGCGTCCTGTCTGTGGGGATGTGTGGACAGCACACCAGAGAGACAGAGAGAGAGGGAGCTACGGTCCGGCTGGCTAGCCGGGAGAAACAGAGCACAGAAGGAGCTGGGCAAGGAAGGAGAGGCGTTTCTCTGAAGGAGAGAAAGAGAGAAGGCGAAGGAGTTACACTCAAAAACGGAGAGGGAGAGAGCCGGTAGCTCAAGGCTGGTCGGGAGGTTTGGTGGTCAGCAGGGCACCGGGGGCAAGGAGGCAGGGAGGGGAAGGTTACCTTCAGCCTCGATGGAGGAGAGGAGGGCGGCTGCACACAGAGCAGCGACTGCCGAGCACAGCGCTGTCTTCATTTCTGCCCTTTCAGATCACAACAACATGAATGAATCTGCAGTGATGGGGGGGG